>JASUUE010000021.1:0-2500 GCA_031216405.1 Syzygium malaccense | reverse complement strand
ATTCAAATTGAAAAAGTATGAATCCACTTTTTGGAATCATTAAATCCTCTAAATGATTGTTCTGATGTATCATGAAACTTCTTTGAAATAGAAGAATCAAATAATTCTCTGTTGTGGAACAAAATATCTCTGATTTCCCCCTCGAAAAAATTCTTCTTTTTGGTTTTCAAAGGAATGTTCTTATGTTGCCTTGAACGATGCACTAATCCTTTGAATCCGGTACCAACGGGTATCATCCCCCCTATAACAACGTTCTCTTTTAGGCCTTTCAACCAATCGATACGGCCCCGGAGAGCAGCTTTGGCTAAAACTCGAGCAGTTTCTTGAAAACTCGCTTCAGATATGAAACTTTGCGTATTCAAAGATGCCCTTGTTATTCCCAATAGGATGGCGCGGTAACAGATCGATTCTTCCAAAGCGCGCCCCGTTCGCGCCGCTCGCAACAATCCAATTAGTTCTCCAGGTAAAAAAACATTAGACATTCCATCCTCTGAAACCAACACCTTTGATGTTATTTGGCGTACAATAATTTCTATGTGCCTATTATGGATTTGCACCCCCTGGGATCGATAAACCTTTTGGATCTTATTAACCAAAGATATACGACTTTGCACTATAGTTAGCTCAGCCCCAATCAAGAATCCCCAAGGAATTCCAAGAATTTTTTTTATATGCTCGTTCCAACTCTCAATTCTTTTTTTTAGGTTCATCGATATTGAATCAATTGAACGCACTTCTAACACTTGTTCCACTTTTGGAAGACCCTGCATTATATCACCGGATCTCGATTTTTCATATATAAATGTAACTAATGTATCTCCTTCGTAAAGGATTTCTCCATAATGACCATGAACAGTTGCTCCTGGAGTGGCCAAATAAGGCTTGGCGGATCTTATTACTACAGAGTCAACTTGAACAATCAAAACTTGACCCGATTTGAGATGGGGTCCGTTTTTGGCTATACATACATTTTCACAAATAAACTGTCCAAGACTAATTATTGTAGATCTTTCTTCAAAATTATTATGATAATAATTAGGATGACAAAAATACCAATTCAAATTGAATGAATTCAAAACGATGTTACTGCATGAATCGGGATTCAAAATTCTCCCATTTTCATCCATTAAATAATAGTTAATTACTTGAAAAGTCTGTTTTAAATTTTCAAGTTGCAAATATTTAGTTACCAAAATAGGATTATGAGTTATTAAATAGTAAAATGAATAAAAATTCAAAAATTGAAGGACTGTTCCTAAAGGGCCAATCAAATTCCTAATTTGAATTATAGGATCTGTTTTAATTGATTCTTTTATCACATTGTGATATTTTCCAGCGTTGAATGGACCCATTCGGAAACAATTAGATGATGACAAAATTATCAAAGATGGGCATTCCTTATTTTTATTTAACAACGTGCGAATAGTTCCTTGATTTTGGCTAAGTGATTGTTGAATTTTTGTCTTGGAATAAAAGGGATTGCTATTGGTGTAATCTGACACATTATCTGAATTTGAGATCAATCCTGAGCCTGAGGGATCATTCCTTTTTCTGAGATACGAAATAGGGAATTTCACTAAGTCAATTCTTAGGAAATCTCGAATCAGACCATTTGTACTTACTTCAACAAAGGAAGTATGAGCCTCTTCGATAGAAGAACTTTTTTTGTCTTGGTCCCAATTCAAAATTAAACAAGTCCGAACTAATTGAATACTTGTATCAGAAATTCCCCGAATTGGTTTGCCATTTCTGTAAACAATATAATTGACAACTCGAAGTTGTATATTATCCCTTTCTTGTAACAGATCCGGGGGGAAGAGTGTTGCTAAATTTATACCGTCCGATATTTCATATGTCACTACGGGTCGAACTAAAACAAAATACTTTTTCTTAGTAGGTGTGATCCGTTGGACATAGATCCAATTTTTCAATTTTTTGGATTCCTTAGAATTTGTTTTTCCTGTTCCTGGGGGTATCAAGATGCCACTGTGTCGGGATATCTTATCTGTCTCTCCAGGAAAATGGATATCTCCAGAAAAGATTTTCAGTTCAATCCTTTTTTTTTTTCTCTCCACTCGGACTAATCCGCCCACTTGGCTTCTTGTATTTAAAGCGATTCGTGTATCTACTCCAATCAGACTATTGTTCCGTACCATTATCGAAGAAGATTCAGGTAAAATATGCACTTCCTCGGGAATGAAAAAAAATCGATCTAGTTTCATTTGGTATTTTTGCTTAAATTCTTTGATTCCTCGATACTCAATCAAATCCTCTTTTTTAACGATTGAATGAACCCCTAGAGTCCCATATTTAGTAATTCCCGAACTCTTTCTTCTGTATCGAGGATCATCGAAATAAGCAAGAATACTATTTCTACGTAAAATGCCATTTATCGGTAGTTCAATCGAGATACCTGAATGGGGAATTAGTTCTTTCTTTCGTTCTTGACTCCGTCACGCCCCTAGAGCCTTTGGAACTTCTTGTATAGTTATGATTATAT
>JASUUE010000020.1:0-22593 GCA_031216405.1 Syzygium malaccense | reverse complement strand
AGAAAATGTACCTGCTGCCTAGACTTGCATAGACGCTGGCTAAGGTCATATGCTACACTAGATAAGTTTCAATGACAAAAAGACATGGCAAACACTGTGTTAAAATACACTCAACAACTTTTCTATGATCAATAAATCTTATTTGTCTGAAAGAGAGATTTTTTGTCTGCTTAAAATTTTTAAGCGATTTATTCACTTAATAAATCATAGCGCAACGAAATATCACAAGCTTCGTTATTCTCTTCAAAGATAGTATCTCGATAACATTTAGTATTTAGCTGTTGGTTTGATGAGTATAAAACTCATCACCATTTGTGTTTGAAATTAAAACTAAGCACAATAGGGGTTCAGGGATATCATTGTGTTTGGCAAAGTATTATCTTTCATTCGAAGCCAACATGGACATCGCAAAAACATTGGTATGAACATTCGGGTTTGTCAATTAGTGTTTCGGGAGCACTTATTAATCATACTTAACAAGAAAATATTATCAGATCCTCAATGCATTGACTATACACAACACATGGCAAACAGTACATCGAAAGAGAAACATTTCTTTCTTTAGGTGTTCAATAACCATCTCGATGTATTCGGCCCGAGCCGAAAATTGATTCATCGAACTTCATTGGACATGACATGTGTCAAGAGACCAACGAAGAAGGAAAGATAAGGGTGGGTCCCAAGAACTACAAAATTTAAAATTTAAAAAATTTAAAAAAAAATTTTTTAAAAAAGAGAGAGATCCCGATGTCAACGGCCAACGAACCCTATCATGTCTTCCAGAGTTGGGCAGGGCAAATTCGTTTGGCCCCCCTCATTCTTAGGGGAACAGCAATAATAATCAAATCGAAATCCCGAGGAAGGGGTCAAAGGGAGCAGTTAGAGATTATCCCGTAGGCCTGGGGCCCATCGACTAATCATGCGCCGCCCGTCATCGATCACGCCCGCGAGGAGTTTTCTGCTTTTCAACGGTGGATAAGAGCCCAATCATGGTGCGGATCTATGTGCTAGCAGCGTGGACCTGAGGCCTACCGGATAACTCGGCCTTCGAAAACATTTGCGCGCCAAAACGTTTCCTCCCCGACCGGACGGCACGTGATGAAGATAAGTGAGAGAGAGAAAGAGAGCGCATGTTGGGCAGGCGAGGGTAGATCCGGACGGGTGTAGACTTTTACAGTGAGGAAGCTTCCAACCTAATGTCGACACTTTAATAGAAAAAAGTTAATAATAATTATAATTCGGAGAAACAGTATCGAATATGATACTGTTAAATCGAGACATTTAAATCAAATAACAAATATGCGAAATAGAGAACTGTGTGATTCTTATATATTTCTGTGTTTAATAAATATTCTTATATAAATCGAGACACTTTAGGTTTTTTACGATGATTTGTTTAAGGTAACGAAATCGAATGGACGTCATTTTACATAAAGCTCAAATAAAATTAATTCTGTGGATAAACAGTCACATATATGTGCATTGCGGACTAAGAGTGTAGTATTACTTGATCTCAAATGTGTACACATGTACAGGCAAATACCACAAAAAAAACCCTAAACTATACCCATTGCGACATAAATACCTCCAACTTTTTTTGTGTTATAAAAAACCATAAACTTGCCCGTTGTGACACGAATACCTCTAATTTTTTAGTGTCACTAAAAAACTCAAACTTATACATGTGTGACGTATATACCTTATATTAGAGTTCCATCGAAGGTATATTTATCACGTTGGTAAATGTTCAGAGTTTTTTATAACACAAAAAATTTTTGGGATATTTCTATCACAATTGGCAAGTTTAGGATTTAATATGACAAAAAAATGAGGATATTTGTGTCATATTGGGTATAAGTTAGGATTTTTTGTGGTATTAATCGTAAATGGATCAAAAGTAAGTAATTAAAATCTTTATGTCTCCTCAATAGCCTCCTAAGCTCGTACTTCTAGGCCAACCAATGTCTGCAAGATGAGATATCAATTATCCCCTTTGCCTTTTCTTTACACTTGGAAAAAATTATTGCCAGGCATTCTTATTTTCCCATTTAATCCTTTTTTTTTTGTTTCCTAGTCTTTGATTTTACAACATTAAACTTCAATCACAAGGCAAGTATAACATGTAAAGACTCATGCTTTAGACTCCCTTTAACAAAAGAAAGAAAAGAAAAATTCACACTTCAGATTGCCAAACCCTAAAAAGCCCAGGTCTTCATTTTAATATTCTACACTCCTAAAAGTGAGTTAACTCTCTCATATATGTTGACTCCCCCTTCTAAGTTCTAATTCATATTAAATAATTTTTAGGGGGTCACTTTTTTTTTATTTTTTCTGGCGTCCAAAAAATAATTTATCTTATGCAATCAACAGGTGGGGCTGTGAAGATAAGAACAAGGTGATTGGATTTTGCTCTATTTGATATTTCCTTCTAAGCCCGAGAGAGAGGGGACCAATAATGCATGGGATTGCTAGAAGCGAATTAGGTTTTTAGTACCTGTTTTAGATTTAATTTATAAAAAAAAGTGTAAATAAAAAGAAGTAAATGTTTTTCATGTGCGAGCCCACTACGAGAAAGTAAAAGATATGATAGAGAGAAGGGAGAGGGAAAGAAAAAAAAATGCAAAGTAAAAAGCAGCTGTAGAAATATAAATAAAAAAACAAAAAATTGATGTTTTAAAATTTATTAAAGAGTAACATTACTGGGACATAAATATCTATTTGCAAGATTGGCTCACATAGTTCAAAGTAAATACAAAAAAAAAAAGCTTTTTTAGCATATAATAAGAACTCGTCACGTCACTTCGTAGACTAATTTTATAAATCCATTTTTGATTTCCAAAATTGTTCTTTTTACCAAGCATGCACCGATGTAAATGATTTCACACAATTATCAATCTCAAGATGCAAATATTCATTTATAATGTGATTAATCTTTTTATCCTACCTGCGGAATAATTCTTTTACACCATCAATGTATCAAATTTTGAGCCCGTGAAATTGGGCAAGCAACAATAAATATTGTAAGAGAATGGTTTCATTCTTCTTCATCAAAGATTCACGGGAAAGTCATGTTTTCCATAATTTCACGGTGCCAAAAAGTAATTTTTACTTCTTTGCCACAGCTTATCAACAACCATGTCAGCCCTGCTAATTTTTTAGATAATATGCGGTTATGTTAATGATTAACGCGAGTCAGAGACCCTTTCTTCTAATTAATTAAGAATATCGGGAAGACTAATATAATAGAAGCACACATTTTATAGTCATATATAGACTTCATTGTTGGTCGACATAGAATGTTTCCATAGGCTATTTTCACCAAAACAAATAACTTTTGTTGTGTCCTTTCACATATTCACTCATATAATAGAAAGTCCAATTATAATTTTTCATTTATTAAATCAAACTTGTGTTACTTGTGTTTTGTTAGAAAAAGAACACGCATAGACCCATGTATTGTTAGGAAAAATATTTCTACGTTAGTTTGGAAATTGTTCATCTTTTATAATCCGTGTTAATCTTGTATTAAATGGACTTTTCATATTATTCAACATATTGCACGCATTTTAAGAATTTAATTTACACAGTACCAATTATCCTCTTTCATATTCATTGGGTATAAATTACTAAAAGTACGTACATTAGATTATATTTGGCTTTATCGCGTAATTAACTTAGAGTCCGGAATAATATTATTTTCGTTCATTGTCAAAATTCAAAATTGACAAATTTTCCCAATCCAAGGTGGCCAAAGAATAACTACTTTAGTGTGGTGAGTTTGTAATAGAAAAGCATGATAGTAAATACATATTTAAAGTGTGTCAAAAAACAGGATGTGATTTAATGAATAATATTAATATTATTTATGTCCTTCTTAATATTAAAATGTTTCGGATTTCCAATTAATGGCAATAAGATTGCGTTTATTTGTACACGCTTTTGTGCATTTACTTTTTTCATCATGAGCCCTTAAATTAATATAGTAAATTCTGAAGAAACCCATTTACAATACCTGAAGAAATTATGAAAAATGTAATAAATGGAGATTGAGAATTCAATTGAGAGAGAGATCTCCTCCAAGTGGGGATTAAATTATAAAGTGCGAAATTGTGCACATTTAATTGGCCCAATTAAATTAATATTCATGACATGTTAATACTTATTGACTACCAAATTCCATATCCATTCTTTTGCGTCGTAATTATGTGATGATTTTTTCTAATTCAAAAAAAGAAGAAAAAGCTCTTCGTTGCCCTTTCTAAATAAAGACTTAAAAAGTGGATTATTTTCTCCATACGCAATCCGATTCATGAAATAAATGCAGGGGGATTTCGTATGACATATCTCATAATACAATCATCGAATTCAATGCATCATTTATTTGACAAAATGTTACACATTCGTCATCAAATCCGACTTTTAATAAAGTTAAATGTATCGATAATCTCTTTAAATACTTTTTAGTTAAAAAAAGAAGAAGTTAATTTGCGCTCCCCCCTGCTGAGAATCTCGAATTGTTGGGGGGGTGTTGACTCGATCCTTGCCTGCTCTGCATGTTCTTCATTTCCGTCCCACGTGCCCGGGCCTGAGCACATTATGCCCGGGCCTGGTTTTTAATTTTTCTTTTATATATTTGTCAAATAACTAAAAGTACATTTTGTTAACTAATGCAATTAAGTAAAGAAAATCTCAATAGTAATAAATTCTCCCTGCTTCATAGTTATGATTTATAGGGATTCCCTTGTAGGGACCCTCTCGAGGGCTCTCCTAACCCCTTCAAAGCAATTTGATTTCCTCAATTAAATATGAAAATTGTTTTCATTTTGGGAGTCACCATTAACTTATTATGGGCGGTTAGCAGCCTGAATAAGACACGAGAGCCCATCTTACTCCTGTGAACCAAATATTATGAGCTCGGGGACTTGGTGACACTAAATAAATTTAACGCCTTTTTGATACATTTGAATGTGATCTTCATCAAACTTAGCATCTTAAGCCACCGACATGTGATCATGCGGGAGTGCGCAAACAATAATAGTAAACAACCACAATCAATAAACATTAACATGATATCAAAGTAAATAATTTACGGAAAATAAAGAACCCGAGCCGTATCAAGGGAAAATTTTAATACATGGCCTTGATATTATGTACTACCCCCGTGAGCGTCTGTAAAGTAAAAATGCACTCTAAATGCTAACTTTGCATGAAAACTCTAAGTTTTATAAATTCACTCTTTAATGGCCTCTCTATTCCCTTAACACTTTTGTGGTAAATCTAATAATCCTGAATGCAAAAGTTAAAATATAACCACATGCAGCACGGTTCCTACAATTTCTACATGAAACGCATAATAAACACGTGTTTTTATACTAATAAAAATGGTTCATCTTCCCTAAATGCGTACTGGAAATACATAAAAGCCTCTGTAGCGCCGTTGAACACCTCCAAGAAGTCCTTGAATAGTTCAGCAACCCTTCAATCAGCGTGTTTAGTGGATGAATACCGGCAGCCTCAGCCTAATCGAAAAAAAAAAACAACGTCAACACATCCATCTAATCACAGGCCTTCTTCAACATCAAATGGGTGGAATTCCACCTAGTTTTGACATCTAAATTGCCAAATACAATCACCAATTTCATGATTTCCACACAAACAATTTGTGATTTGAGGGATATGGATATGCTTAAACGACAGAGTGCGTTGATGTAACAACCAATATGGCCCTTTCTAGTGAACGTGACACAACAATAGGCATGGGCCTTTTGGTTAGTCCACAAATCAGAAGTCAATGAGACTCAAAAGTTATTTTCGGATAGTAGCTGCATTAACTCTGCTCTTTTCTCCTTGTATAGACCCTTGCATTTCCTAGCATTTGTGGTCCTTGCAGTGCCTTTCTAATTCGACTAAAATGCCCCTCCGACGAACTCGACAATGCTCGGATCATGGGTGAGCCCAAATGGTTCCTTGGCCTGGAGCATATACTTAGGCATTGAACCCGGTCCTCGTTGTACTTGAACCAACTTCCGGCGTGGCCGGTTGCAATGGCATCGGAGCTCCACTTGGGCTGAGCCATTTCAGCAAGACATTTCTCTTAGCACCTCCTCCCGTGGCCTGTCCCAACACTAGATTTTGCGGGTAATTTCATAACCCATCCCATGCAACTGGCCTTCTTCTCGCCATTGGGGAGGACCTCGATGTTGAACATTTGCCAAATCTTGGACCTTCGCCACAAAGGCTACACGGTATTGGTTGGAGTAGGCTACTCTTCGTAGCCAAAGGTTTGGGTTTGGGAATTGAGTTGGTTAATGCAGCTGAGTTGGGTCCATTGCGTATTTGAAAAGTTGAAATATCATGTGTAGAAGTCAAGATTTTATTAGGAGCTATAAGAGAGTGATAAGTAATGAAAAACGGATGGAGGTGATGATGAAGGAGGAGAAGTTGAATTTGCAGGACTTTCTTTTTATTTTTGGGTGCGGCTGAATGGTCACATTCCGCCACATTCATTTTTTTTCTAAAGTAACGAAGACTCAACGATCACTGGCAGTGACCTTTGATAAATAAAAAAAAATTGGACCGTTTTTGGGCTAGCTTGTTTGGGCCTAAGGGGATGGCCTAGGCCCAACTGGGCTAGAGCCCGACCCGACACATAGTGGCCTTGCACGACTGCCCCTGGAAGGGGCCGGGCTGTGCAGTGCCTCGGTCGATACGGTCAAGTGGCTATTACTAGTCATAATACCATAGTAAAGTTTGTGCTATCGGGTCAACTTGGTCAACTTCTTTCTGGGCTGGTTCTGCAATTTTGAAAGTCAAATGAGTGTTTTGGGAGTTCATGTGTGCTAAGACTTTAGAAGGGTTGCTGCGTTTGGTAAGGCTTCCAGGGAAAGTCTTTGGGGGAAGTGCAAAGAATTTGGGTGAGAGGGTTTTTATTAAATGTAAGTAGTGTTTTGGTAAAGTGTAAATTAAAAGTGCATTGGGAACAACTTTGGTTTATATACTATTTGGAAAAAAAAAAACTACACTTACAAAGGAATTTTTTCTATTTTCTTTCTAAAAAAAACCTCAAACCTTCACCGGCAGTTCAGATCGGCACTAAATTTAACCTCGCCAGCAACGTCGTGATGACGTATTTTTGGAATTTCAAAAGTTTAGTGAGGGCAAAGTTGAAAGAAAAAATATACATTAACATTCCAAAAATGCTTAAAGCCCAAAGCCCCTATGAACCTATCTTTGGGCTAGGGGACTTTAGAATACTTTAAAAATACAATGCATTTTCCTACAGTTTTTCAAAAATATTTGTCGAATGGCTTGACTTTTGGCCAAAGTCCTTTAGAGGCCCAAAGGCCTTTTGGCCAAATGGTTGCTCAACGTAGCCATATTATGGGACAAATTTGATTTGCAATTAAAACATTTGGTTGATGAGAACTTGAGAGTCTCGGTTAATTGATACATTATATGATAGGCAAATTAGTACTTCTTATGTAGACTACCATTTCTCCATCGCAACTTCATATGTCATGTTGACATATTAATGTAAACACTTAACGAGTGTCAAGGGGTAACCTTTTTAATATTTCGTCAATAGTAAGGTGTCCGGTTCTATTTAACGACTGATAAACTCACCATGGTTGGCAATCATTTCAGCTTTTTTTATTGGTCTATATTTAACCATCTTGGCATCAACCAACGTTTATTATTTGTCCCAAAAAGTGCATTTGGAATAAGGACTCGTGATTCATATTTTAAGAGCAGCATTTAGAAATTATGGTTAGAGAACATAAGAAGACATTTTGGCACCCATAATACAATCGAAATCATCCGAGTCGTTTTGTTTCCAATTGAGTCTCGACCAAGAATTCTATCTAAAAAAAAGAATCAGTTGGAATTGATTTCGTTGCCCCACTGGATGAGCCAATTAGGTTTACTTATCATTCCATCTAGAAAACTTTGGTGCTTAGTTTAATGACAATACCCACTAGAGGAGCCACAAGATTTACTTTTTTTTTTATTGAATAGTTTTTTGGGGTAGAGCGTGATGTTCCTCTAGTGCTTACTTATGGAATAGCGAGAATATTACAGATTGATTAGTAATTATTCCATCTAGCTAAATTTGGCTTAGTTATATGTTTACGATGAAATTACACAAATCCCCTTGAACTTTGGGAATAGTGCATGTTTGCCCCCAGTTTCAATTATTACACAATGTCCCCTTGAATTTTAATTTTTTAAATGATATTTTTTTCCATTAACATGTGTGCAATGCATATGACTTGTAAAGTGCAAAAGTATATTTTAATCTCATTTTTTAAAGAAAATATCTCTCTTTTACCCATAATTACCATAGAAAAATGAATATAACAGAAAACAGGAGAACACTAATTTAAATAAAATTATTGTATTATTGATTTTGAGCAAGAGAACAACAATTAATGCTAATTGTCAAATGAGATTTCATTCAAACAGAAAAGAAAAAATAGAACCCATGCGAAAGGTGAAGTAACAAAGCCAATTTGCGTTCTAGAAAGTCTTGGTCTTTTTGAATTTTATTAAAGTTTCTTTCGCATCATCTCCTTTTCACTTTTGCTTCACATGATGTCCCCTAAAGTCTTAGCCTTCCTGAGTTTATGGTTTATTTTCATCAACATCGCACTTGTGGACAGAAAGCATACTTTAAAGTCTTGGTCTTTGTTTAACGTTTATGGTAGGTGAAAGTTTTGGTCTTCCTAGACTTTATAGTTTTCTCTCTCCATTAGCTCATTATCACTTTGCTTCTCCATAACCCATCACCCCATGGCCATTGGAGAGATATTTTCCGTTCCTTCTTGGCTTTTTTCTTATACTAATTTATAGAATTGTTAATTTTAAGCAAGACATGTAACTAGCGGAAATTCTACTAGCAATGGAAAAAGAGACATTCACATAGGGATGGAAGAGAAGGGATGTGAAAAGTGAAGCAATGAAGCCAATTTGCGTTCTGGAAAGTCTTAGTCTTCCTGGATTTTATTACAATTTTTTTTTCCATTTGCTCTTTTTCACTTTTACTTCACTTTCTAGATAAAAAAAGGTACATGATATCCAATAAAGTTTGGATCTTCCTGATGAAAAGTATTTTATTTGAGTGTATTATTACCCGTTTGAGTAAGACCGAAGAGCATATGTTTTGATGCACATTATCTTCTTGAGTTAGATAAATCAATTGTTCTTCTTTTTCACGGGATCAAGACCTTTGGCTTTCGTTTGAAAGAAAGGACCTTTTCTTGTAGCCATCCAAAACAGAGGATAAAAGGTAATTTTTCTTCATATGACCCTCTTCGAGTGCATGCATATCTTCGTAAAAAATTTACTACTTACAAGTGCTTTGTTAGCCTTTTTTTTTCCTTTTTTTTTCTGCAGTTATAAGCTTTTACGTGGCAGCTATAATGCTAAAAATTCGCAACAAGATGGGGGACAATGATCCGTTGAAGAATGCTGAAGTAGTTGTTAATGATCATGAATCGTTTGTTAGGATAATTGTGGTCCTTTGAACAGAAAAAGTTAGCCCAATTTATGGTGCACAACAAAAAGACATTCACATTAGGGATGGTAGTGGGATGTGAAAAGTGAGGCAACAAAGCCAATTTGTGTTTTGCAAAGTCCTGGTCTTCTTGGAATTGATAAAAGTTTCTTTCCGGTTAGTACTTTTTCTTGAAGTGCTTCACTTTTGCTTCACATGTCACGCGTGGAAATTCTCCACTTATGCTTCACTTTCCGGACAAAAGAGCACATGATATCCAGTAAAGTCTCTCGGAATATTCTCTAAATATTACGAAACAAGTACTAGTGGACAAAAATGAAAATGATTTCTCTAACCACTGATGAGCATCTTTTAAAGTCTTGGTCTTTGTTTGATATTTTTGGTAGGTGAAAGTCTTGGTCTTTGTTTAATATTTTTTGTAGGTGAAAGTCTTGGTCTTCCGGGACTTCTACAGTTTTCTCTCTCCATTACCTCATTATCACTTAGCTAATTAGCTTCACCATAAACCCTGTTGTTCTCTACAGTGACTGATTCACCCATGGCCATTGGAGAGATCTTTTCCGTTCCTTCTTGGCTTTCTTCTTATAATTGTTTCTAGTATTGTTAATTTTAAGCAAGACCTATAACGAGTGGAAGTTGTACTAATAATGGAAAAAAAGACATTCACATATGGATTGAAGAAGAGGGATGTGAAAAGTGAAGCAATGAAGCCAATTTGAGTCCTGCAAATTCTCGGTCTTCTTGGATTTAATAATATCACTTTTTCCCTTTTGCTTCACTTTCTCCACAAGAAATTTGATGAGTTCCAGTAAAGTCTTGGTCTTCCTAATACGCTAAGAAGTTTGAGTTAGACCGAAGAGCGTATGTTTTGATGCACACTATGTCCTCAAGTGAGATTGTTCTCCTTTTTCTTCGGATCAAGACTTTTGGATGTCGTTTGAAATAGAGGGCCTTTTCTTTTGGCCAAAGCACTTGATTTTGTTTTCCTTATCAAACAGACAAACTTGCCGTCCTTTGTGACTTGTAGATGTATAATAGAAAATAAGATGTCATTGTTGGCTGTGTCCTTGATAATTTAGGTTTCAAAAACACTGACGTAATGGCGATCCTTTGATGCGATTTTGGCCCGCGATGGTCAAGGAGCTGCCGGGGAGGCATATGTTGGTATGAGATGGCTAGCTGCAGAATACTCTGCTACATGTACCTTGTCATGATGGAGTTTGACATAATTTTGAGCCGTCGGATATAGATGTCCAGCTTCAAATTCATTTTACGGTCTATATTCAAGTCTCGAATTGTTTGTCTACAAGCTTTCGATGGTTTATGATTGTGAACTCTCTGGAATCACTATAATTAATAAATACTACAAGTGTATCAATTTGAGATTTTTTGTGATATTAATTCTAATAAATAATAGAAAGTATTTGAATGACAAATACTAATAATAGCAAAACGTCCCATTTCATCATTGCTCCCCATGTGTGTACACAAGAAAGATTAAGGCTCATTCATGTATGTCCGGCAAGTTGATGTTCATATCTTGTTCTAGAAATATTATATTAGATTTTATGAAAATGAATGATTTGAAAAATATTTTCAATAAACAATCACTTATATGGCTTGAAATAATTAGTAAATAGAAAATATTTCAATTATCAACATTTTCATAGACGTTACAAATATTTTCGTTCTTTCATTTTTGTAAGCGATATAAGTAATGATTTTTTCTTTGAACTCTTTTTCTGACATAAAAAACTTCAAATTATGCCTACTATGATACATTTGCTCTAAAATTTTTCTTGTGACATCAAGAACCCTGACCTTGTAGCCGTGTGTGTAATATATTTACTCTTTGTCAAGATTTCATCAAATAATTTTCCAATTAAAATGATGCCATTTTTATTTCGCTGAAACTATGTTGATGCCATGTCAACACCGTGTGCCTTTCGTCGTCCATATAGGTAGATTTTTAATGGTGCTCATTGAAGGAACCATGATGGAGGGTAAATGTATCGCATAGGTACAAATTTGGAATTGTTGGCGTCACAAAAAATGTTTATGATAAATATGTCACGGTGCTCATAATTGGAGGTTTTTAATTGCTATTCCCCTAGATCAAACAAGATGATTGAACTTTATTCTACTTTATCGTTAGTAATATGTCTAATTAATTTAAGAAAGGTAAAAGAATGGTGTTTTGTAATAATGTGACTCAGCCATTTAACTGCACTCTACCTAACTTTCCTATCATTGATAGATATGTACATATATTCATAGTTTTGGTTTCACAAATGACACATAATAGCTGAATTTTCTTAGCACTCGTTTGTTTGTGTTTCTTAAAACTCAAAACAATGTTTACTTTTTTGTTAAAATTCAAAATATTAGTCAAATACAAAATATATACATAATTTGGTTTTACAAATAACACACGATAAAATAAAACGAAAGAAGGTAATCATGATGATCAAAGTTAACGGAGTTTTCTTAGGACTTATTTGCTTTTTAAAATGCAAAAACTAAATTTTACAATGTTATTTAAATATTAAAATATTTAAAAAAAATTACGAATAAATTCCATATCAAGATTTAACGGTTGTGAAAATTTGACAGGTATCAAGAAAAAAAACTGTAAAAACTTGTTCAAGACTAGATTAGATTAAATATATATTATATATTATTTATGCTTTTTAAAATGAAAAATCTAAATTTTAAAATTTTATTCGAATATTAAAGGATTTTGAAAGATTATGCATAAATTAAATATTAATATTTAAGTGTTGTGAAAATTTCATATGTTTTAAGCCAAATAAAGGCCTAATTCCCTAAAAAAACCCTAACTTTAGGTTAAGTCTCAAATCTGCCATGAACTTTTTTTTATCTCAAACAAAATCCCAAACTTTAGGTTTAGTCCCAAATCTGCCCTGAACTTTTTTTTGTCTTAGAAAAAATCC
This sequence comes from Syzygium malaccense, assembly GCA_031216405.1. Classification (NCBI taxonomy): domain Eukaryota; kingdom Viridiplantae; phylum Streptophyta; class Magnoliopsida; order Myrtales; family Myrtaceae; genus Syzygium; species Syzygium malaccense. Next base: position 10,125 of record JASUUE010000020.1, on the reverse strand, counting down.
TAAACTTTAAGTCCATTCCCAAATCTGCCTAGAATTTTGTTTTGTGTAAAAAAAATTACTAAAATTCAATTTATTTTAAAAAAATATACCCCCATGATCTAGTCTCAACTTGACGTGGCATTTCCACGTCGATAACAAATCCACATCAACAAAGTAATGTGGCTTTTTTTTAGATAAAAAAAAAGTTCAAAGTAAATTTGGACTGAACCTAAAAGTTTGGTTTTTTTAAAATTAAAAAAAAGTTTTTTGGGGTGGATTTGTTATGATCCCTAACTTTCATATCCCAGAATGGTTTTATTTTGGAAAATTTTAATAATTTTTATTTGGTTTGATTTGTTATCAAAGTGAAAATGCGACGTCGGTCTATACCTATCGCCTCATTATTTTGCTGATAAGGATTTGTTATCGACATAAAAGTGCCACATCAAGTTGGGACTGGATCACGGGGGTAAATTTTTGAAAATAAATTGAAATTTGCTGATTTTTTTTACATAAAACAAAATTCGGGTCAGATTTGGGATTGAACTTAAAGTTTAGGACTGGATCACAGGAGTATATTTTTAAAATAAATTGAAATTTGCTGATTTTTTTTTCATAAAACAAAATTCGGGGCAGATTTGGGACTGAACTTAAAGTTTGGGATTTTTTCTGAAACAAAAAAAGTTCGGGGCAGATTTGAGACTTGACCTAAAGTTTGGAGTTTTTTCTGAGACAAAAAAAATTCGAAATAGATTTGAGACTTGACCTAAAATTTAAGGTTTTTTTAAGAAATTCACCCGCCAAATAAATATAAAAACTGGTTCAAGATGAGATAAGATTATATATATGTAGATGTTTTGTTAAGGACTGTGAGAACGCAAAGCATGAAATTCACTACAGGTGGTATGATATCATTGTCCTACGATTTGATGTGTCTTCTTTTTCCCTTTGTCCATTTTTTCCTTACTTTTCTCCATTTTTTTCCAAAGGCAACCATAAAAAGGGCAAAAAGATCACATGTTTGGTAAAGCAAGGCAAAACAAAAAACAGCGTAAAAGCATCGTTCAGGTGGGGATGCGATTGGACTTTGGGGGTGCGGGGGTGGAGATTTCGTGGGTACGTGGCAAATCTGGAATGGACAACTGCACAAAGATAGATAGGACGAGTTGGGTCCCACGGTTATGCACGAATAAGGCCACCTTAAATAGGGTCGTGTGTATGAAGTCGTTCTGCCATCTGCAGCTTGAGGAAAGCACAATAATTGCTACGCGATGGACATGATCAAAAAGCAAGTTAACTCTACCATGGTCACCTAGTAACTCCACTATTTTCTTTTTCTTATTTTCTTGCTTGCGTCACCGTTGTCTTCTTCTTCCTGCTCTGCGTTCTTAGAGAGAGAGAGAGAGAGAGAGATAAACTTGGCGCTTTTGAAACTCTAGATATTACGTGAAACTTAACATAGGTACCCTGCCTCAATCATTGTACAAAAACCCTCGTAAAGATAATATATAAATGTACAATAACATTAGATAATAAAAACTATTTAAATGATAAATACTGAATGTAGAACTTCTCGTGTCATCGATATATATGAAAGGCAAGTTGATATTGATATATTATTTTAGAAACATTGTTTTAGATTAAATAAGAAGACAAAAATTTTTCTACTTTATTATAAAGTAATATGTTTGAATTTTGTACTAATGAGGCTGAATTTTGTAAAGAATATTGTTATAAGGAAGCAGGATTGTGCAAGACATGCAAGACTCCAACTTTGCCGTAATATGATCGATCTCTCTCTCTCTCTCAAACCCCTCGAGTCATTTCATGTCCACACGTATCACGTGTTCCGCTCATGCATAGTTAGGTTCTCGACTGTTATCGATTCTTATAACTTACAATATCTAAAACATGATTGATAAAAGTATTCGAAATGATATGGCTAATTCTATGATAACAATCAGTAGTACCATAGGAGTCTAATTTGCTCTTCTTTTCAAGTGAAGAACGGTGAACATTTTCATTTGAATCTAGTAAAAGATATGATTGTATTAATTGTGTAGAACTTTGCAGCCTTTAATTTTTGGCGGACGAAAGGTCCTTAATGCTATGCTTGATTGGACATGGTGACAAAAAAGGCTAAAGCAAGTGCTCCCAGTTCCATCATTTTGTTTTAGCATATGTGGGACCGATCTTTGGTCACTATTGGTGAACATGATCCAATAATTGTTTTCATAGCCTCCATGTTTCTTTACATCCTTGGGTAAACTAAAGTTATGCCAAGCGTGAATGTCAAAAACTATCGAATCTATTAAATCAGGAAATTTGGTTGGACCAGTAAAAAGTCTCTCCGTGACTCTTAAGTCGAGCTGATTTGGGTTTCTACTCTTTACCATGTAAAATGCAAGGAAGTAAAAACTTTAACTACTTAAGCTACTTTGATAGAGAACAACAAGAGGATTTGGCTCAATTCAATCCGAAAGAGAAACGTAATGGAAAATCCGAATAGGAATAGAAGTCAAATATAGATTCCAGTGTCCGAATCTGCACTGGCATTACTTTGCAAAGAGAGGCGAAACGTGGGCAATAAGCAAACGGTTAAAGCCAAGATCATCTTACCATCCCACATCACCTAAAATTAAGGAACCTCGAGTTACCAAAATAAGTATAAAATAGCTCAGAAATAACCATTTGATAGATAAAACTTGTGGATACCTAAATTTTGCCCAAAGTCGATTTCATATATATTTGAAAAAATGGAACCGGTTTTCCTCAACAAAAAAAAAATTCTTGCAATTAAAGCATTTTATAAGCATATACCAGAATTTTAACGAATAGGATTAGGTTCCTTCGAATTTATTCCCCAAAGAAAAAACAGAAAAGAAAAGATAAAATGGGAACCTCTGAGAAAAAATGCACACCTTAAAGCCACACCGCCTCACTTTTTCCTCAACCACCATCATCAGCTTCAAACTCACGCCCACAGACTCCGCTTTCATTCAATTCACTTCTCGCATGTATGTTGATTGTCGCCAATCACCACCATCTTTGATCTGCCCAATCCCCTACAAACCTGCTATAGTCGTAGCTCCATCAGTATTGTCGTTCGTCGTTGCAAGCGGTGGCCACGCATTGCCGGAGCAGAATTCACATACATAAACTGTGATCCGCCGAAACTAGTGCACGCTCCCCTCTCAACAGTGTTCTCTTCCTGCTCGTTTGAACCTGGTGCTCGTGCTTGCTGGATTACTGTCGTTGATCTAATCCCGTTCACCGGTCTGCTCCAGGAAGTCTACTTGGAATAGGTAAGAGACATCTATCTACTTGCTCTCTTTGTCCCTCAAACTGATGCAACAACAATAATATTTTGGTTCTTAAACTGATTTCATGCCTATCTATAATCCCGATTAGAGTTGATGTCAAGTTTAATAAAAATTAATTTTAATTTTAATTTTTGTTAGATAGTAATATTAGGACATTAAGTTTAATTTTTAATCTCTCTATCATTTTTTTTTTGCTAAAACACACACTAACGTGAAATGATTTTACATGATTAACAATCCCAAGATCAAAGTATTCAGTTTATAATGGAATCAGTATTTTTATCCAGCTAGCAAAGTAATTATTTTACACCGTCAATGTATTGGAATTTTAGTCCATGAAATTAGGTAAGCAACAATAAATATTGTAAGAGGATAGCTTCATTCCTCTTTAGCAGAGATTCATAGGAAAGTCACTATTGCCATAATTTCGCGGTGCCAAACCAATAAATGACTTTTGTTGTGTCTTTAAATATTCACTCTCGTAATAAAAAGTCCTTATTATATAGATATAGTGGATTTACCATCAACCACAAGAGGCAAGATGAATTAAAAAGGTATTTGAGATTTAGTATCTTTTAAGGTATGCCAGTGTAATCAATCGAGTCAAGTCAATATGGTTGCAATTCAAACTTCATGTGAAGTAGTTCCTGCCGAAGCCACAAGGGTGTTGCATGTGGACAACTTGTTTTCATCGTGTGAAAACCAATGATAGTTCAGTGCAAGAAAACTAATCCATTTATTTTCTTTCAAGACAAAGAAAACTGTCAGTTATTTGCGATAAAGAATTAAATTGTGAATTATGAAAATCAAAATTGTGCTTTGTTAGAAAAAGAACACACAGACTCGTGTTTTGTTAAAAAAAAAGGTATTTCTACATCAGAAATTTTTTTGAGATTGTTCATCTTTTATAATGCGCATTAATGTCGTATCAAGCAGACTTTGCTTATTGTTCAACCCTAAAAGGCCCAGGTTGTCATTTTATATTGCTCACTCCACAAAGTGAGTAACTATCATATATTTATTGACTCCCCCTTCTAGGTTCTAATTCGCACCAAAGAATCTTTAGTCGGTCGTTTCTAAATTTAATTTTTGCAGGCGTAAAAAAAAATTATGATATAGAATCAATAGGTAACTCCATTATTTCTGCTCTATATTTTTTTTCTTTTACCTTTGAGAGAGAAAGAGAGAGAGGGGACCAATAATGCATGTAATCGGCAAATTAAGGGTTTAGTACATGTTTTAGAAATAATTCATAAAAAGAAGTGTGAATGAAAAGTAAATGTTTATCATCGGGCATGCCCACTACGAGAAAGTAAAAGATATGATATAGAGAACTGAGAGGGAAAAAAATAAAATACAAAGTCACCACCTAAAAGAAGTGAAATGCTCACACCAGAAAAAAAATCATATTGTTAAGCACATAAATGTGGCTCTAACATCCTTGTGAATTTTTTAATATGATGTTATCAAATTGTGGAAAACTCGTCATTTTTTCTTAATCGCAAACCAGTAAAACACGAAAAGAAAAGAGGAACATTTGCTTTCACCCAAGGTAAATAGGAAAAACATTGCTGGTAGCGACCTTCTTGTTTGTTCTTCACACTGATCAGAATCATCGGACCACCATTGCCTCTGATGGAGAGGACGTGATTTCTGGTTGAAATGCACATCTTTCTGAACAATTCCAAATACAAAACGTTTAAAGAACGATTCCAGAGAGGATGCCTTTCTCTGCTGCACATAAAGATCCAATATAAACAAATGAAAAGGCTGGATGGAGAGCACATGGTTTCTGAACGATTCCGAATACAATGTATAATAAACGAGTCTTCCTAGGCAGGTCTCTGTCGATTAATCCAATGTTAAAAGTTAATTTGACTGGGAGCAATGCAATGCATTTCTCTTCTTTCCAATGGACCTCACCTTCTAGTCAAAGCCAATATTGTTGGGTTGTGTCTGCTCATGGACAAGAAGAGTATAGCTAATCTTTATCTCTAGATGCGAGCCCTCAAGTCAAGGCCAATCTTCGATGGAGAGCACATGCGTTATGGGTGGAGAGCATGTGCTTTCTGAATGATTACGAATCCCTAAATGTTTAATCAAGAAAAGATGCCTTCCTGCTGCACAAAAAGATGTAGATAAACATATGAAAAGGCGGGATGAAGAGCACGTGCTTTCTGGGTGGAGAGCACGTGCTCTCTGAAAGATTCTGCTCATTGATCGCATATGTAGGCTTTAAGTGGCAGTTACAATGCTGAAAATTCGCAGCAAGATGGGCAGCAATGATCTGCTTAAGGGTGATGAGGTAATAATTGATGATCGAGAATCGATTGATAGGAGATCATGGTCCTTTGAACACGATTTTTCTGTTTGTTATTGTGATGTGTAAAGAATAATTTTCAGTAGGTTATATAATGTGAGTTGGTGATTTTTGACTCTTCAATATTTGCAGAGTAAAATAAATCACTTACTTAGTGGATTAGTTGGTGTGCTTGACCCTTTCTCTTGTTTAGCCTAAAGCATGTGTTTTGGTTTCCTTATTGAGCGCATATTCACCAATAAAGCATAAAATAAAGACGTTGAAATTATCTGAAAATATATGGATGCCAAAAAAAGCCCACAAAACACTAGTAAGCAATTAAGTTTTTGACGAAAATATGCCTGCCCTCTAAATTGGTCATATATAGAAAAATCACCTTTCATCCTCTATTTTAAGTGCCCACAGAAAAGATCCTCTCTTTCGAACGTTGACACAAAAGTCTTGATCCGAAGAAAAAGGAGAACAATTGATGAAACATGCACTCGTGGATAAAAAATTATTTTATTTTGATTTGTCTAACCTTTGGTGTGCATCCCTTGAAAGTCTTGGTCTTTTTCTATTCTATTTGGTAAGTAAACGTCCTGGGCTTCCTAGACTTCATAGTTTTCTTTCTCCATTAGCTCATTTTTACTTTGCTTCACCAAAACACCTTTGCTGTTCTCTACAGTGACCGATTCACCCATATGGCCATCGGAGAGATCGTTTTGGGTTCCTTCTTGGCTTCCTTCTTTCAGGTGCTGTTCGACAAGTTGACTTCTCTCGCATTGGGCTATGCACAACGGGAAGGAATCAACACTGCCTTGCTCGAGGAGTGGAAGGAGATGCTGGTCACAATCAATGCAGTGTTGACTGATGCAGAGGACAGGCAACTCAGCGGTAACCCTCTAGTGAAGCTGTGGCTAGACGATGTTAGGGACTTGGCCTATGACATGGAAGACTTGCTTGATGAGTTCGCGATCAAAGCCGCTCAGGTTGACTCGGAGGCAAAATCCAGCACAAGAAGAGGCATGGAGAAATGGAAGTTCTGTCTCTGTGGCCTAGAAAAATCCTCCGGATCGAATCCAAACCTGTGCTCGCTCGTGTCTGAAACCAAGGTACAAGAGATCAATGGTAGGTTGAAAGCAATTATCACCAGGAATGCTCATCTAAGCTTGAGAGAGAATGTTGCGGACAGATCCAACTACATCAACAAAAGGGATCCCATCACTTCTTTGCCGGAGCCTCGATTATTTGGCAGGGAGAAGGAAGAAGCAAAGATACTCGAACTATTGATAAGTGAGGTCGAAAATGTCAATGCCTCGTTGAGCATCGTCCCTATAGTGGGGATGGGTGGTGTTGGAAAGACAGCCTTGGCTCAACGGCTATATAATGATGCCAGAGTATACATCTATTTCGAGATAAGAGCTTGGGTTTGCGTGTCAGATGTTTTTGATGTTGTTGACATAACAAAGACTATTTTGCGATCAATCACCGGGTTGTCTTGCGAGGGTGAAGATCTTAACAGCCTTCAAGTTAAGTTGAAGGACAAACTATTCGGAAAAAAGTTTCTTGTGGTTTTAGACGATATATGGAACGAGAAGTACGAAAAATGGACTACCCTCTTAAAGCCATTTGAATCAGGGGCTAAGGGAAGCAAGATTATCGTCACGACTCGCAACAGTACTGTTGTGTCCATAACAGGAGCTTCGCCGTATCCTTTGGAGGTGTTGTCCCTTGAAAATTGTACAAGCTTATTAGCCTTTCATGCTCTTGAAGCAACAAATTTTGAGGGCCACCCAGATTTTGAAACAATAGGCAAGAAAATAGCTGAAAGATGTAAAGGTTTACCTTTGGCAGCGAAGATGTTGGGCGGTGTCCTACGTAATAAAAGGAATCCCGATGAATGGGAAGATACCTTAAATAATAAAATATGGGATCTTCCGACAGCGGAGAATGATGAGGTTCTCCCTATTTTGAAATTGAGCTATGTCCATCTTCCTTCCTATTTGAAGAGATGTTTTGCTTATTGTGCTATATTTCCCAAGGATTACGAAATTGAGAGGGATGAGTTAGTACTCTTATGGATAGCAGAGGGCTTTTTAGATGGACAAAAAGCAAAGGAGAATAACTTGAGATTAGGACGGGATTACTTCGAGGAGTTAAAATCTAGGTCATTTCTTCAACAATCGAGTGTTGACGCATCTAAGTTTTCAATGCATGATCTTTTGAATGATCTAGCAAAGTCAATTGCAGGTGGGACTTGCTTTAGCTCAGGCGAGTCTCAGCTGGTAGGTAATGAACATGATGTATCATCTATTGAAAAAACTCGTTATGCATCATTCATCCCGTCATGGTATGTTACATCAAAACGCTTGAGAGCATATCACCGAATGAAGGCACTAAGAAGTTTAATTCTAGTGCGTGTTGGATCTAGTGGGGGCTCTTTCTCTATTTCCAACAAGGTGCTGCGTGACTTGCTAGCAGAATTGAAGTACTTGAGGGTGTTCTCGTTATGTCGTTGTGACATCGTAGAGGTACCAAATTGTGTTGGTGATTTAAAACATCTGCGATATCTCAATTTCTCATATACTGGTATTGAAAAGCTACCTGAGTCAATTGTCGACTTGTGCAAATTACAAGCTTTGATCTTAAGAGGTTGTCAAAACCTTTCAAAATTGCCTCAAGAAATCACAAAGTTGGTCAGCTTACAGTTTCTTGATATTAGAGACACCGGGGGTCTAAAAGAGATGCCATTGGGTATCGGTAATTTGAAGAATCTTACTATCTTGTCCAAGTTTATGGTCGGACCAAAGAAAGGGTCGCAGTTGGAGGAGTTAAAGAACTTGCCACATCTTCAAGGAGAATTATTCATATCAGAATTGCAAAAGGTGGAAGAAGTTAGAGATGCAGTTAATGCTAATTTGCTTCAAAAGCAAGGCCTTACCAAATTATCCTTGCATTGGGATGAACATTCGGGAAATCTCCGGAATCTTGAGTGCGAAATGCAGATGCTTAACTCTCTGCGACCTCACACTAATCTTGAAAATCTCACTATTTTGAACTATGGTGGTGCAATATTTCCATCATGGTTAGATGGTTCATCCTATTCAAAGATAGTGTCTTTGTGCTTACGAGGTTGTCCTAATGTTACATCGCTACCCCTACTTGGACAACTACCTGCTCTTAAGGAATTGTCTCTTGAAGGTCTACATGCAGTGAAAATGATAGGCTTCGAATTTTACGGAGGTAGAAGGCCTTTCTCATCCTTAACAACTTTGAAGTTGAAAGAGATGTTGGCATGGAAGGATTGGTTTCCTTACGTCGGAGGCCCCAAAGAAGAAGTCCCATTCCACTGTCTTCAGCATCTTGTTGTCCAGAGTTGTCCTTCATTGGTCGGGACATTGCCTTGTCAACTTGATCGTCTCATAAAGCTTGAAATTCATTCATGCCCACATTTGAATAACTCGACCAGTGAGGTTCGTCTTCCATCTCTCCGTGAATTATACCTTGAGGATTGTAACGAGGAGATCTTAAAGAGCTTTGTTAGCCTAACTTCTTTAACCATTCTCAGAGTTCAAAATCTTGCGGAGCTTGTTTGCTTTGATCCTGGGTTTATGAGCGGCATGCATAAGCTAAAGGAGCTTCATATAGGATGGTGTGACAAGATAACATACTTGTGGCAAGATGGAAATGAAATGCTAAGTCTTACTTGCCTTCAAAGTATAGTCATCAAATCTTGTCCTCGATTCACATCTTTTATGGCGGGAGAAGTAGAAATAGTGCTGCCCTACAGCCTCAAAAGTATGAAATTGACGAATTGCACGAGTTTAGAAAAGCTTCCAAGCAAGATGCACGCACTCAGAAATTTGGAAATTGATGGGTGTCCAAAACTCACGGGACGAACTATTCCTCCATATGATCCCGGCAGCAACAACCCGGTGTCTCAACTTGAATTTTTGAAGATAAGTAATTGTGATTCTCTGACATCCTTTCAATTTGCCAAGGAGATACTTGCTGCTCTAAAGACACTTTCTATTTCGAGGTGCAAGGGAGTAGACTCGCTGGAAGAGATTACCGTAGAATCACTGAAATCTTTGGATATTTCCGACCGTGAGAATCTGGGAAGCCTAACTCAGTATCTTCACACGCTCGCCCATCTCACTCATTTGACAATAAGAAACTGTCCAGCACTAGAGATAGAGGACTTCCCTCCCCTTCCCATCACCCTGTCACATTTCAATCTTAGTGGATGTCCGAAGATAAAGACTATCGCCAACTGTAACATTGCCGGCCGTAAAGATCTCACTTTTTTGAAAATAGATGGCTGTCTAGAATTGGAGGTGGAGGACTTCCCTCCCCTTCCCACGTCCCTATCGAGTCTTCTCCTTTCTAGGTGCCCAAAGATAAAGTCCCTACCAAATGAGTGGCATTGTCTTACTTCCCTCCGGAATCTATATATTACGGGTTGTGAAAATATCAAATCCTTCCCCAAAGGGGATTTGCCTCCCAATTTGCGGTCGTTTT
>JASUUE010000019.1:0-22963 GCA_031216405.1 Syzygium malaccense | reverse complement strand
CAGACTGTTACACGATAAGTAGTTGCAAAACTATACTTTGTAACTTTGAGTCGAATTTTTCTTCCGAGTGATCTTGAAAATAGCTTAAGGGAAGTTCGATCAATTTCATTATGAAGAAGAAAACACTGCGCGTTTTTTTAAGTGAAAGTGCATGTTTTTAAATAGATGAGATTTGCCATCTTTTGGTGCCAAAGTTTCCTCCTACGGATCTAAAATTACATATAGAAAGAATTATTTTTATGATTATGAGAAACGAAAATTTTCTTCTTTCGAGATAATGGATTGCTTTTCTTTTTCTTTTTTCGTTTTTGCTTATGCATTTACAGATTTTATTTGCGGGCATCCAAACGGCGTTTTCATCTAAAAAACTATTCTTTTTTGGTTTAAAAACAAGAGCCGAAATATATAATTGTAAGCGAGGGGCTCCAAACGACCTTTAGGACTTTAAGTTGCTTTCGTTCATGTCAAAACCGAAAGTTCTCAATTTTCTGTGATAACGAATATCAATGCAATGGTATTCTCTTAGATATTGTAACAACAACATAAATTAAAAATTGAGATTAGATCTTCAATTTTAATACTTTATAATTGATCCTTCAAGTTTTGAAACTTTCCTAATTTGAAATTTGACGTCATGTATGTAACATGGTTAAATATACTTTACAATTGTTACCAAATATGAGATCTACTTGTGCACCAATAACACACCGGTGGCGATAGAAAAAAGAGCAATAAATAAATAAATAAATAAAACCAAGAATAAATATGGCCTTGACTAATCATCCCAAGACGTCGTCCTCAACAAGTCCACAATGCGAATATTTAGATATTAATTATCAAAAGTTTCTTTACATTTATGTATATAATAAGTACAAACATTCTCGATTAGGCAATCTTATCGAAGAATCCAGATTTTCTTTTGTATAAAAAAGGGCCAAAATCGAATACAAAAATTGAACGTCGTAAATCTATCGTCCCTATTTTATGATATAATAAAACATGAAATAACTCTCTAGGAGGCAAAGAAAAGAATTAGTATCAAAGGGCTCATCACTTCAAGATTAGCAGCCAATTAGCAAAGACGATTTCCTTCTGTGTTGCACTTTGAATTTAAGTGAGAGTTCAACTAATAATCCAGGAGAATATGTACCTATATATATACTTTAATTTTAGATAGTGTATAAGGATGAATATTCTCGAAAAGCAGGTTTATTTGGCAATCTTATTGGGAAATCCGGCTTTAATTAGGACATGATTTGGATTTCTAGTAATTATGGCTACAGGCAGGACGATTTCGCAATCTTATTGGAGAATCGGGTATTAATTAGGACATGATTCAAATTTCTAAAAATTGTGGCTGAGGGCAGGTTGATTAGGCAATATTACTAGACTCTTATAAGATTGCCTAATCGAACTGCCTTTTCGATGATATTTATCCTTATACGCTGTCTAATAATAAATTCGGTTTGGCATAACACCATATATGAAATTGTGTCAATATATGACATGACCAGTCCTTTCAATATAAATACGCTGTCTTCATAAGAAATAACATGAAAATCTCCATCTCCGCGATTAGAAAGATGAATCGTGCATTCTCAATCTCTTCTGTATTCCTGATCTTTTTCGTCATGCAAGAAGCTTACAGCCAAGGACAAACAATTGAACTTCGACTTTTGCGTGAAGTCTCTTGGGTCAGACCCGGAGAGCCATGAGGTGGCTCTCGAGGGATTAGGGCTGATCGGGCTCAAGCTATTACAAGCCAACTTGACAGGCATAACCGAGTACACTAAGCAACTACTGAAGCAAAAATTAGACTTGCGCCTGCACGAGGCTCTCTCGGTTTGCTTGGATTTTTACTCAGCGGTTGAAGGCGAAGACATGACCCCAGTTTACAAGGCGAAGCATTACTTCGATATGAATATTTGGGTGTCTGGAGTGATAACTCAGGAAGATAACTGCGACACTCAAGTATCGATGAAGAAAGGCATGGTTCCACCTTTGACAAAGCGTAATGCGGATATTTATCAATTGGCCAGCATAGTACTTGGTATTGTGAGTATTTTGCGAGGGAGAGTATAAGGGTTGCAATGAAGCGTGTGTCAGCCAATAAATTAATGCATGGTCTATGAATCTTCAGGGTTCTCCTCTTCTTGTTTTTTTTTCCTATAGGCTCTAATTCTTGCAAATGGTGTTGCTGTTCGATGCTAAATAAAATTGACCAATATTTGGGATTTGGAGGGAGTGCGCGAGATCCTAAGTTCGATCCCGCCCCATAAAAATAATAAGGATTTTTACATTGTTGCCATTTAAACCCCGATTAACTAATGGATAATATCATCAAATATGCATATGTATAGAGTTCATGTGATTAGATCTAATAACAAATTATTGATGAGCTGGGCAAGTCGTAACTCAACTATCTGAGATTAAAAAAAATGATGGGTTGGTACTTGGTGGGCCAAAAGGTCCATGTTTTAGAAGGTGGGCCAATAAATTGTACAAGCCCATACTTAAGACAATTACATAGTTTGATGAAAGTCGTTATGCTATTGTTAATTCACAATGACGATCATGGTTTAATTCCGGTGAAGTCCGCCGCTTCTATGCTCACTATCGGGTCTCCAGCTGCGATGACTATGTTCATCGCTAAATGAACGCGGTGGAAGATGAGGAAAAAGGGTGAGGTAGAGATGAGCATAGAGAATGCACGATTCGTGTTCGTAACTTTTCGTACGGTTTTCTTACGGAGACAATTGTGTTGGTATTTATAGATCGATGGATCGAATATACGCGAGAATTTTTGGGAAATCAAAACCTTGGATTATACGAAGGATATTGTAGTATTTGCCATGTAGTTCCTTCACATTCCTATATTTTTTGACATTGCATATATACAAAAAAGCTAGTCATTCGGATATTTTACAATCAATGGTTGTGTGGATCTTACGGTAATCTAAAAGAAGAATAGTGCACATATAGTGAAAAGATTACATTGAATGCGAGTATATATACCTACACTAGCGTTTGACCCGTGCTTTGCGCGGGATTTCAATTACCTCAGATTCTAACATGCAAAAATTAATTACTGCTTCTAACTCTGCTAATTCAACAAGTTGTTCCCTCCTTAACAGTGTTTTGGCCCTAGCGCATATTTGTCAGAGACCAAGGATTGATCCGAGCAAGTCCCATTTGACTCTGCCATTTGCTCCCCCCCTCTTCGTCACAAGGCAACAAAAGCCAGCGAGCTCGTCGGTGTTGAGGATTGAGGGGCACGGCCAAGAACAGGAATCTGAACATTGAAAAAGGCCCCTCCTGGGCCATCAAAGCATTCCCAAAATGGCAAGGCCCTCGTCCACCACCACACTGCTCTTGACGTGGATTGGCTGATCGGGTAAATTGGGTCTTCGTCGAGGGCATAGCTTTTGCCAAAAGCAGAGCAAATTGAAGGAGCGTTGGTGATGGGATGGAACGCACATGGGGGGAGAAGAATCATCAGCCCCCTCTCTCTTCTTTGCTTTTTGATCCGAGTCATTGCTATTTGTAACCTTGCGTGTGAAGTTTTAGCAAGCCCCGATGGTGTGTGCTTCGCGGGAAATTTTTGTGTTAGGCCATGTATATTTTCGCCGGTGTGCTGTGCTAGACTTGATCGGGGAGTGGTTCTAAACGGATTACGGGTCTGACCTGTAAAGAAGAAAAGGGGCCGTGTGGTAAGGTTTCGAGCCTAAAAATTCTTGCCCAAACCCATCTTACGATTAAAAGATTTCTAATTTCTTTCTTTGGAAAAAATTATCGAGCCGAGCCAGGGTGGTGGGCCCAAAGCCGAGAAGAAAGGGTTTGTCTAAGCTTCAACCACTTTTAAAACGATTAAACTCAACCGATCCGACTGATTTAGAACCCCCACTTATCCATGCCCACCCATATGATGGGCACTTCTATCAAGTCCGGAAAGCCTCCACGATCTAGTCCCTACTAGACTAGTCACGATGCACGATCAAATATGAGAGTCGTACGACAATCCCATTCGATTAACGCGACACGATCGATTAACCATGTAGATCAAATTATGACAAGTATTTTCCGTGTATCTAAAGTTAGTCGGAAGATGGGCAAGCCCGCATAGAATGTCATGCCATTTCGTTTGTTGGAATAGCTTTGGCCAACCCCGTGAATTCCCTAGACGAAGAAAAAACCTTGAAGGCCGACCGCCAAGGCTTCAATCATTTGCCTAAGTTCAAACAAGAGGTTGCGGAAAAGCCACCCATGAATTGTTGATTATCCGAATTGGATCGATTCATCTTGCATCAAAGTCCCAATTCCATCGAAATGCTTCAAACCACTCCAAGATCTGAGCTTCTCAGATATTATTTTGGACCGGGACGGACGTTCACCTCCACGCGACAGTGACGACCACATCAAAGCCGTTGGCAGCCGCCGATCTATCTCTTCTTTTGTGTGTTCCTTTGGACGAAGGATAGTGAGCCCTCAAAATTTGCCCTAAACTAAAAGTAAGGAGGAAATCAGAGGTAAAATGTAGGCCTACGTGGTTCGGATAGACTAGCTAGGATTTTTCGGCCAGAAAACAAGGATTCCATTTCCATAAAAAGTGAAATCAAAAGTTCATTTCTAGTGTTTTAGATCTCTCAACTCTTTACCTCGGAGATGGAGATGGAATTGCTCGAGCTGACGTTTTTGAAGTGCAAGACCGAAGTATCGCGGGGAACATAATTTTGCTATCCCATACGTATTGTATTCGCTAACCAAGAAATCATCTCCAGCGCATCCCGCATGGGCCGAGTGAGAGGGATACGGATTTGCGCAACGGCAGAGACCGCATATAATTCCACGTCCTGGACACGCGAGGCTTCATATTCGCATCGTCACCTCTATCCATTCTTGTCGTGAATTTAATTTCGCTTCTCGCAAAAGAAGTTCCTTTGAGCTTCAATTAGAAAATGTATCAGGAATGGATCTACTATGAGCGCATCCCACGTTTCGTGTGCATAATTAATGTGGCATTTGACTCTTATTAAATAAAGTGAATTTTATTCCAATACTTTCAAGAAAGTCACTTGACCTTCAATTTAAATTTGTGAAAAAAACAACAGAAAATATAGAAAGAGAGATTCAAGATCAAAACTCCTCTCTACTTGCCAGAAGAGAAGGTCATTGGACCCTTCAATAAATAAGGAAAAAAAACAATTAACTCATCCCACGATTTTTGTTTTGCTTTTGTTTTGGAAAAACCATCAATCATGATGACAAGGATCGAATCAAGCGAGCCAGTCCACATCCCTGCCCACAATCGGTACTGTGAAAGGATACGATGGTTTTATGAATGAATGTATTTGACTCTATAATCTGTCCCAAGCGCATGAGAAAGTGTCACATTTTTTCAAGTTTACATTTGACCCCGATTAACGGTGCGTTTGGGACCGTATTTAAAAGCAGTTTCGGAGTTCCGAAAGCTGTCAAGCTAAAATTTTGGTGTTCGCGAGTAGAAGTAAAAATTTCGATGCAAAATTTGGCTTTAAAAAATGCTGGGGACTCAAGACAAGCACCTTCGCTTTGGCTTTGAGGCTATTAAGGAAAGCAACTTCGAGGCCAGTGAATGTTTCTTTTTTTCTAACCTTGCGCCGACTACTTTTACCCTCACAAGCAGAGCATAGATCTCCATCTCCACTCAAGAGAGAACTAGGCCAGACAATTTTCACCAGGTCTAGCCAGCGTCGCGTGGCCCAAGCGGCGACTGGCGCAGCGATGGCACCTTGCCTGGGGCTGCGCGGCCCCGACGAGTAAGCTGCACCACCAAGACATGGGAAATGAGGACATCGACGCGAGGGCTCTGGTGAGCTGAGCCATTGGTGGTTTGACAATCCCAGTGTTCCATTGCTTGGGGCCGCGCAACCTCAGTGGCGGCGCTGCTTGGTTTCTTCAGGCCGACATTGACGCGAGGGCCATAGGCGAGCTTAATCTCGCTTGCACAGTGTTGCTTGGGTTCTCAACGCCGGCATCAGCGTGAAAGCCACAAGTGAGCTGGATCTGGCCACGATTCTCATTGCACAGATTCGGATTCGAGAGTGTCTTTAATTTTCGGCAATAGTAATAATGTATTTTGACCAAAAGTTCAAACAAACGATAAAAATGATCTTCGCACATGCTTCTGTACCATGGATATCAAGCCCCATTGAAGGCAGGACATATCAACGTTCTAACATAACAGCAACTTTTGTCTTATTATTATTATTATTTTTTAAGTGAGATAACGGCTAGGGTTAAGGAATAAAGATCCAGTGGCGTCAAGAATCGATAGCAAAGAAAAAGGATAGGCATAAGAACGATTTGCAGCAATAGATACAACAATAATAATAACAAGGATAAGTAGACTTACTATTCCGGCACTGGATTAATGTGAACCACCATGGAATTCGGGGATAATGGGATCATCAAAACTAGATTATCTCTCTTGGAATTTTTCTAGCCGATCCGGGTTCAAGGCACCGACAGGCTGCAAAGAGATAATCCCCTTTAATGGCTCAAACTAAGTTACTGCAGTCAGGAGAAGCAAAACTTCAAGTTTCATGGTCGTATCCCAAAATGTATAGCATGCATTAAAAGCAAAGTTGAACTTGTATTATCATCTTCTTATTTGTATCGGTAGATAATTATGGTAAAGTTGAACTTGCTTTTTATGTCCTACCATTAATTATACGCAGAAGAATCTTTTGTATTCACACCGTTGAACTCACACTGCATCAACAAAACAAACACATTCTGAACCGATTTCTCCCATCCATTGCTCGGGAAAAACCCCTGCGTTACAAGAGATAATCAACCTTTGAGACAACTCGCTAAAGGAAAGTCCAAGTAAGCAGCTAATACACCATTCTTTTCAAACTCTTTTTTTTCCTTCAATTTTCAGCGTCAGGGGTCAGCTTTCGATTCATCTGTCGAAGTTTCTCTTAAGGTGTAGCTTTTAGCTCATTGCCGACCCTCCGTGTAGCTTTTGTCTTTAGGTGTGATCGAGCTGATGCTTGAGCTAATTCAACCTTAGGCTATGGTTTCCGGTGAGCTATTTGCTTGTTTACGTCGGTCAAAATGGTCGCCTGCAAATGTGCCAATGTCATTTCTCCCTGTGGGTAATCATATTGTCCTTGCTTCAAATACATGAAGGAAAGGAGGAACAGAGCAAAAGAAAGTAAAAATAATTGAAAAACTTTTTAAGATAGCTGTGTGCTTCATAATTCATTTGAAAGTGAAGAGTTAGTCTCATCTGATGATTTGGCGATATGTTTTTGGCTGATTATGTGATCGTCACTTTCGCGGCTTTTGTGACATTCTGCCGGTTCATGGTTGTGCTTTTTCATGGTGCTGTCCCCTTTTTCCTAAGTTCATCCCTTTTGGTATTGCTCGGAGTGGACTCGAAACTTAGAATAATTGAGTAGCCTTTCACTGATTCAGATATACCGCGACGGTGCATCGAGAGACTAGTAATGTCTGGTTGTGTTCATTAGCTGTCCCCTTAAAACTCCTGGTTGACGTTTGGTTGTTGAGCTCTTGGAGATTTTGGGGCCGGAAAGTACCCGAAATTACTCCCCTTTCCCATCATTTTAAGGCGGCGGATTTCAGGTCGATTAGTGTATACTCGCATGGTTCTTCCGACTTGACATCGGAATGAATGTTTTTGCTCGAGTAATTTATCAGGATCATTAAATCATTTTCTCGTTGATGCTTGATTGAGACCCTACGTATATCTAGGATTATGTTAACTTCCGCTACGTTGAATTTTGGGACCTACCCACCAAAGCTACGTACTTGAACGGTCCCTATTTGATCCCAGGTTTAGAGCTACTCAAATTCTCTAATCTCTTCGTCAATCCAGGCCGAGCCATGACAAAGCTGAGGCTGTTGGAATAGAATGCATATAGAAATTTTCAAGTCCTTTCTCGTTCCAGGCCAAGCCATGGCAAAGCTGGGTCTGTTGGAGGATGAAGTTAGAATAGATATTTCGATCATAGCTGTTAAATGAAGTTGATCGTCTATGAGTGTCGTGGGCTATTACCATTAATTATCAACCTTGATCTCAACATCTAATTTTCCTGGTACTTGCAACGTGGCCATGTAGGACAGAAGCACTCTGCACAAATTGGATGTTAGTACTAATTTCGGTTTCCTTTTTGTTCTTTGTTTCAGATTGGTGTAGCCCTTAGGTGCAACGATGGCTAGTTTGCTTCTCATGACTGTTCTTATGCTCATGGCCTCGAGCGGAGTCCATTCGGTATTAGTCGGCACCACGGTGGTGGTAAGCCGGGACGGAGCAGGGAACTACACCACCATCGCTGAAGCGGTCCGGAATGCTCCCAACAGTACCGATGGCACGAAGGGGTACTTTGTCATCCATGTGAGCGCCGGTATCTATGAGGAGTACATGACGATTCCTGAAAACAAAAAATATTTGATGATGACCGGAGACGGCATTAACCGGACAGTGATCACCGGAAATCGGAGCGTGGTCGATGGGTGGAATACAGCCACAAGTGCGACATTCGGTAAGACTTCCTCATCTTGATAAAGAGTTTTAGTACGAATTAATTAGTATATCCACTTAGCGGAGTACTATTCTATGTCAAATGTCAATTAAAAGTAGCACTTTTATTGTCTAACTTATCTCATGAATTCACTGACCCTACCGCAGCTGTGATGGCACCGAATTTTGTGGCTGTGAACATCACCTTCCGGAACACTGCGGGGCCACATAAGGGCCCAGCCGTAGCCGTCATTACTAGAGGTGACTTGTCCGTGTTCTACCGTTGCAGCTTCGAGGGCTACCAAGATACCCTCTGGACACAACATAACAAGCAGTTCTATCGGGAGTGTGACATCTACGGCACCATCGACTTCATCTTTGGAGACGCAACCGTTGTCTTCCAGAACTGCAACATCTACCCTCGCCTCCCAAGTATAGGCAACAGCAACATGATCACCGCTCAGGGGCGTGACGGGGAAGAATCGAAGACGGGCATGTCCTTTCAAAACTGCACCATCAGGGCGGCCGACGACCTAGCCTCAAGCAACAGATCTGTGGAGACATATTTGGGGAGGCCGTGGAGGCTATATTCAAGGGTAGTTTTTATGCAAAGTTTTATGGATGGCCTGATAAATCCTGCGGGGTGGCACATATGGGAAGTTCAACTTCAAGTGGACTTACTATACTACGCGGAGTATAACAACAGAGGGCCCGGATCGAACACTAAGGACCGAGTCAAGTGGCCCGGATACCACGTGATTGGTGCCAAGGAAGCGGTGAACTTCACCGTCTCAAGCTTCTTGCAGGGGGACGTTTGGCTGCCTCAAACAGGTGTGCCTTACATCGGTGGATTGATATAGTTGAGAGCCACCATTAGATTCTTATAGAATAAACATACTTTAGTGTGTTAAAATGTAAAACGGTGCATATGGTTTGGTTATTTTTCTATATAGTTGCTGCATCGACTGAGATGTAAAAGTAGGCATATATACGGATTGTGATCTGTGCAATATGTATGCACACGATATATTTCTGGTGGATTACTTTTGAGCTATCATTAGCTAAACCTTTCATTTTCTCTGCTGTGTAAGCTCGATCACATTTTAAAGATAGCTTGTTTTCTGGTCATTTGAGGAGCTTTTTCTTTTTCCCAACGTATGGGCTGCTTTCAACCGGAACCAAGAAACACATGAAACGGTTAATAACAGAGAGGAGAAGGTAACAATCAAGGAGCATTACAATTTGTAGCTTAGAAGAGAGTCCCAAGCTCCCAATGTAAAATGTGCCTTCCATGATGGAATCGGACAAGCTGAGATTCGGTTCCGTGGAAGGAAGGGAAAACTGGGAGGAATGGCGCGAAGAGAAAGTCACTAATTTGCCATTTTGTTGTATAACAAGGGAGTTCCAATCTTACGAGCGAGAGATTTTGGCGTTGCAATGATATACGACGAGTCGAAGTCGCTTTGGATCAAATTGGTCGACCATATCTCTCTGTCAACGCAATAACACAAGTTTCATGTTTAACGAAGCTATATTTGTTACTGTTGAAACTGTTTGCGGAAAAACAATAGACAGAACACAGAGATTTACGTGGTTCGATCACAACGTGATCTACGTCCACGGGCGAGGCAAGACAATGTTCCACTATAATCAAAGGGAGTACAGTTTTCGAAAGTCGAAACAACGACAAAAGCTCACGGCTCACAAAACTCTCGGAAAAATTCTCTCTGTACATCAATGAGAAAACCTAGCCGCAGTATAAATAGCGCTCCCAAAAATTTTCCTCGGGGGCTACGCCCCCGAACCCCCCGAGACGTTGGTTCGCTTCCTCCAGTTCGGGCCTATCGGCCCAACCCTTCGCGTCGCGAACCAAATCTCAATTTTCTCTCCACTTTCGGGTCGCACAAAAAATATGTCAGGTCGGGTCATGAACCGGACCGAGTACATAAAATTCGAGACATATTTAACAGTTACCGGTTCCAAGCAAAAGGGTTACTCTTGACTCTTGAGTACTTCAGTTTATGGATCACATGGCTTCGATTTTGAGCACCAGCCAACATTAGCCTTCCGTTTTCGCGCGAAGCTTATCTGAAGCGAACTGTTCAGTCATTAAAGCTTTTGACCAAGAAGAAGGGTGGCTGTTTCGTTTGCGGCAAAGTAGGGCATTTTGCAAGGAATTGTAGGCACCGCGAGAACAATACTTCCAAAGAGAAGAATGCACCAACACAAAATGTGAAGGCAGATACAAATGTGGTTGAAGAACATTTCGTTGCCATGGTTACAAACATGTTTTCAAACATGGATATTTCTGAGAAATTTGATGGTACCATGGCCACAATTACCGAAAACAACAATGTTTTTGTCCAAACGGGTTGGTGGCTAGATTCTGGAGTAACGGTCTACGTGTGCAATGATAAGTCCATGTTCAAGCAATGGGATGAGGTTGTGGATGCTAATTTTCAAGAGGTCCTAATGGCAAACGACAGTCTTGCAAAGGCCAATGGCAAAGGCTCCATGGAGTTACACTTTACTTCTGGAAAGAAGATTACTCTTCTCAATGTATTATATGTGCCTGAAATTAGAAAGAATTTAATTTATGTCGATTTGCTATGTAAGAGGGGATTTCGGGTAATGGTTGAGTCCGACAAGGTTATCCTATCGAAGAATGGGCATTTTGTGGGGAAGGGTTATGCCACTGAGGGCATGTATCAATTAAGTATCAATAATAAGATCGAATCTTGTGTTTATAGTGTTGACTCTTCTAGTTTTATGGCATAGTAGATTAGCGCATTTAAATTTTCGCTATTTAAAGAATATGAAAAAATTAGACTGAATCAATTTTAATGGCAAATTAGATAAATGTGAAATTTGTGCTAAGTCTAAATTAATGAAGAGGCCATTTCCGAGTACAAACAGAAATTCTAATTTATTGGACTTGGTCCATAGCGATTTATGCAAATTCAATAAAATGTTAACTCGTGGTAGTAAAAGGTATTTTATCACCTTTGTAGATGATTGCAGTAGGTATATGTACGTTTATCTCCTAAGATCGAAAGATGAAGTGTTTACCGTGTTCAAGAAATACAAAGCCAAAGTAGAAAACCGATTGGAAAGGAAAATTAAAATTTTATGTTCGTATAGAGGTGGTGAATATTTCTTAAATGAATTTTCATTATTTTGTGAAGAACATGGTATTATTCATTAAATTTCAGCACCATACACTCCACAACAGAATGGTTTGGCTGAAACGAAAAATAGATCTCTTGGAGAAATGGTTAATTGTATACTTTCTAACTCAAAGCTACCAATTAATATATGGGGTGAAGCATTACTTACTGCATGTCATATTCATAATAGGATACCATCAAAGAAGAATAACATAAGTCCATATGAATTGTGGAAGGATAGAAGCCAAACTTGTCATATTTTAAAGTATGAGGGTGTTTGGCTTATTACCGAGTACCGGACCTTAAAAGAACAAAACTTAGTCCTAGAGCTATTAAAAGTGTTTTCCTTAGATATGCTGAAAATAGTAAAGCTTATAGACTTCTTGATTTAGAGTTAAATGTCATAGTAGAATCAAGAGATGTTGAATTCTTTGATAATAAGTGTTCTAAGTACTTTGAAATTATTGAAGATAATAATTCAAGACCTATAGAAATACAAGTAAATTCTCATGAGAAGGAAACAAAGGATTC
This sequence comes from Syzygium malaccense, assembly GCA_031216405.1. Taxonomy (NCBI): domain Eukaryota; kingdom Viridiplantae; phylum Streptophyta; class Magnoliopsida; order Myrtales; family Myrtaceae; genus Syzygium; species Syzygium malaccense. The sequence continues at coordinate 10,738 of JASUUE010000019.1, read as the reverse complement.
AAAAGACATATCTGAACCAAGGAGAAGCACTAGAGCGAGAAAATTGAAAGATTTAGGTCCCGACTTTATTACTCATGTTTTCCTTGTTGAAGGAGACAGAAATAATAACGTGGTAAATAAATACCCCTTATTATACCAATTAATTTATGGGGTGAAGCATTACTTACTGCATCTCATATTCATAATAGGATACCATCAAAGAAGAATAACATAAGTCCACATGAATTGTGGAAGGATAAAAAGCCAAACTTGTCATGTTTTAAAGTATGGGAGTGTTTGGCTTATTACCGAGTACCGAACCTTAAAAGTACAAAACTTAGTCCTAGAGCTATTAAAAGTGTTTTCCTTGGATATGCTGAAAATAGTAAAGCTTATAGACTTCTTGATTTAGAGTCAAATGTCATAGTAGAATCAAGAGATGTTGAATTCTTTGAAAATAAGTGTTCTAAGTACTTTGAAATTATTGAAGATAATAATTCAAGACCTATAGAAATACAAGTAGATTCTCGTGAGAAGGAAACAAAGGATTCAAAAGACATAACTGAACCAAGGAGAAGCACTAGAGCGAGAAAATTGAAAGATTTAGGTCCTGACTTTATTACTCATGTTTTCCTTGTTGAAGGACACGGAAATAATAACGTGGTAAATAAATACCCCCTATTGTTAAAGTTAGAAGATGATCCTAAAAGCTTCGGTGAAGCAACGTCTTCTAGAGATGCTTCTTTTTCGAAAGAAGCTATAAATGCTGAAATTGACTCAATTATGTCCAATAATACTTGGGTATTGGCAAATTTACCAAAAGGATCTAAACCTATTGGAAGCAAATGGGTTTTCAAAAGAAAATATAATTCTGATGGTACTATCCAAACTTTTAAGGCTAGGTTAGTAGCCAAAGGGTTTAGGCAAAAGGAAGGAATAGATTATTTTGACACATATGCTCCTGTGGCACGTATAACATCTATTCGAATACTATTTGCCTTAGCATCCATTTATAATCTTTACGTTCATCAAATGGATGTGAAAAACTGCTTTCTTAAATGGAGATTTAAATGAGGAAATTTATATGGAACAACTAGAGGGCTTTGTATTTCCTGGGAATGAAAAGAAAGTGTGTAAATTGATTAAATCTCTCTATGGGCTTAAGCAAGCTCCAAAGCAGTGGCGCGAGAAATTTGATTTGGTCATATTGTCCAATGGTTTCAAACATAATAGTGTTAATAAGTATATTTACTCTAAGTTCATTGAAGACTATGGGGTCTTGGTTTGCTTATACGTTGATGATATGCTTATTTTTGGAACCAATATGACTGGAGTCAATGAGACTAAGAAGTATCTAGCTTCGAATTTTAAAATGAAAGATTTGGGTGAAGTGGATACTCTATTGGGCATTGAAGTTAAAAAGCATGGTGGGGTTATTCTTTGAGCCAAGGAGATTACATTGAAAAAATGTTAAATAAATTTCAGTATCTTGGTTTCAAATTGTCACGCCCCGTACCCTATCGGAATGCAACACCCTGTCGACGGTCGATTAAGGTGCAACGCTCCCAGGAAACGTCGCCGACCCACACCCCAAACAGAGATCAAGCACAAGCGGAAACACGTATATAAATATATATATACACCCTGACAATACAACATGAGCCACAGATAACCAACCATTAAACTTCTCATGAAAAATAATTACACATTTATATTATTATAAAAAAAAACCATTTGTACAATATTTACAAGCACAACCAAAAACTGCACACGATCAGTAGCCACTTGGTTCAAAAAGGGGTAAGTGGCTAAGGAGGTTAGGCTAAAACTAAGGCAGAGGGTTACAGTCCAAAAAGTTTCTATCCTCATTACCAGCTAAGGACGCTAGATGATCCTATGGCTCCCAGTCGGGATCGGATGACTCGGTGGGATCGTCTGACAACTCCTCGGAGGCGTCCTCACTAGACTCTGACTCTTCGGAATCCATCGCCTGGGCTCGCTCATCCTCGGAGTCTGGCTCCAACTCCGGGTCGAGGTAAGGCTCTAATCCCTCCTCATCCGATCCTAGCTCTGCCATCTCTCCATCCTCCTCTATGTCCTGCTCCATGGCCTCGGGTTCGTCATCCTCCTCCTCATCCATAGGCTCGGGGTCCTCCGCTAATACATTATGTCACGCCCCGAACCCTACGAGGCGCGAGCGTCCCACCTCCGGTCGATTATGGTGCGACGTCCCAGGAAGCGTCGCCGACCCAACGCCCACATAGAGATCAAACACAAGCAGAAGCACGTATATAAATATATATATATATATACCCCCGTACAAATAAACACACGAGACCACAGATAAAACAATCATCCATGACAATATACATTTTACATTACCAACACAAAAACCTTTTTACTCATATATTCTTTACACATAACTAAAAAGACACAACGCCGAAAATGGTTAGCAGCCACGCCATAACTCTTGGATATGGTAATATAATTCTCCCACATTCACAAAATAGAACTGAGTAGCATCTCACATAAGCTGCTCCGTCTCCACCAGGGTGTACACTCGGTGACCGTTGGATATGATGCGGTATCTCAAAAAGAGGTGGTGTCCTCGGCATCCTACGGCTGGGGGTATGAAATGTTTCGGTTTACACAACCGTGAGATAAATCTCAGTGAGTTCAACCCCTAAACCTAGGCTAGGCTAGCATGCAATCTCCTGACCGGAAACAAATATTAAATCATAATACAACCAAAATCAAACTATTTTCTGACCATGCAGGTTAGACAGTTCAATAAATAATAATCACTGCAAATTCGTGGCACACATTATCACACGTACGCCAATCACATGCTCGTGCACTGGTTCTCACACCTTCGTATGCCAGTCTATGTATGTTCATGCATGCAAATGTCGTCGACATGTCATGCGCCTTTCTCCGGCCCACTGGCCCACACTGGCACACTTGCCCAATTCATTATTATTACGACTCGAGTAATCAATTTTTCACAGCCCGGTGCGTCTAGCCTGCTTCAAAGTGCATGAGGCGCAGCAACCGATCTGGCCCAGTGTCTCTAGCCTGCTTCAAAGTGCATGAGGCGCAACACTGTTCTCCTTGCGAACCAGAGCCTGCTTCAAAGTGCATGAGGATGGTCGCCTTCCGGACGTACCGGGCATCGTCCTGCTTCAAAGTGCATGAGGACGGTATCGACCCGAAGGTCCTTAGGTGATCACGCAACTCATTATTATCTGAACCCAGCGTATAACGCTTCAGGGTATTTTAGGTGATCACATGCTCATGGCAGACACGCATTCTCGCACAATTTCATCACATGCCTCACTCTTGGCATATGCAATGCGTGTCCATATTATGCAATGCAATGCACCACGAGCACTAATATAATTCATACACCCAATGTCACAACACGTGCTTAATTGGCCCAATTAATACTGTGTGGCCTTACGTGCATTTCACAAATTAGTAATTCATTGTAAACCAAACAATGGCCAGTCGCACTCCACAAAAGTAGCCACACCACATACGACATAGCAGTACGAAACCAATTACAATTAAGCACAATTGGCGTACAATCAGTCAACCCGGGCTTACCTGGCAATTTCACCATCCCAACTCAATTATAATTAAAACACACGTAAAACACATAAATTTCTATTTTTCTCCCGCCAAACGACGCCAAATTGATTCCGGTCTTTCACGGAACTTTCTCACCATTAAATCTCGGTTCTAGAAATCCAACTTGCGTCCCAATTGGACCATCACAGCCACGTGAACAGTAAATCACAGCTCGTGAACAGTAATTCACAGCCCCTATTTTTCTGAATTTCCAATAATTAATGCCCAAATTAAATCCCAAGGCCCGCCATAAAATTTCCACTACCAATTCATATAATTCCGCACCTAACTTTATACAGATTTCGCCCAAAATCACCCGTCGATACCCGAAGTCCTAAATTGGTCATTAAACCCCCTTATCCTCTCCAAATAATACTCATTACTCCACTAAATTTTCCCAATAATAATTTCTATCAATCCATCCTCAACCCAGTCTCAATTACACACTGACGCTACCTAAGCCAGTCCAATTTGTACTGATAATACCTAAACCAGTCCAGAAAAATGCAATCTCAGTCCTAATCCGGGTTTAGAAATTTTACTCACTCAATCTTGGACCACGACGACGAGGAACGGCGGCCGATTACTGGTGAACAGTAGAACCGGCGGCACGTTTCTGGCGACGGCGAGCTGCAGCGGTGGGGAGAAGTCCAGAACAGGGGAAAGCCTTGGGGGAGAGAAAAACAGGGGAAAGGGTAAGGGAGAGAGGAATCGGGGCTGAGGGGGGGTTGCGGACCGGCGGTGGCTGGTCGGACGAGCTGGCGACGGGCGAGCTGGCCGGCGGCGGCGAGCTGGTCCGGTGAGCTGAGGCGGACGGCGACGGGCAGCAAGGAGAAGAAACAGAAGCAGCAACGCCGGGCGAAGGGGGAAGGAGCAGAACCAGGGGGTTCGGCGGTGGCAGTGACGGTGGCGGTCAAAGGGGGAGCTGGGTGGACGATGGGCGGCGTCAAGTGGAGCTGGTCCGGCGAGGGGCAGAGGAAAACCAGAAGCAGGAGCGTCGGGGGAGAAGCTAACGAAGGAGAAGAAGAAAGAAGGAGGAGAAGAGAAAAAGAAAAAAAAAAGGAAAAAGAGAGAGACAGGTAGGTGGGGTTGGTGGGGCTTGTCGGCCACGTGGGTGAACCGGCGGAAAAGAGGGGGAGGAGAGAGAGAGAGAGAAAAGAGAGAGAGAGAACGTGCGCGGTCAGAAAGGGGGGGCGGAAACGTGCGCGCGGAGGAGAGAGGAGAGAGATAGAGAAATAATAATAATAATAAAAACTTCGTTCAAATGTTAAATGCGATCCGATGGCCCAAATTCAAAATCGAAAGCGATCTACCAGTCCAAAATAAGCCTCGCATATAAAAAGGGACAAAGGCTAAATTAATTAGACCAAGTTATAACGAGGGAGATCTACTAGTCCAAATTCGCACCTGGTCAAAAACTCTCCTTTTTCCATCATTCCTGACAATCTCAACGCTGGCTACGATAATATTGACACCGTCCAATTTATTTCGTCCTGAAACTCCCGAAAATCGACTGCCAAGTTCGGGGTCTAAATAACGGCCAAATTTGATCGAGTGCGATTCTAGCGAAATCTCTAATTTAAAATGATAACCGGGAGTGATCAGTTCCCGGGCGAGATTTTACTATAAGCACACTGACAAATTACGCGTTTTATAAATCCCAAAAACGGGCCGAAATTCGGGATGTCACAACTCTTCCCCCCTTACAAAAATTTCGTCCTCGAAATTTACAATCCAAACTCGACTACTCAAATAATTGGGGGTACTGGTGTCGCATCGCCTCCTCGTTTTCCCATGTGGCACCTTCCGTCCCATGAAGTTCCCAGATAACTTTGACCAACGGAATCGTCCTGTTTCTCAACACTTGTTCCTTTCTATCCTCGATTCGCACTGGCTTTTCCACGTATGACACCCTGTCGTCCACATCTATTACTTCATGATTTAGCACATGGGTCGGGTCTGGTTCATACTTCCTTAACATCGACACGTGGAAGATGTTATGAACTTGTGACAAATTCGGTGATAAGGCTAGGCGGTATGCTAATGATCCAATCCTTTCCAAAAATCTCAAATGGGTCTATGAACCTTGGACTCAACTTTCCTTTCTTGCCAAACCGAGACAGTCCTCTCATTGGTGAGATCTTGAGAAATACATGGTCGCCCACCTGAAACTCCAACGGTCTATACCTTCGGTCCGCATAACTTTTCTGACGACTCTGGGCTGTTCTCAACCTTTCCCGGATAACCTTTACTGCTTTCACCGACTGTTAAACTAACTCTGGACCTGTTATACTTCTTTCCCCCACTTCATCCCCGCACAACGGTGTTCTGCACGCCCTGCCATATAGTACCTCAAACGGTGCCATCCCGATACTCTGCTGAAACTGTTGTCGTAAGCAAATTCCATCAAATGCAACTGTTCTTCCCACTTGCCCTGAAAGTCTAACACACACGCTCTCAGCATATCTTCCAAAAATTCGCGGTAAACCGGGAATCACAGTCCGAAGTGATTGACACCAGTACTCCATGAAGACGAACAGTCCGTCGCACATATAACTCTGCCAGCCTTTCTAGCTCGAAGTCCTTTCGCACCGCCAGGAAGTGTGTTGACGTGGTCAATCTATCTACTATCACTCAAATAGAGTCGTGTCCCCTCTGGCTTCTTGGCAGTCCCGTTACAAAGTCCATGGTAATGTGCTCCCATTTCCATTCTGGGATTTCCAATGGCTGCAGCATCCCACCAGGCGCCTTCACTTGTTGGCACGTCAAACACTTAGCCACATGCCTGGCCACGTCCGCTTTCATTCCATTCCACCAATAGTGCTGGCGAAGATTCTGGTACATCTTAGTGCTGCCCGGGTGAATACTATAACTGCTCCTATGAGCCTCCGATAAAATCTCTTCCTTGAGTTCCAAATTATCGGGCACGCATAATCGTCCTCAAGACCTAAGGATTCCATCCTCTGACACCTGAAAGTCTGGTTTCCTCTTAGAGTTATCCATACTCAAAATTTTCTGAATCTCAAAGTCCGCAGACTGCAACGCCTTGATCTTGGCTTGCACTTCCGGCTCAATCCTTAATATTGCCATCAGACTGGAGAGGTGTCTTACCTCGAACTTAAATTTTGAGTCCCACACTCCTTCTAATAAAGTCCGTTCTTTAACCAGCAAATACGCGATGCTCGATTCCCGACTTAAGGCATCTGCTACTCGGTTAGCCTTTCCGAGGTGATACAATATGTCGCAGTCATAGTCCTTCAACAATTCCATCCAACTGTGCTGTCTCATATTTAATTCCTTTTTGGAAAAACAAGTACCTTAAACTCTGACGATCCGTATAAATCTGAAATTTCTCTCCCACACAGGTAATGCCTCCAAATCTTAAGAACGAAGATAATTGCGGCAAATTCCAATTCATGCGTTGGATAATTCAGCTTATGCGGTCTCAATTGTCGCGATGCGTATGCCACCACTTTTCCACATTGTGTCAACACACATCCGAGTCCTCTTAGCGACGCATCACTGTAGATTTCATATCCTCCCAACCTAACGAGACTGTCAACACTGGCGTGATCATCAAACTCTGTTTTAATCCTGAAAACTCTTTTTGTACTTATCCGTCCATTCAAACTTAGTCTCCTTCGTAAGCAACCTCGTCAATGGAATGGCTATCGCTGAGAATCGCTCCACAAACCTCCGATAATAGTCTGCCAGTCCTAGGAAGTTTCGAACCTCAGTAACTGCCGTCGGTCTCGGCCAATCCATTACTGCCTCAATTTTTGTTGAATCCACGGAGATTCCTTCTCCGGAAATTATATGTCCGAGAAGTGCAACTTGATTCAGCCAAAATTCGCACTTGCTAAACTTAGCATACAGTGCGTACTCTCTTAACATCCGTAGAACTCTTTCCAAATGTACCTCATGTTCCTCGAAACTCTTTGAATATGCTAGAATATCATCAATAAAAACAACGATAAATTGGTCTACTAACTCCTTGAATATCCGGTTCATTAAATCCACGGAAGTCGCAGGGGCGTTAGTCCAAACGGCATAATCGTGGATTCATAATGTCCATACCTCTCGTCTTAAATGCCGTCTTTGGGATATCCTCCTTTTGGATTCTTAACTGGTGATAGCTAGTCCTCAAGTCGATCTTTGATAATATCGACGCCCCCTGCAACTGATCAATTAGGTCATCTATCCTTAGCAAAGGGTACCTATTCTTAATGGTCACCTGATTCAGCTGACGGTAATCGATACACAGCCTCAACGACCCATCCTTCTTCCTGACGAACAGGACTGGCGCTCCCCATGGAGACGCACTCGGTTGGATAAAACCTTTGTCTAGCAATTCTTGCATCCGAACCTTAAATTCTTTCAACTCTGACAACGACATCCTATAGGGCGGCTTCGAGACTGGCTCAGTCCCTAGGGTTAATTCAACCACAAACTCCACTTCCCTTCCAGGTGGCAATCCCGGCAATTCCTAAGGAAAGACATCGGGAAGATTACACACCTCGTTTATGTCCTTTAGCCTTGGTTCCTCAACCGACTAGTTAGCCACCAAATCATTATCTTTCTATACCTCAAAGACCAAACTCAATCCATCCAATTTCAATCCAACAGTCTCCCAAAAACGAATCACATCGGTCCTTTACAAAATCTGAAATTTCTAAGTAACACTCATCCTTCCCAACTCGTCCAAGAATATCATCAGTAATCCATAAATCCTTAAACCGATTACGCCTATTCACCATAAAATTAATTATAAGTCTTTCATGACCACTCAAGCGATAACTTCAAATTCATCTCCTATTGCACCCAATATCACTTCGTAACGCATACCGACTTTCACGGCGCATGCTTCGCTTCCTTCTCAGCCAAAACATATACTTTTCCTTAGGTCCTTAGCCGATTCTGGTTAATCTTCAGGGCAGCTCTCGCTTAATGTCCTACCTGCGATATCTATTGGTTCAGCAATTTCTCACTCAGTGACCTTGCTGTCCACCTCCACAACACGCTTCACTTGTACCTTGGCAATGGCTATTTCTATGCCCCCTTTCCATAAGACTGACATTCGGCACTGGAGTAGTAGTTCGGCTTTCCAAAGTTCTTCCTTACCGGAGGGACAAGTCTCATATTCTCTGTCATAGGCTTCTTTCCAAAGTTCCTATTGTCCCTTGCCGGCGCGTACCGCGATCTAGAAGTGGCAGTCCTTTCACTCATATCCATGTCAACCATCGAGCTCTCTCATACAGCTTATTGTAATCTCTTAGGACTCGAATACTAATTAACTGCGGAGTTCCGGTTTCAATCCATCCCGGAACCTTCTTGTCCTATCCACATGGTGCCTAATCATCCTTGGTGCGTATTTAGACAACCTTACAAACTTGACCTCATACTGATTTACTGACATCCGATTTTTGCGAAGTCGAAGAAACTCTGTCTTTTTGTTCTCGCGCACTCTCCGAAAAGTACTTCCCATTGAAACTCTCGACCAAAGCACCCCAATACTTCAAAGCCCTTTTTCAACCCTGATATCCAAAATGATGTAGCCTTAGGGTCACTTTTCCCATCAAACTTCGGAGGTTTTAAATTTCAAAAATTGCTCAACCAGTTATCGCATCTGTCTGACTGCATTAACTTATCCTTAACCATAATTCCCATCATTCCCATTAAAATTTCAACTCCCTCATGTGCCTTCAGAATTCCATCAACTCTGGGATCCTCTGCAACTCTAGCTTGCGGACCTATACGACTTCGACCTCGACCTCGACCTCGACCGCTCAAACTCATAGGGTCACACCACTCACTTACCTGCTATAATTCCTTTCAGGAATTAGAGACCTAAACCAAGCTAAACCGGTCTAAGGTCCTAGGCAGGTATACACAACAACAGTCAAGCAATCAGCATGCGGCCTTACACAAATAACACAACATCTCAACCAAGGAGATTCGCGTACTTACCTCGAGTCCTGCTGCACCTGCACTTTACGGTCAGTTCGACAACCAGTCAATCACTACACAAACAGTCAGGAGGTACACGTAGCATGCAAGATCTCCCTACTGGCTACCCAAAGTCATCGCTCCTTATCACTCCAGGCCTCGATCTAATTGGATCGAGCTAACCTGGCTCTGATACCAATTCAAACGGGGATGTCACGCCCCGAACCCTACGAGGCGCGAGCGTCCCACCTCCGGTCGATTATGGTGCGACGTCCCAGGAAGCGTCGCCGACCCAACACCCACATAGAGATCAAACACAAGCGGAAGCACGTATATAAATATATATATACCCCCGTACAAATAAACACACGAGACCACAGATAAAACAATCATCCATGACAATATACATTTTACATTACCAACACAAAAACCTTTTTACTCATATATTCTTTACACATAACTAAAAAGACACAACGCCGAAAATGGTTAGCAGCCACGCCATAACTCTTGGATATGGTAATATAATTCTCCCACATTCACAAAATAGAACTGAGTAGCATCTCACATAAGCTGCTCCGTCTCCACCAGGGTATACACTCGGTGACCGTTGGATATGATGCGGTATCTCAAAAAGAGGTGGTGTCCTCGGCATCCTACGGCTGGGGGTTTGAAATGTTTCGGTTTACATAACCGTGAGATAAATCTCAGTGAGTTCAACCCCTAAACCTAGGCTAGGCTAGCATGCAATCTCCTGACCGGAAACAAATATTAAATCATAATACAACCAAAATCAAACTATTTTCTGACCATGCAGGTTAGACAGTTCAATAAATAATAATCACTGCAAATTCGTGGCACACATTATCACACGTACGCCAATCACATGCTCGTGCACTGGTTCTCACACCTTCGTATGCCAGTCTATGTATGTTCATGCATGCAAATGTCGTCGACATGTCATGCGCCTTTCTCCGGCCCATTGGCCCACACTGGCACACTTGCCCAATTCATTATTATTACGACTCGAGTCATCAATTTTTCACAGCCCGGTGCGTCTAGCCTGCTTCAAAGTGCATGAGGCGCAGCAACCGATCTGGCCCAGTGTCTCTAGCTTGCTTCAAAGTGCATGAGGCGCAACACTGTTCTCCTTGCGAACCAGAGCCTGCTTCAAAGTGCATGAGGA
>JASUUE010000018.1:37500-39024 GCA_031216405.1 Syzygium malaccense | reverse complement strand
ACCCTAAACCCTAAACCCTAAACCCTAAACCCTAAACCCTAAACCCTAAACCCTAAACCCTAAACCCTAAACCCTAAACCCTAAACCCTAAACCCTAAACCCTAAACCCTAAACCCTAAACCCTAAACCCTAAACCCTAAACCCTAAACCCTAAACCCTAAACCCTAAACCCTAAACCCTAAACCCTAAACCCTAAACCCTAAACCCTAAACCCTAAACCCTAAACCCTAAACCCTAAACCCTAAACCCTAAACCCTAAACCCTAAACCCTAAACCCTAAACCCTAAACCCTAAACCCTAAACCCTAAACCCTAAACCCTAAACCCTAAACCCTAAACCCTAAACCCTAAACCCTAAACCCTAAACCCTAAACCCTAAACCCTAAACCCTAAACCCTAAACCCTAAACCCTAAACCCTAAACCCTAAACCCTAAACCCTAAACCCTAAACCCTAAACCCTAAACCCTAAACCCTAAACCCTAAACCCTAAACCCTAAACCCTAAACCCTAAACCCTAAACCCTAAACCCTAAACCCTAAACCCTAAACCCTAAACCCTAAACCCTAAACCCTAAACCCTAAACCCTAAACCCTAAACCCTAAACCCTAAACCCTAAACCCTAAACCCTAAACCCTAAACCCTAAACCCTAAACCCTAAACCCTAAACCCTAAACCCTAAACCCTAAACCCTAAACCCTAAACCCTAAACCCTAAACCCTAAACCCTAAACCCTAAACCCTAAACCCTAAACCCTAAACCCTAAACCCTAAACCCTAAACCCTAAACCCTAAACCCTAAACCCTAAACCCTAAACCCTAAACCCTAAACCCTAAACCCTAAACCCTAAACCCTAAACCCTAAACCCTAAACCCTAAACCCTAAACCCTAAACCCTAAACCCTAAACCCTAAACCCTAAACCCTAAACCCTAAACCCTAAACCCTAAACCCTAAACCCTAAACCCTAAACCCTAAACCCTAAACCCTAAACCCTAAACCCTAAACCCTAAACCCTAAACCCTAAACCCTAAACCCTAAACCCTAAACCCTAAACCCTAAACCCTAAACCCTAAACCCTAAACCCTAAACCCTAAACCCTAAACCCTAAACCCTAAACCCTAAACCCTAAACCCTAAACCCTAAACCCTAAACCCTAAACCCTAAACCCTAAACCCTAAACCCTAAACCCTAAACCCTAAACCCTAAACCCTAAACCCTAAACCCTAAACCCTAAACCCTAAACCCTAAACCCTAAACCCTAAACCCTAAACCCTAAACCCTAAACCCTAAACCCTAAACCCTAAACCCTAAACCCTAAACCCTAAACCCTAAACCCTAAACCCTAAACCCTAAACCCTAAACCCTAAACCCTAAACCCTAAACCCTAAACCCTAAACCCTAAACCCTAAACCCTAAACCCTAAACCCTAAACCCTAAACCCTAAACCCTAAACCCTAAACCCTAAACCCTAAACCCTAAACCCTAAACCCTAAACCCTAAACCCTAAACCCTAAACCCTAAACCCT
>JASUUE010000018.1:30000-32500 GCA_031216405.1 Syzygium malaccense | reverse complement strand
ACCCTAAACCCTAAACCCTAAACCCTAAACCCTAAACCCTAAACCCTAAACCCTAAACCCTAAACCCTAAACCCTAAACCCTAAACCCTAAACCCTAAACCCTAAACCCTAAACCCTAAACCCTAAACCCTAAACCCTAAACCCTAAACCCTAAACCCTAAACCCTAAACCCTAAACCCTAAACCCTAAACCCTAAACCCTAAACCCTAAACCCTAAACCCTAAACCCTAAACCCTAAACCCTAAACCCTAAACCCTAAACCCTAAACCCTAAACCCTAAACCCTAAACCCTAAACCCTAAACCCTAAACCCTAAACCCTAAACCCTAAACCCTAAACCCTAAACCCTAAACCCTAAACCCTAAACCCTAAACCCTAAACCCTAAACCCTAAACCCTAAACCCTAAACCCTAAACCCTAAACCCTAAACCCTAAACCCTAAACCCTAAACCCTAAACCCTAAACCCTAAACCCTAAACCCTAAACCCTAAACCCCAAACCCTAAACCCTAAACCCTAAACCCTAAACCCTAAACCCTAAACCCTAAACCCTAAACCCTAAACCCTAAACCCTAAACCCTAAACCCTAAACCCTAAACCCTAAACCCTAAACCCTAAACCCTAAACCCTAAACCCTAAACCCTAAACCCTAAACCCTAAACCCTAAACCCTAAACCCTAAACCCTAAACCCTAAACCCTAAACCCTAAACCCTAAACCCTAAACCCTAAACCCTAAACCCTAAACCCTAAACCCTAAACCCTAAACCCTAAACCCTAAACCCTAAACCCTAAACCCTAAACCCTAAACCCTAAACCCTAAACCCTAAACCCTAAACCCTAAACCCTAAACCCTAAACCCTAAACCCTAAACCCTAAACCCTAAACCCTAAACCCTAAACCCTAAACCCTAAACCCTAAACCCTAAACCCTAAACCCTAAACCCTAAACCCTAAACCCTAAACCCTAAACCCTAAACCCTAAACCCTAAACCCTAAACCCTAAACCCTAAACCCTAAACCCTAAACCCTAAACCCTAAACCCTAAACCCTAAACCCTAAACCCTAAACCCTAAACCCTAAACCCTAAACCCTAAACCCTAAACCCTAAACCCTAAACCCTAAACCCTAAACCCTAAACCCTAAACCCTAAACCCTAAACCCTAAACCCTAAACCCTAAACCCTAAACCCTAAACCCTAAACCCTAAACCCTAAACCCTAAACCCTAAACCCTAAACCCTAAACCCTAAACCCTAAACCCTAAACCCTAAACCCTAAACCCTAAACCCTAAACCCTAAACCCTAAACCCTAAACCCTAAACCCTAAACCCTAAACCCTAAACCCTAAACCCTAAACCCTAAACCCTAAACCCTAAACCCTAAACCCTAAACCCTAAACCCTAAACCCTAAACCCTAAACCCTAAACCCTAAACCCTAAACCCTAAACCCTAAACCCTAAACCCTAAACCCTAAACCCTAAACCCTAAACCCTAAACCCTAAACCCTAAACCCTAAACCCTAAACCCTAAACCCTAAACCCTAAACCCTAAACCCTAAACCCTAAACCCTAAACCCTAAACCCTAAACCCTAAACCCTAAACCCTAAACCCTAAACCCTAAACCCTAAACCCTAAACCCTAAACCCTAAACCCTAAACCCTAAACCCTAAACCCTAAACCCTAAACCCTAAACCCTAAACCCTAAACCCTAAACCCTAAACCCTAAACCCTAAACCCTAAACCCTAAACCCTAAACCCTAAACCCTAAACCCTAAACCCTAAACCCTAAACCCTAAACCCTAAACCCTAAACCCTAAACCCTAAACCCTAAACCCTAAACCCTAAACCCTAAACCCTAAACCCTAAACCCTAAACCCTAAACCCTAAACCCTAAACCCTAAACCCTAAACCCTAAACCCTAAACCCTAAACCCTAAACCCTAAACCCTAAACCCTAAACCCTAAACCCTAAACCCTAAACCCTAAACCCTAAACCCTAAACCCTAAACCCTAAACCCTAAACCCTAAACCCTAAACCCTAAACCCTAAACCCTAAACCCTAAACCCTAAACCCTAAACCCTAAACCCTAAACCCTAAACCCTAAACCCTAAACCCTAAACCCTAAACCCTAAACCCTAAACCCTAAACCCTAAACCCTAAACCCTAAACCCTAAACCCTAAACCCTAAACCCTAAACCCTAAACCCTAAACCCTAAACCCTAAACCCTAAACCCTAAACCCTAAACCCTAAACCCTAAACCCTAAACCCTAAACCCTAAACCCTAAACCCTAAACCCTAAACCCTAAACCCTAAACCCTAAACCCTAAACCCTAAACCCTAAACCCTAAACCCTAAACCCTAAACCCTAAACCCTAAACCCTAAACCCTAAACCCTAAACCCTAAACCCTAAACCCTAAACCCTAAACCCTAAACCCTAAACCCTAAACCCTAAACCCTAAACCCTAAACCCTAAACCCTAAACCCTAAACCCTAAACCCTAAA
>JASUUE010000018.1:0-22500 GCA_031216405.1 Syzygium malaccense | reverse complement strand
CAAATTTCTACTAATTTTTTTATTTTCCATGAATTTCCAACTTTATGTGGAATCAAAAAAGGCATCGACTGAAAAGATGTCAGAGTAATGATTTACACACTTTCCTGACCCAATTAGACTTCTTTTAATAGGAGAAATAGGGGGAGGTGTGTTGTAATGACTATTTCTTTTCTTGTGCACAATCTTCTAACTATTTCTTATTAGCCATGAGATTTCCCTTTTAAAGTTACGTAGAATCAAAAAAGAAATACCCAAAAAAGATGCTAGAACAAGACGTTACACTATCCTTAAGCGTTACCTTACCCAATTGAACTCCTTTCAATAGGAGAAATACCGAGAGAGATTTTCTAATGGCTTTTTTTTAAAAGTTTTCTAGTAATTTCTTATTCGTCATTAGATCCTCTTTGGAAAGTTACGTAGAATCAAAAAAACATCGCACGAAGGAAATGACAAAACAATAAGTAACACTACCTTGAAGTTTTGCCCAATCTATATTCTTTCAAAAGGAGAAAAAACGGGAGAGGTGTTCTAACAGCTTCTTTCACATAATTTTCTAGGATTTTCTTATTTGCAATGAGACTCCCCTCGGAAATTCATGCGGAAGCAAAAAGATTGCCCGAAAAAGATGGGAGAGCAATGAGTTACACTATCCCTGATTTGCATTAGATTGTTCTGCTGAATATATAAAAATAGTACGTGTGACTTTAAACTTTTTAAAGAGCATCTTCATCGAATTAGAGAAAGAGAGAGAAAGACCGACCATGGTCTCTTTTCCTATTATGTTGAGTTTTTAGCTTACATCGATATGACAAAAGCAATAATTGTAGCTGCGCATCATTTAATTATAACGCAAGGAAATTTATGGACAAGTATAGGAAAATACTGGACGGGTCTCGTTCAATCTTAGCCGTTAGATTAAGAGAAAATAAATATTGACCGTAAGAGGAATTATTAAAGTAGTAATTTACGAAAAAATAAGGGAAATTACTGGCCGTAAAATGGTCAATGTTACTATTGATCTATAAAATGATGACCCTTAAATTTGCGAACAGCATAAAAGTGTTGTGATCATCGGGTTAAGTTACTAAGAATAAAGATACTGTCGAAGTTACGAACTCTAGAAAATTCAACTTTACAAGATTCAAGGAAAATTATTATATTTGTATAATGATTACTGATTTGTCATTCACAATGGCTCATAGGAAAATTACAATTATTGAGGAAAACTATTTCGTATTGGTAGCGTCACCTATCGCAATTATGATATTTTACTATGTCATCTTTCAAATTATGAACTCTATAGTCAAATTACATAAATTACCAACAATAAGTTAGAAACTACGCAAATATTGATGAATTACGAAAGTAAAGCTTTATATGACCAACCTTACAATGAATTCAAGAAATTACAACAAATTTCAGGGAATGACTTTCTTGGTAATCTTCTCAAGGAGTGTATCGCGACTTATATATAAATGCTTAAACAAATTTTGGCCGAGTGGTTAGAGATGCATTGTCCATGACCGTCAACATAGACTTTCAAAATAGCAAACAAAAATTGACAAAAATGCAGCATCTCTCTCGTTTGGTAGAGTTTCCTCTCTCTCATGGGTAGAGCTTTTTCTTCTATCCCTTCCATGGTGATAGTGATATCAAAACCCTAAAACCCATTTTGATTTCGAGCTTGTTTCCTCCCTAATGGACAATCACCTCATTCCAATCTCAGCTGCCGAGAGTTTTCTACATCTCAAGCCTTCAATTTCTTAGCTCCACCTTTCGCCCAAACCCTAAAAATTTCACCATACCCATTTTAGCCTTTCTACCTACACCAGTTATCCCTTACCCAATACCCTGGCCCGAGCAGTGTTGTGCCCCTACAAAAACCTTATCCTTTAACAGAAACTCCTGATAGTTTTTTCCTCCTTGCCTCTTTGCTGTTTTGTCCAGAACGACTATTTCTTCTTCTAGTTTCAGAGCTCCCTTCAATCTATTTTAACCTTAAACATTCTAAAACCTATGAAACTCAATCATGTGGAAGCTGGCTCTTCTATCATATGTGGGCTCTCAGGTGAGTATGCTACAGTAGATTGCCGTGAGTCTCTTTCCCAGTTTTGCACCCTAGTCAAGCTCCTTGTAGTGTCCCTGCAACACTGTAAGATGGAAGGTGAGACTGAGAATGACTTACGCCTAGCTGCTTTGTGTAAAAGTTTCGGTCACTTGTGGTCGAAGGATGATGTAGTGAATTTGAGATGAGATATTCCTTTTGAAAATCGAGTGGAGTGCAGCCTTACTTTGTATGGTACACTTTTTTTGAAGCCCAATGTAAATTTCCAAGCCTTCCTTAACACAATGAAGAAGGCATGGAAAACCGAATCAGTGGTCTGCAACCAAAAAGAACCGGGTTTCTTTTCATTCGTCTTCAAATCTGAAAGTGACAAAGAAAAGGTGATACAATCAGGTCCTTGGTCTTTTGCTAGCAATTTACTTGTTCTTAAACAATGTGAGCCGAATATCCCCGACCATTGTTATGATTTTTCACGGTATGCGTTCTGGGTTCAAATATTAGGAATCCCACCTAGATGGATCTTGGAGGATGTTTATTATGACTTGGTTGAGAAGGTGGGAAGGTACTGGAAATACAGTTAGAATCTAAAGGAAATGGACCCTATAAAGTAGGAAAGGTAAAGGTTGAAGAGGATTTGTTAGCTCCCCTGAAATCTGGAACTATAGCGAATCTAGGGGAAAAAAAGCTATAGGTGGAATTTAAGTACGAACGCCTTCCACATTTCTGCTATTTATGCGGGAGACTTGGCCATTATGCATCAAACTGCGAAGAAATTCCTTACAAGCAAACAAGGTGGATTGAAAATAGGACAGGGAAATATGGCCCTTGGCTCAAAGCAGAAGTGCGTGATCGTAGCCCTCACTGGGAAGCTTTTTATGGAAAGGTAATCCCCAACAATGAGGAAGAAGAGTATGTCCCTGAAACACCAATTCCATCGCCCGAAATGGACATCGTAGTGAGGGGGGAAATAGAGCAGTTTGCAGTCCCTATTCACAACAAAAAAAGAGCAGAAAGTCCCTCGCTTTAGGGAGCTTATGAAGAATCAGCAGCAATTTCAGAAAAGAAAGAAGGCAATGGAAAACAATTAATGGCTTTAGAACCACTTAACTCTGGATTATCAAAGGTTTCGGCTTTCAACAACAAGAAAGCGCAGAAAAATCAAAGGGCAAAAAAACAGAAGACGCTAGAAGGCTCTAGCTCTTCAATATTAAAAGATATGGAGCTTTTGGAAACCCCTATCCAGGTGGTGCAAGAAGGGAAAGAATGGGCTTTGGTGGCTAGCCCTAATAAGCCACCAGAGATAATATGAGGATTATGAGCTGGAACTGTCAGGGGCTAGGCAATCCCTTGATGTTCCAAGAGCTGAGAGCCTTAGTGGCTCTTGAAAGGCCCAACCTGGTTTTCTTAATGGAAACAACAAATAAGAAGCAGCTGGTGGACCGGGTTAGATAGCGTCTCAAGTTCCCAAACTC
The DNA here is from genome assembly GCA_031216405.1 of Syzygium malaccense. NCBI lineage: Eukaryota > Viridiplantae > Streptophyta > Magnoliopsida > Myrtales > Myrtaceae > Syzygium > Syzygium malaccense. Next base: position 18,963 of record JASUUE010000018.1, on the reverse strand, counting down.
GTTTTTAGAACAACCGAAAGGTATTGCGGGGGGATTAGCTATAATGTGGAGTGAAGATGTTGCTTTAAAAGTAGTGCTTAGTTCCAAAAATATTATTGACGTGGAATGCAAAGATCCAACCAGTGGTAGTCAAATGAGGATAACTTTTCTTCATGCTCCTACGAATTTTAGAGAGAGACTTCTTATATGGCAACAAGTATGATGCACCCAGGTAAACATTCAACTCCCCTAGATTTGTATGGGTGACTTTAACGAAATCTTGTACAATTGGGAGAAGGTTTGTAGGAGAGAGGCAGAACACCACAGAATATGCGCTTCCAGTGAATTTTTAAATGATTGTTCGCTAATGGACGTAGAGAGCAAGGGATGCGCATACACGTAGGCTAACAATAGAGGAGGAGAGGACCTAGTCAAAGAGAGACTAGACAGAGTTTTATGCATAACGGAGTGGAGGATTGCTTTCCCCAATACAGAGGTTTTAGCTCTACCAGCGATAAGATCGGATCACAGCTCACTTCTGCTATCTCTACACCCACCATACAACAAAAGGAAGAAAGAATTTAAGTTTGAATCGTTTTAGTTAGATGATGAAGAATGTGGAGAAATAATCCGAAGAACATGGCAGGAAAACTCATTGAATCACAGAAGCTTCTCAGAAAAAGTCCAAGATATATCTAGGGAATTAGCTTTATGGAGTAAAGGAAAATTCTCCAATGCATCACACCAAATCAAGGGGCTGAAAAGGAAGCTAACGGAGATAACCAATAGAGAATCCGGAACTTCTTGGAAGGAGGAGACCTAGGATATTGTGGATCAAATTGAAAAGAGGCTGAGATCTCGGATTAATTGGCTCCAATGCGGTGACAGGAACACAAAGTATTTTCACGTCACAACGATGCAAAGAAGACAGAGCAATAGGATTATGATGCTGAAAATTGATGAAGACAACTGGAGTAGAGATCCCAATGATCTCAAACAACATATAAGGAACTTCTATCGATCTCTCTGAGTCGGTAGGTCCGAGCAATTTTCAGCCTGTTCTAGACCAATGCCCTAGATTGGTTAGTGACGAGATAAATGATAGTTTGATGGCAACCCTAACCTTAGAGGAAGTAAAAGATGTTGTCTTTCAGTTGGGTGCATTAAAAGCCCCTGGACCTGATGGGCTAAATGGCCAATTCTTTCACCATTATTGGGAGGATATCAAAATGGACTTGTTCTACTTAGTTAAGAAATTCTTTGAATCGGGTGTTCTCGACCCTCTCCTAAACAAGATGCATATTTCACTTATCCAAAAGATTATAAATCTAGAATGCATCAGCCAGTTTAGACCTATAAGCCTTTGTAAATTTAGCTACAAGATCATATCTAAGGCGTTGGTTAACAAGCTGAAACTATGGCTTCCTGAGTTAATAGCAACAGAACAAAGTGCCTTTGTCAAACGACGGCAGATACAAGATAACATTCTAATTGTTCAAGAAGTGTTACACCAGTTAAGGATAAAGAAAAGAAAGAAGAATTTTTAGGCTATCCTCAAATTGGACATGCAGAAGGCTTATGATAGAGTAGAATGGGACTTCTTGAGAGCGAGCATGTTAAAGATGGGTTTCTGCGAGCGATGGGTTGAGTTAATCATGCAATGTGTTTCGACTGTTTCATTTAGTGTGAAAGTTAATGGGGAACCAACGCAATTTTTTCTACCTTCACGCGGAATTAGACAAAGAGACCCACTATCTCCATATCTATTCATTCTAATGGCAAATGTTCTCTCTTGGATGATGCACAAAGCTATTGAGGATAGGGATCTCAAAGGAATCACACTCAACAGGTATTGCCCTACATTGTCACATCTATTGTTCGCTGATGATGCTATATTTTTTCTGGATAGGACAGTCAGAGAATGCCAAAATCTGGCAACTATTTTAAATCAGTACTGCTTTGCAACGGGCCAAGCCATTAACCTGAATAAATCGGGAGTTTATTTCAGCAGTGGATGCCCACCGATCCTCAAAAGGAATATGGCACATGAGCTAAGAGCTCCGATCATAGAAAAAATAGGGAAATACCTCAGCATTCCATCCGAATGGGGTAAATCGAAGAAGGAGATGTTTGCTTGGATTTTAGCAAGAGTGAATATGAAGTTAGAGGGATGGAAAGAAAAGACTCTATCAAAAGCAGATAAAGAAATCTTGATAAAAAGCGTGGTGCAAGCTCTACCTCAATATGCTATGTCAATCTTTAAAATTCCCAACTCTATCTGCAATTCCATTGAAAAAAGAATTGCGTCGTTCTGGTGGAAACAAAATGCCTCAACGAGGGGAATGCACTAGAAGAAATGGGAAGTGCTGAAATCCAGAAAAGATGAAGGGGCTCTCGATTTTAAAGATTTACAAATTTTCAACAAAGCTATTTTAGGCAAGCGCGCATGGAGACTATCTCAAACCCCCTCAGCATTATGAAGCAAAATCTTAAAAAGGTATCTATTTTCCTGATGGCGATTTTTGGAAGGCCAGAAAAGGGAATCGCCCATCCTGGGGTTGGCAAAGCATTATAATGGGAAGAGAAGCCATAGAATTGGAGGTGAAATGGATGGTAGGTGATGGTAAGTCTATTAAAATTCGTGAGGACAAGTGGTTCACTATCGGTACGATTGGGGTCCAGTGAACAAGGATGATCCAGTAATGGTGGCAGAATTAATCAGTGAAGAAACGAAGGGATGGAATGAATCCAAAATCAAAAATCTCTTTGATGATAGTATTGCTAATGAAATCCTATCTATCTCCATTGGTCCCAGCCTAAAGGAAGATAAATTATTCTGGACAGGGAACAAAACAAGTGCCTACACAGTAAAGAGTGGCTACAACAAGGCGTGTTCCATGATCACAAAATCAGACATAAACAGGACAACAACATCATTTCAGCCTCCCAGAAGATTATAGACAAAATTATGGAATCTGTCGATCCCTCCCAAATTGAGAATTTTTCTATGGAGTTTATGTCAAGACGCCCTACCAATGAGAGAAAATCTCTTCAAGAGGAAAGTATTACCTAACCCGCTGTGCCCCCTCCGTGCAAGTCATCTAGAGACAGCTGAACATCTCTTCCTGCTATACGAATGGACGGAAAATATTTGGTCAGATCTGAGAGTCAGCCTCAATGTAAGCGCCCTCAACATCACTAGAATAGACAAATCGCTTCTGGATTTTTTCGAAGCAAAGAGGGACTCACCCAAAGAAGAATTGTTAGCAACAGTGCTATGGCTGATATGAAAAAACCGTAATGACAGCATCTTCAGAGCTTGGCCCATAGAACCCCTCTCCTTAATCGACATAGCTCGAGCACAAGTAAGAAGCTTTAGCCTCTGGAACCGGAAGAAGATAAAAAAAAAACCACCCAGCAAATCAAGAGTACCTGTCTACTGGATACCTCTGATTGGAAGCTCCATGAATTTAAACGTGGACTGCTCGTGGGTGGATAGCGACAAACCGAGTTCAATTGCAGGAATCTTGCGCAACTCAAAGGGGATGGTCGTCGATGGCTTCGCGAAGGATGTCTGAGCTTCAACTCCTCTTCAAGCCGAAGCCCTAGCTTTAGTGCAAGGACTTTTGTTTCTGAAACAGCGAACAGAAATGCACATGGGTGAAGGACAAGTACAGAAAGTGCAGTGGGAGTGTGAGAGCGACAGTTCATCCTTAATGGAGATGATGTTGGGCCGAGAAGAGCCCCCTTGGGCCTTGCGGAATATCTCAATTGAATGCGATGATCTTTTAGCTCAACGAACTTCAGCGAAATTAAACCATTGTCCTAAGGAGGCCAACCAAGGAGCAGACTGGATAGCTAAAGCCCATCGTACAAGAACTCTTCCTCCAAATTGGGTGTCTTCACCCCCTAGCTCCTTGGGGATATTTTGTTTTCGGAGACTTGTTCATTTTCATCATGTAGACCTCTTCTTTATGAATGAATGAAAGTACCGCTTAAGACCAAAAAAAAAAAAAAAAGAAAGACATGAAAAAAAAAATTAACAAGAAAAATTGTGTGTTGCTTATTTAAAAAATGAATGAATATTTACATGATGAATTATCAGAGATGATTTATTTCATAAACACAATAAAGGACATACAGGGAAGAGAAAAAAAAATAGAGAAATTGTCCAAAAGTCCTAAACCTATTATTCGACAGTCTATTCAATTCTAAACATTTCAATTTGGCTAATTTAGTCTTAAACCTTTTGACGATTTTTTAATGGAGTTCATCCGGTCAATTTTTGCAAGAAATATCTAACGTGACGGTTTTGTCAACGTAGGCCATCCTACATGACATGATGGACTTTGACGTGGATAATTTTTACAATTTATTTACATTTTCTAATTTTTTTCCTTTTCTTTTTTTCCTATTTCCCTTTGCTTCTAATGCTTTTATGTTGATGTCGATATTGATAATACAATAGACTAATTATAAGTTCTAGCTTATAAGAAGTTGCTTCTATCCTCAATGCCCCACACAGTACTGGTGTTTAGGCGAAATTTTGCCACTATAATATTAGATCTTTAGTTACGTAGAAAAGCAATTGATGATCACGTGTTGCGTGTATGTCAAGAAATTGACATTTGAATAAATAGAACCACATGAATCACTATAGAGTGAAAGAACTTATCGACACAATATAAAAAAGTTCATTTATATACAAAAAGAGAAAATATTTGTTTTTGGTCGATAAAAGAGAATATTTCCAGAATGGAATTTTTCTTGGATAGGAATGATTCAAATTTCGCATAGGAGAGAATTAACACTTTTGACCATGGATTAAACATTTTTGAGAAAAATTCATTGAGGATGTTCGGGGGGAAACAAGAAAATTGAGATCCATTGCTACAGAAGTGTAGATAATCAATGAAGTGATAAAATTGAGATTCATTGATATAGAAGTGTAGAAAATTAATGAAGTGATAAATTGAGTTAGGTAAAGCCGCTTACTTTTCTTATTAAGTTTTGGCGGCCAAGAATATGACAAGGTAAATAGGGGTAGTTAAGTTAAGTCGGCTTAGAGAAAGACTTCTCTCTCGCATGAAGAGCCTTTCTCTATCACCTGGATAGCTTTGCCCTAAACCCTGTTTTCCTCCCAAAATCCCAAGAATCCATGTCCACAACAATACCATAGTTTGATTCTATTCCCTACCCTTACACCTTTCCAAAACCCTTAACTTCTATGTTTCCCATTCTAAATGGCAAGACTTAGATCCAAAATCCCGACTTTGAAGAAAGAGGTGCAACCACAGGACAATGGCCGCTGGTTTCCAGGTGCAGTCGGTGGTTGATTAGTTCCCTCTTCTGGCGCCACTCCTTTCCATAAGTCCACAGCCACTGTTAACCTTTTTTCAAGGTTCAAAAGCAAAAGAAATGGTGTAGAAGAAACCCACGATGGGTGAAAGTTGTATCCAGAATGGGTCCTTGTCCTTCTTCTGGTAGGTTCCCCTCTCCTCTAGATGGTTCCTCTCTTTGGGTACCTAAGGAAGAAACATAACCGATAGAAATCGCAATTTAGGGGCTTTAGGTTGCCTTAGTAATAGATATCTAACAATATGAGAGAAAACAGAGAACAGAAGCTAAGGATGGCGGCTTTGTGTAGAAGGCTAGGACATCTCTAGATAGGAAGAAAATCCTTATGTTAGATAATGTGGTTATGGAGGACAAATTGCAAGAGTGTGAACGTACTGTTTTTGGCAAACTTTTTGAAAGCCCGTCTGTTAATTTCCAAGCCACGATGAAGAAAGCATGGAAATTGAATTCTGTCATATGTAAGCATCTACAACCAGGTCTATTTTCATTTGAGTTTGAGTCAGTGGAGGTGAGAAACAAAATACTGAACTCTGGACCTTGGTCCTTCTCAAGTCATTTGCTGGTATTAAAGCTATGGGAGCCAAGTATGCCTCCACATTGTATTATATTCAACTCCTCTATCTTTTGGGTTCAAATTCATGGATTGTCTATAGAAGGGAGTTCTGAAGCAGCAATAAGAGAAATAGCAGGAAATGTAGGTGAAGTTTCAGAAGTGCGCATAGAAACAAAAGGCTTTACATCCATTATGGTGGGGAGAGCTAGAGTTATGTTAAAATTATCAAATCCCCTTTCCTCAGGCATGCTTTCTAGTTTTAGAGGCAAGGAGCATTGATTGGACTTTAGGTATGAAAGACTTCCCCATTTCTGCTATTCGTGTGGGGTTATTGGACATTATGCAAAAAACTGTCAATTTGTGCCTTATGAGGTCGAACTCATGTCCAAAACTGAAATACTGCTATACTTGCCCTGGCTAAAAGCTAAAGAGAATTCTATTAGCCCATTTTGGACAGCTTATTATGGGGAAATCTGTGAAGTGGAAGATGAACAGAAGATGGTACTGGAAACCCCAGAAAATTCAGGATTGATCACAGTGGCGCAGAATAAAGAGGGTGGCTCGCATACACGACTACACAATATACAAGATGATAGGGGTAAGAGGAAATTAACGAAAAAGGAGTTGCTGGCTATAGTGAACATACCAGAAATCAAAGTAGATGTTGATCTTGATTTAGCCTCTCCACTGCAAATCGACATATCCCCATCGCTAATAGTAGGTGAAAGACTGCATATCAACTATAGAAAGCTGAAGGCAAGAATTCATAAGAAGGCCAGAAGATTCGGACCGTATGATCAAAAAACCTCGGATGGCCAAGTGCTAGATGAAACATAGCTTTTAGAAACTCCGATGCAACTTGCAAAAGAACCCAATCAATGGGCTTTGGTGGCTAACTCTAATAAGCCACCGGGTTACATATGAAGCTATTATACTGGAACTGTCGGGGGTTGGGCACACCCTTGACAGTTCAAGCTTTAAGGGCTATTATAGCCCAGGAAAGGCTCGAGGTGGTTTTTTTGATGGAGACCAAGAACCAAGATTTTACAGTTCGCCGTATGAGCATGAATTTAAACTTTCAAAACTTCTATAATGTCAATCCGGTAGGGATTGGGGGGGCTTAGCTCTGATGTGGAAGGTTGGAATTTCCTTGAAAGTTAATCTTTCCACAAATGATTTCATTGACATTACTCTTCAGGACGATGAAGTGGGTAAACAATTCAGAGCTACCTTTATTCATGCTCCAACATCGTTTCGGGATAAAATTAAATTATGGGAAGAGGTGAAGATGCTAAGCAGCCAAAACACCTTGCCTTGGGTGTGTATAGGGGACTATAATGACATTTTGAATTACTGGGAAAAGCTAGGGAAGAGGCCTCCGGAACAACATAGACTAAATGCATTTAGAGATTTCCTCAATGCTTGTAGTTTAATGGATTTAGAGAGTAAAAGATGCGCCTTCACTTGGGCGAACAATCAAGAAGGGCAGGATTTTGTTAAAGAAAGACTGGATAGGGCGGTTTGCAATATTGAGTGGAGAATATCATTCCCTCAAGCTGAGATTTTCGCTCTACTGACCATCGGATCTGATCACAGCCCTATATTACTGACATTAGCAGCCGAACCTCCTAGGAGTAAGAGAACTTTCAAATTTGAAGCAATCTAGCTGGAACATAAGGATTGTGGGAGGATAATCACACAAATTTGGAATCAAGATAGATTACAACATTCTAATATAGTGCAGAAAATACAGGAAGTTTCAAGGGGATTGGCAGTTTGGAGCAGGAATACTTTTCAGAACAGCCGCAAGAAGATTAAAGAGTTGCAAGAAGAACTCATGGGCATAACAAATGATTACAATCTGCACAATAGTCAAAACAAAAGGAAGGCCATTACTGAACATATAGAAACACTGTGGAGACAGGAGGAAATGTATTGGGGAATGAGATCCCGAATCAATTGACTGAAATAGGGTGATAAGAACACAAAATACTTTCAAGCCACAACGATTCAAAGACAACAGAGGAACAGAATATCGATACTTAAAAATGCAGAAAACATATGGATTCATGATCCGAAGAGGTGAAAAGAAATGACAAGGGATTTCTTTCAAAAGCTTTATCAATCGGAGGGCCCCCGACAATTTGAACTTGTTTTGCAACAGTGCTCTACTATTGTCACGACTGAAATGAACCAATATTTGACAGCTCAAGTCACAATGGAAGAGGTCCATACAGCATCATTTCAATTAGGCTCATTGAAGGCGCGGGGACCGGATGGCTTGAATGGCCAATTTTACCAAAGAAATTGGGAAAGCTTAAAAAATGAGATTTTTGAAGAAGTGAAGGAATTTTTTCATTCTGGAAATCTAAACCCAGAACTGAACAGAACATATATCACATTGATCCCAAAAGTTCATCACCCGGAAAGCCTTGATCAGTTCAGGCCTATCAGCCTTTGCAACTTCGCATACAAAATTATCTCCAAAATCATGGCAAATAGATTGCAGCAATGGTTGCCAGAGATAGTAGAAGGAGAACAAAGTGCGTTTATGGCCGATAGACAAATAAAAGACAACATTCTGATTGTTCAGGAAGTCCTTCACCAATTACGTATTAGGAAAAGGAAAAAAAGATTCCAGGTAGTGGTAAAACTTGATATGAAGAAAGCCTATGACAGGGTAGAGTGAGACTTTCTTGAGGCTACTATGTTGAAAATGGGGTTCTGTAACTAGTGGGTGCAGAGAGTAATGAAATGTGTCACTTTTGTCTCTTTCGGTGTTAAATTAAATGGAGAACCTTTGCCCTATTTTCAGCCTACTCGAGGATAAGACAAGGGGATCCCATTTCTCCCTACTTGTTCATCATAGTAGCAAACACACTCTCCACATTGATGAAAAAAGCAAGTCAAGATGGTACTCTCTCTGGCATTAAACTCAATAGGCATTGTCCAGTCCTATCTCACATCCTTTCTGCTGATGATTCGATCTTCTTCTTAGATGGCAAGCTCATTGAATGTCAAAATCTTGCACTAATCCTCAATCAATATTGCTATGCATCTAGGCAAGCCATTAATTTGAACAAGTCTGGAATCTCGTTTAGCACATGCTGTCCGCAGAGATTAAGAGACAATATGGCAACTGAACTTAGAATCCTAGAGATTCGGAAGATTGGCAAGTATTTAGGGGATTCCATCAAATTGGGGTGACTCCAAGAAAAAAATGTTTGCGTGAATTTTGGCCAGATTGGGTGGAAAGAAAAATTAATCTCAAAGGCAAGGAAGGAAACCCTAATCAAAACTGTTGTTCAAGCTCTTCCCCAATATGCCATGTCGGTATTCAAGATCCCGATCTCAATTTGTAAATCCATAGAAAGAAAGGTGGCAGGTTTTTGGTGGAAGAATAGCGAATCAAAGAATGGCCTTCACTGGAAGAGATGGGAAGTGCTCAAAACCAGGAAAGATCAAGGGGGAATGAGATTCAGAGACCTAATATCTTTCAATAAAGAAATGCTAGGCGAGCAAGCATGGAGACTCTCTCAAGACCAGTCATCCTTATGGAGCCAAATCCTTAAAGGCATCTACTTCCCCACAAGGTCCTTTTGGCGAGCTAGAAAGGGATCTCAGCCATCATGGGGATGGCAGAGCATTCTCAAGAGAAGAGATGCGATATCAAACTCAGCATTATGGGCAATTGGCACGGGGGAAAAAATCAATATCCAAGAAGACAGGTGGCTAAAAAGAGGATTAATAAGAGGACAAGCAAACTCTCAAGAACCAACCAAGGTTGCAAACCTAATCCGAGATGATAGAAAATAGGATGAAGATTTACTAGCAAGAATATTCGATGAACAGACTGTAAATGAAGTGCTAGCAATACCACTATGTAGTTATGCAACAGAGGACAAACTGGTGTGGACAACTACAAAGTCGGGGGTCTTCTCGGTGAAAAGTGCGTACAACCAGATTCGTCAAGAGGAAAACACACAAAATGCAATGCAAGCATCATCATCTTTCAATCCACCCCGCAAGCTATGGTGCACAATATGGAATTTACAAGTCCCACCCAAGGTCAGAATATTTTTGTGGAGTGTTTGCCAAAATGCTCTCCCCATAGCAGACAACCTCTATAAGAGAAAGATCTTACCTCGACCCGCATGCCCCTTCTGTGATTAAGAAGCTGAAACAGTATAGCATCTCCTTCTCCTCTGCCCCTGGACCGAAGCTGTCTGGACAGATCCATCAGTACAGAACAGAATAGTACGTCAAGAACTATCAAGAATTGAGGCATGGATCCTTAATTATAAGCTACAACCAGATAAATTGTTGAATCTAGATGAGATGGCCATCTTATTGTGGTTGATTTGGAAGGCAAGAAATGATTTTGTGTTTAGAGGAAAACCCCTAATTCCGAGTTCCATAATCGAGTTGGCAAGACAAATATTGCAAAATTACAGGAAATGGAACCATCAAAATGCTAGCCTGCGTACAGAAAAAAAACCCTTTACTGCGTGCAGAAAAGAACCCTTTACCTCTGTACTGGAAACCACTAAAGAGAAACTGCTTCAAAATCAACATAGATGGATCTTTCCTTGAAGATGCAGCAGCAGAAGCGGTTTCTGAAATCCTCAGAAACAAAGCTGGATCTTTGCTGGATGGCTTCACCAAGACAGTCCCTGCAATCTCGCTGCTGCACACCGAATTGCAAGCCTTGCTGCATGTCCTGTCTTTCTTCGTTGACAGAAGATCATAGGAAATTGTGATAGAAACAGACTGCCTTGAGGTAGTGAAGAAACTGTACAACCAAACAGAAGTCGGCTGGGAAGAGGAAGGCTTTATCAAAGAAGCGCATCTTCGTATGGCCCATTTCACAAACCTAACTGCAGCCCATTGTAATCGATCCGCGAATCAAGCTGCTGATTGGGTTGCCAAGGCACAACAAACAAATTCTCTATTTTCTTCTTGGCTAGCCCGTCCTCCCCAACTTTTATGAGAACTGTTATGTTTTGATGCCCCTTCGCCAGGTTGTAATTTCATGAACACTTAATTTCCAATCAACTCGTTTCTTTTTAGACCTAAAAAAAAAAAATAGGGGTAGTTGGGTTAACAAAAGAAGGCAAATTGCATATGGAGGAGAGACGCGGAGGTACAAAATTTTGTCAGCACTCGATGGCATATCTGCACATCCTCGGTGGGAACGAATTACGATCAGCAGCGCCTCTCTCTCTCGCTCACCTGCTTCAACATTCAACTGCTTCGAAGGAGGAGCCGGGAAGAGGAGAGGAGAGAAGTCTGAGAGAGAGCGTGTGTGCGTGACATGATGTCTCAAACACTGGTCGGAGGATTTTCCTCTTCGACCATCTGGCCTCCTTCCTCCAGCAATTCCAGCTGCGGCAGGACCCAGTTTCGCCGGCAGCTTCTCCTTCTCCGACGCTCTGCCAAAGGCAAAACCTTCTTTCTTCTCTTCTTTAATCATCCTCCATCGTCTCTCGCTCTCTCTCTCTCTCTCTCTCTCTCTCTCTCTCTCTCTCCGTCCGGTAATCCCTCTTGTTTTTACTTCTTACTTCAGCTCGTGCCATTCATTCCCCACGAACAGCTAAAATTGTTGCCTCCAGTGTGAAAGTTCATTGCTCTAGTAAAGATGACAACGTAAGTGAATACAATTACATACCTCTAGTTCAAAGCCAGTGAAATCGTTCCGACAACACTATTAACATTTTGCATTTTCGCAGACTTTAACGGTTGTGAGTGGGGGCAGTGTCTCCGTCATTCTTTTGGCTGGAGGGAAGGGCAAGAGGATGGGTGTAAGTCCCCTCCTTCTTCACCAACCTTTTCCAATTCATTCAACTCCTCCTCCCTCCCAAGTCCTTCATTTATTGCTCCAATCCAATGACATCATCAGTCTGGCATGTCACAGACCCGTCAATCACTTCATCCTTGATGCTAGGATGACTTCCTTAATATTTCCGCTTGTACCTTTTATGCTGTGGAAATGTGTTCCTTTTGATCGCCGATTCCTGTAAGCTGCCTAATGTCGCATGGAAAGGTTGCACATGTCGGCGTTAGGCCCATGCATTACTATCTTTCAGGAGTTATTCTATTATGGCTTGTTTGCATTTGTACTGCCGGTATTTGTCTAGAAACATCCAAACAATATTTGGTGCCTACCTTTTTATTGCTTCTAGTTTTCTATGTTTCATCTTCCAGATGATGATTATCTTCTGTTTATTAGAATAGGCGAGCATGCCAAAGCAGTATCTTCCACTTCTTGGCCAGCCAATTGCTTTGTACAGGTAAAGGAAACTTGCTCATATTGTAGGCCTCCTATTCTAAAGAACCTACAAAGTGCAATCACCCCTTGCCTTTTCTGAGAGAATCCTGTACCACCATTTGGACCGAATAGCAAGAAGTTGGACTTGGTAGAGCATTCTCGTTGGAAGCTGATCCTTGCCATTTCTAATCAGAATATTCTTCTTTAGTGGCACTGATTATGCTTATCAGTACCTTGGATGAGCTAACACAACTTATCTATGTCCATTGGCATGGTTCCTTATAGTGCTCATAGTAGTTAGATATATAGAGTTCTACTTTATTTTCTGGCCATTGTTCTCCATAACTTAGTTTCATATTAATGGTGCACTTAGAAAGCTTGGTTGGCACATTAAGCAACATCATACCCATTGGTTGTTGAGTGCTCGTTGGTTCCTAAATGTCCTTGCTTTTCTTTTTCCTCTTCATGTCTCCATGAAGTCGAGATTAAGATCATGGCTCTTCTCTTGCAGCTTTTATACTTTTTCACAAATGAGAGAGGTGAAGGAAATTATTGTAGTTTGTGATCCATCATACAGAGACATATTTGAAGGTGCCGTGTCTCACACCTTCCTCTCCATCTGCATTTTTTATCTATCTTCAAGTGTGTTTGCTTGGTAGGCTCTAATGTTCTTTTCTGGTGTTGTGTTTGTCCTGGGTCATTTAAGGCATGCTGTTTCCTTCTTTTTGCTCTAGAAGATTTGCAAACCAATCTGTTCCTTTGTCTCAGACACCAAAGAGAAGGTTCAAGTGGATCTTAAATTTACGCTGCCCGGGAAGGAGAGACAGGATTCAGTGTACAGTGGCCTTCAGGTGCGCAATAGTGCTTTCTTGTCAATAAAAGCTTAAGATTTGCTTCATTTATTTTGTCGTTTGCGTTTTGTAATGGAAGGCTTCCAATGTTTTCCTCTTTCATTGATTTGACGCTCGCACTGTGTAGGATCAACTCACTTAATTAACCTTGCAGAACTTCTGATGTAGCTGTACCACCCGTGTCATTGGACATTAGAGTTTCTTGCTGCTGCCAGCACTTTGTTTAGTATTTTTGTGTTTCCTTTGTCTCTCTTTTGCATGCATTGTATTTTTCATTGTTCATTTATACACAACAGAACTGCACTTGGCCAACATATTACTAAAAGTGCCCTAGTGGCAATGGCCAGTGCAAGCGTAGCAAGGGTAGATCTTGAAACTTTAGCTTTAGGGAGGTGGAAAAGGTAGTGTCATGATAACCGTTCTACTTACTAGGTGCTAGGGTGAGGAGGAAGTGTTTTTCTTCTTTTTGTAAAAGGAAGAGGAAAAGTTAAAGAAACTAAGATACGCGGATGGAAGATGTTTTCTGAGTTGCCATGCTTCACGTGAGAATAATGAAAGAACTTGCACATCTTATATCATGTCAATGTGGTAAATACATGTATAGTTTCTCAGTCACACGTCTGGTAACACTTGGCTCATTTGACCGTGAAAAATTGTCGTCCACATTTTTCAGTGAAAGAACGAAAGAAAATGATTCCACAAAGAATTTCGATTTCCCTCCTTCATACCTGTGAACTCGATTTTTTGTTTCCATGTCCATTTGTGATAGCATTCTATTTTATATGCATTGCTTTGTTTTTGTATTTCATAAGACTAAAATCTGATGCATCCTGTTATTATGAGACAGCAAATTTTCTGCACTTTGTTTGCAAGAAGGTCTGAATGTTAGTAGATGCTGACTCAAACATTGTCATGTATCAGCTTATTTTCCTAGTCACCTTGTATTGAAGATAACTTATATTTTATTGAAAAATCCTTTCTGAATAATAATTGTAACTCTGAATTTACGGTTGAACAAGCTTTTATGTTCTTTCCTAGAGATGATAGTTTATTAACTTCCATTTGTGTGGAACATTTACTTCAGGCAGTTGCTAGTGGGTCTGAGCTTGTCTGCATTCATGATTCTGCAAGACCTCTTGTATCACGTGGAGACATAGAAAAGGTCTGATTGCATTCAACATTTTTCTTTACCAAGTATTTTTGCTGACTTAAGGGGTCTATGATACTCTCATGGGAAGCAACTGGGGTTGATTTTGTCAGTTTGTCATTGTGCGAAAGCTGAGACAAATATCTAAATTTGTGAGGTTGATATGTTATGAACTTTTCTTATCAAGAAGATGCATGAGAAAATATGTATCTGGTCTATCATTCTTGCCAGAAGGGGAAAGAACAACCAAACTGCTTTTTTTCCTTCGCTAGTCCTTGTAGTGTGCCAAACTGCAGCTCTTTATGGTCATGCAACCAGGCTTTCAAACCTTTCCTCTCTCCTTAGAAAGTTTGATTAAAATTCTATATATTTATTCTTAGGAAGAACCCTTCTCAGTGATTCTACCAGCTCAGTTCACAAGGATAGTTTTCGAGTCTCCTATGGAGTAATGGGGGGTCCTGCATATGTGTGGAGGCCAAGGATATATAGCGAGCCAATTATGTGCACGATCACGAATTGTTTTTGGCTTTGTTTAACAAGCTCTTGATATAAAGAAGAAAGTCTTTTGTTTTCAACAGTTTCATTGAGGCTTCCTATTTCCTTCATGATGAACGTGAATGACAATCCACCTTTAATCTGCCATACAGGAGATTGTAACTGAGGTTGCATCGACATTGCATCAACAGTACCTGTTGCATAGACTTGACTGATGTATGTGCTTCACCCCCTTGTCTGGTCTGATTGGGGCTTCAATTGCCCAGTCTGGCCTACGGATTAGTAAAGTTTGTATGGCAAAACCTGCATAAAGAAAGCAGTGCGGCTGTAACCTGAAGCTGATCCACGTATTGAGCCCATTGGCCTAGCTAGCTTTTGGCTTACATCACTTGGCTTGAAGCTTACTCAGCTGGCTAGATCCTAAAACTAGATTATCCAAAAAAAATTAAAAGGCTTTGTAATATAAATAGAGTTATTTGCAACCTAACTTGGTCTGGCACAATTATGTGGGATTGCTAGAGTATCCATGCGCGTGTGAGCTTGGAGCATTTTCACTGACGTTATTTTGTAAAAGTCACCACCATTGTATGCGAAGTTTCCTTCATTATGTACTGATAGATCTGTTTTTTCCCAAAGGTGAAAAACACTTAAGACCAGGGGGTCAAAATCAACAGTTAGCATAATCCAGCCAGCCCAACTCACAACAGTTGTCTTAGAATGTCCCTGTCCATGCTTATTCTTTCAGATAAATTACCTTAAACTTTTCAATTGTTGAAATGGAACTTCTTACGTCAAATCTTATATAAAGAACGGATAATGTAATTACACAAGGCTGAATTACTTCTCTAGGATCACAATACACCGTTGCAGATACAATTAATGAAAAAGCTTGGCTCAGTTATATTCTGAGACTTTCTTGTATAGCAGGTGCCATTTTTGTCCTTGCAGTGGTTAGATGCATATGTGCAAAGCTCTTTCATTTCTCTCTTGTTCACATTGAATTCTATTTCAAATTGCATCACCAGTTGACCTTTTTCTACCCATATTTACTCTCATTTTGTGCAGTTCCTTCGAATATATATGCATTACAATGTGAGTGTTGGTATTAATCTTAAGTTGCTTTTGTTTATAGGTACTTAAAGATGGCTGGGAAAATGGAGCTGCTGTTCTTGGGGTTCCTGTTAAAGCTACCATCAAAGAGGTGAGTTTTTCTGGGTCCATGTAATTGAATGGCATCTCTACCTCTTGTATTCTTTTCTTTGCACAGCTTCTTACTAATCTCTGGTGTTTCTATTGTACTCAATCTTTCTTGGACAACTTGTTCTGCTGGTAGTTTTCATTGTTAATGCAGCCAGTAGCCTTTACTGGTTCTTTTTCTGCTTTCAATTGATGCCTTTTCTCTGAGCATGAACTCTTGCCGCGAGGCTTTTCCTCATCAAATTCATTGTATCTTTGCACATTACATTGGAATATCTCTTGTTGTGTACTCGTCATATATGTCTTTTGTGGCTCCCAAGCTAATTTTGGCTTGCAAATCTCTGAATATATACTTGGTCACTTATGGGAAGTCGTTTTATTGTGTAGTGCAAGTGTGCATGAATGTGCGTACATGCCCTGAAGCATTAGTACACGTTGACCTCTTTGTCGTACAACTGCATCATGATAAGCGTCATTTTTATATGTTGGGATGAACCTCGGTTTTAAGAATTGGCAGCACCATTGATTCTGCCTGTTTCTGCAATTAATGACATCACGGTGGCCTTTACATGTTCAGTATGTACATATCTGATGAACTACATTTTTCATGTTTCTCCCAAAGTGTTTTCATAAAAAACTCTTTTTTTTCCTTTGATTACCAAAAAGTAGACATGAGGTGTGAACGTGATTGTTTCTGTCAGTTCATCTACTGAATGGTGGAATTACATCGATCCTTTACAGGCAAATAGTGAATCATTTGTTGTGAGAACTCTGGATCGGAAAACTCTTTGGGAGATGCAAACACCTCAGGTTTGTTTTCAAGGAGATAAATGCTTGAATTTGGGGGCCGCTTGTGACCAGCTCTCTTAATTTGTTACAGGTGATCAAGCCTTCACTGCTTAAGAGAGGCTTTGAGCTAGTCAATAGGTACTCAGTGTGCACTTTCTGCATATTCATCTCATACTGTTGGGCAGAGAATCGTATTATATGAACTCCCTTTGTTTTGTTATTTCATATCCCAATCACTCAGAGCAAAAGAAGGCTTTTTCTATTTTTATTTTTATTTTTTGTTATTGTACTCTTTTTAATGTTGGCACTGCGATAAATATCTGAAAGTTTGAAATGCTGCATTATTGGGCTATGGATGATTGGGTAGGATAACCTAACAGAGGCAGCATCATTATAATATCTTATTAGTATCTCTTCTGAAGGCAGAAGGGAGTGATTCTGTTGCAGAATTTTGCACCATGCTTATTTCTGCTTGGCATGATTAAAATTTTTAGGCTTCAACCCTAAAGAGTGTTTTTTTTTTTGTAAGAAACCCTAAAGAGTGGTTAAACCTTCTCAAAATAGAGGTAATTAAATTACGGTGACATAGAATATAGACTTTGATGGCAGACGTCCTGCATATCCGCTAGGTCCTTTATCCCAAAGAAACTGATGTAGAAGGAGCTAAGGTTCACAATTAGACTGTAAAATCAGTCGAAGGAAGTTCTCAATACCGATTGCTTATGCAGTTGCTAATGATGAGCAACTTACAGGCTGGTGTGATTGAGATAATCTGGGAGCTGTTGTAATCTGGAAAATCTCTGAAGAACAAAAAGGATAGTTACAATAAATGATTGGGCAATGGACAATTCTAGCATACCTCTAAAGTTATTTGGTGGCTATTATTACAGAAGATTTGGAGCTAAATGTAAACTCCCATTAGAAACTCCTATATCACTGATGGCTCGAGAAGGTGGTGGCTAACCTGGTTGGCCCATGGCTCTGAACAACCATATTGCACATGTAACTTTCTGAGTATAGTGGGTTAAGAATGGTAGGTAGGTTTTAATCAATCCAAGTCCCACATTGAGGAATGTAGAGACTGTGAAGTGATGCATAAGTGGAGACAGATCTCGAAGGTCGCTTGAGGGTACTCCTGTAAGGGGTTTCAGTATCTGACCAGCTGTAAGTTCAGCGGCACACTGAATTTGAGTAATGCTTAGCTAGGTGGCAGGCACTTGTAGGCGTGAACTGACTTTCAGTGAGCAGTCTCACGTGGGTAATTGTGCAACCTTGTGAGTATGTGAAAATATGCATAGGCACCTGCATATTGTAGTGGATTTTTTCTTGATGTCCGATTAGTTGATCTAATTATGTTTACGGTAAAAGCGACTCTTTCCAAACTTGATGCATTGTTTGTAGTATGTAAGAGAACTACCAGTATGTACTCTAGCTCTAGTTTTCTGATAATGTCCATGATATGTTCCCATACTAGTCAGTATATTGGATTGTGTAAAGGTGAAGGAACTCTTTTGGAGATTATTTGATGCCATAACGTTTGAATAATCACTATTGACATTACATTGAATGGGATGCCATAAATTACAGAGAAGGCCTTGAAGTGACGGATGATGTATCTATCGTGGAGCACCTCAAGCATCCTGTATATGTCACTGAAGGATCTTACACCAACATCAAGGTGAAAATCTCAAAACCAGCATTAGTTCACCACACTTTGAAATGCTTGAACTATTGAATCCTTGGTGGGACACTTTTTTTTTCCCCTAATGGTGGTTGAACTATCTGATTGCCTATCAACATAGTAGTTATTGCCTTTCAGGTCACGACTCCTGATGATCTGTTACTAGCGGAGAGAATATTGAACATGGACGTCGGAGGGCCATCACCATAAAAACTTCCCAGATTGAATTGTTCGGCGATTTATCCAAAATCAAAATTGAACTGCTCAATTTTAAATGATATAATTCTTGCAGCAAGAAGTTCCGAGCAACAGGACAGCAACTCAAAAGTAATTTTGTTAGGACGCTTGAGCTTGATACAACTTGATGGGCTTGAATGGTTTAATGGGCTAAATGATGGTAAAATAAACATGAGAGGGAAATGTTTCTCATGGGAGTCCCTCCTCAATTTGAGACATCTTGGTTCCTTTGGAAAAAACGCAGATGTCACCTCATACTGGATGTTCACATTTCATCTTTAATTACATGGAACTAACATGAAAACCTTTGAATTAGGAGCCCACCTCTCTCTCTCTCTCTCTCTCTCTCTCTCTCTCTCTCTCTCTCTCTCACGCTCAAGCACATAGTTTGCAAGCTCAAAAACCGAA
>JASUUE010000017.1:37500-44629 GCA_031216405.1 Syzygium malaccense | reverse complement strand
AGACTTATTGTAGGGTCCCATTGGCGTGCATCCAGTAGGAATTGAACCTACGAATTCGCCAATTATGAGTTGGGCGCTTTAACCATTCAGCCATGGATGCTTAGCGGGGATCCTCGTACATGGTGAATAACCAAATTCCAATTGAAATGAAATCTTTAGGAGAAATCAATGCAATTTAGGAGAAATCAATGAAAGGACATCAATTCAAATCCTGGATTTTCGAATTGAGAGAGATATTGAGAGAGATCAAGAATTCTCACTATTTCTTAGATTCATGGACCCAATTCAATTCCGTGGGATCTTTCATTCACATTTTTTTCCACCAAGAACGTTTTATAAAACTCTTGGACCCCCGAATTTGGAGTATCCTACTTTCACGCAATTCACAGGGTTCAACAAGCACTCGATATTTCACGATCAAGGGTGTAGTACTATTTGTAGTAGCGGTCCTTATATATCGTATTAACAATCGAAATATGGTCGAAAGAAAAAATCTCTATTTGACAGGGCTTCTTCCTATACCTATGAATTCCATTGGACCCAGAAATGATACATTGGAAGAATCTTTTGGGTCTTCCAATATCAATAGGTTGATTGTTTCGCTCCTCTATCTTCCAAAAGGAAAAAAGATCTCTGAGAGCTGTTTCCTGGATCCGAAAGAGAGTACTTGGGTTCTCCCAATAACGAAAAAGTTTATCATGCCTGAATCTAACTGGGGTTCGCGGTGGTGGAGGAACTGGATCGGAAAAAAGAGGGATTCTAGTTGTAAGATATCTAATGAAACCGTCGCTGGAATTGAGATCTCATTCAAAGAGAAAGATATCAAATATCTGGAGTTTCTTTTTGTATATTATATGGATGATCCGATCTGCAAGGACCATGATTGGGAATTTTTTGATCGTCTTTCTCCGAGTAAGAGGCGAAACATAATTAACTTGAATTCGCGACAGCTATTCGAAATCTTAGTTAAAGACTGGATTTGTTATCTCATGTTTGCTTTTCGTGAAAAAATACCAATTGAAGTGGAGGGTTTCTTCAAACAACAAGGAGCTGGGTCAACTATTCAATCAAATGATATTGAGCATATTTCCCATCTCTTCTCGAGAAACAAGTGGGCTATTTCTTTGCAAAATTGTGCTCAATTTCATATGTGGCAATTCCGCCAAGATCTCTTCGTTAGTTGGGGGAAGAATCCGCCCGAATCGGATTTTTTGAGGAACATATCGAGAGAGAATTGGATTTGGTTAGACAATGTGTGGTTGGTAAACAAGGATCGGTTTTTTAGCAAGGTACGGAATGTATCGTCAAATATTCAATATGATTCTACAAGATCTAGTTTCGTTCAAGTAACGGATTCTAGCCAATTGAAAGGATCTTCTGATCAATCCAGAGATCATTTTGATTCCATTAGTAATGAGGATTCGGAATATCACACATTAATCAATCAAAGAGAGATTCAACAACTAAAAGAAAGATCGATTCTTTGGGATCCTTCCTTTCTTCAAACGGAACGAACAGAGCTAGAATCAGACCGATTCTCTAAATGCCTTTCTGGATATTCCCGG
Source organism: Syzygium malaccense (assembly GCA_031216405.1). Classification (NCBI taxonomy): domain Eukaryota; kingdom Viridiplantae; phylum Streptophyta; class Magnoliopsida; order Myrtales; family Myrtaceae; genus Syzygium; species Syzygium malaccense. The sequence continues at coordinate 43,064 of JASUUE010000017.1, read as the reverse complement.
CTATTCACGGAACGTGAGAAGGAGATGAAGAATCATCTGCTTCCGGAAGAAATCGAAGAATTTCTTGGGAATCCTACAAGATCCATTCTTTCTTTTTTCTCTGACAGATGGTCAGAACTTCATCTGGGTTCGAATCCTACTGATAGAGATCAGAAATTGTTGAAGAAAGAACAAGATGTTTCTTTTGTCCCTTCCAGGCGATCGGAAAATAAAGAAATAGTTAATATATTCAAGATAATTACGTATTTACAAAATACCGTCTCAATTCATCCTATTTCATCAGATCCGGGATGTGATATGGTTCCGAAGGATGAACTGGATATGGACAGTTCCCATAAGATTTCATTCTTGAACAAAAATACATTTTTTGATTTATTTCATCTGTTCCATGACCGGAACAGGGGGGGATACACGTTACACCACGATTTTGAATCAGAAGAGAGATTTCAAGAAATGGCAGATCTATTCACTCTATCAATAAGCGAGCCGGATCTGGTGTATCATAAGGGATTTGCCTTTTCTATGGATTCTTACGTATTGGATCAAAAACAATTCTTGAATGAGGTATTCAACTCCAGGGATGAATCGAAAAAGAAATCTTTATTGGTTCTACCTCCTCTTTTTTATGAAGAGAATGAATCTTTTTATCGAAGGATCAGAAAAAAATGGGTCCGGATCTCCTGCGGGAATGATTTGGAAGATCCAAAACCAAAAAGAGTGGTATTTGCTAGCAACAACATAATGGAGGCAGTCAATCAATATAGATGGATCCGAAATCTGATTCAAATCCAATATAGCACCTATGGGTACATAAGAAATGTATGGAATCGATTCTTTTTAATGAATAGATCCGATCGCAACTTCGAATATGGAATTCAAAGGGATCAAATAGGAAATGATACTTTGAATCATAGAACTATAATGAAATATACGATCAACCAACATTTATCGAATTTGAAAAAGAGTCAGAAGAAATGGTTCGATCCTCTTATTTTTATTTCTCGAACCGAGAGATCCGTGAATCGGGATCCTAATGCATATAGATACAAATGGTCCAATGGGAGCAAGAATTTCCAGGAACATTTGGAACATTTCGTTTCTAAGCAGAAGGGCCGTTTTCAAGTAGTCTTCGATCGATTACGTATTAATCAATATTCGATTGATTGGTCTGAGGTTATCGACAAAAAAGATTTGTCTAAGTCACTTCGTTTCGTTTTGTCCAAGTTACTTCTCTTTTTGTCCAAGTTTCTTCTTTTTTTGTCTAACTCACTTCCTTTTTTCTTTGTGAGTTTCGGGAATACCCCCATTCATAGGTCCGAGATCCACGTCTATGAATTGAAAGGTCCGAATGATCAACTCTGCAATCAGTTGTTAGAATCAATAGGTCTTCAAATCGTTCATTTGAAAAAATGGAAACCATTATTATTGGATGATCATGATACTTCCCAAAAATCGAAATTCTTGATCAATGGAGGAACAATATCACCATTTTTGTTCAATAAGATACCAAAGTGGATGATTGACTCATTCCATACTAGAAATAATCGCAGGAAATCTTTTGATAACACGGATTCCTATTTCTCAATGATATCCCACGATCAAGACAATTGGCTGAATCCCGTGAAACCATTTCATAGAAGTTCATTGATATCTTCTTTTTATAAAGCAAATCGACTTCGATTCTTGAATAATCCACATCACTTCTGCTTCTATTGTAACAAAAGATTCCCCTTTTATGTGGAAAGGGCCCGTATCAATAATTATGATTTTACATATGGACAATTCCTCAATATCTTATTCATTCGCAACCAAATATTTTCTTTGTGCGGCGGTAAAAAAAAATACGCTTTTTTGGAGAGAGATACTATTTCACCAATCGAGTCACAGGTATCTAACATATTCATACCTAACGATTTTCCACAAAGTGGTGACGAAAGGTCTAACTTGTACAAATCTTTCCATTTTGCAATTCGATCCGATCCATTAGTTCGTAGAGCTATTTACTCGATCGCAGACATTTCTGGAACACCTCTAACAGAGGGACAAATAGTCAATTTTGAAAGAACTTATTGTCAACCTCTTTCCGATATGAATCTATCTGATTCAGAAGGGAAGAACTTGTATCAGTATCTCAATTTCAATTCAAACATGGGTTTGATTCACACTCCATGTTCTGAGAAATATTTACCATCCGAAAAGAGGAAAAAACGGAGTCTTTGTCTAAAGAAATGCGTTGAGAAAGGACAGATGTATAGAACCTTTCAACGAGATAGTGCTTTTTCAACTCTCTCAAAATGGAATCTATTCCAAACATATATGCCATGGTTCCTTACCTCGACAGGGTACAAATATCTAAATTGGATATTCTTAGATACTTTTTCAGACCTATTGCCGATACTAAGTAGCAGTCAAAAATTTGTATCCATTTTTCATGATATTATGCATGGATCAGATATATCATGGCAAATTCTTCAGAAAAAATTCTGTCTTCCACAATGGAATCTGATAAGTGAGATTTCGAGTAAGTGTTTACATAATCTTCTTCTGTCCGAAGAAATGATTCATCGAAATAATGAGTCACCATTGATATCGACCCATCTGAGATCTCCAAATGTTCGGGAGTTCCTCTATTCAATCCTTTTCCTTCTTCTTGTTGCTACATATATCGTTCGTACACATCTTCTCTTTGTTTCCCGAGCCTATAGTGAGTTACAGACAGAGTTCGAAAAGGTCAAATCTTGGATGATTCCATCATACATGATGGAGTTGCGAAAACTTCTGGATAGGTACCCTACATCTGAACTGAATTCTTTCTGGTTAAAGAATCTCTTTCTAGTTGCTCTGGAAAAATTAGGAGATTCTCTAGAAGAAATACGGGGTTCTGCTTCTGGCGGCAACATGCTATGGGGTGGTGGTCCCGCTTATGGGGTCAAATCAATACGTTCTAAGAAGAAATATTTGAATATCAATCTCATCGATCTCATAAGTATCATACCAAATCCCATCCATCGAATCACTTTTTCGAAAAAGACGAGACATCTAAGTCATACAAGTAAAGAGATCTATTCATTGATAAGAAAAAGAAAAAATGTGAACGGTGATTGGATTGATGATAAAATAGAATCCTGGGTCGCGAACAGTGATTCGATTGATGATAAAGAAAGAGAATTCTTGGTTCAGTTTTCCACCTTAACGACAGAAAAAAGGATTGATCAAATTCTATTGAGTTTGACTCATAGTGATCATTTATCAAAGAATGACTCTGGTTATCAAATGATTGAACAACCGGGAGCAATTTACTTACGATACTTAGTTGACATTCATAAAAAGTATCTAATGAATTATGAGTTCAATACATTCTGTTTAGCAGAAAGACGGATATTCCTTGCTCATTATCAGACAATCACTTATTCACAAACCTCGTGTGGGGCTAATAGTTTTCATTTCACATCTCATGGAAAACCCTTTTCGCTCCGCTTAGCCCTATCCCCCTCTAGGGGTATTTTAGTAATAGGTTCTATAGGAACTGGACGATCCTATTTGGTCAAATACCTAGCGACAAACTCCTATGTTCCTTTCATTACAGTATTTCTGAACAAGTTCCTGGATAACAAGCCTAAAGGTTTTCTTATTGATGATATCGATATTGAGGATAGTGACGATATTGAGGATAGTGACGATATTGAGGATAGTGACGATATTGATCGTGACCTTGATACGGAGCTGGAGCTTCTAACTAGGATGAATGCGCTAACTATGGATATGATGCCGGAAATAGACCGATTTTATATTACCCTTCAATTCGAATTAGCAAAAGCAATGTCTCCTTGCATAATATGGATTCCAAACATTCATGATCTGGATGTGAATGAGTCGAATTACTTATCCCTCGGTCTATTAGTGAACTATCTCTCCAGGGATTGTGAAAGATGTTCCACTCAAAATATTCTTGTTATTGCTTCGACTCATATTCCCCAAAAAGTGGATCCCGCTCTAATAGCTCCGAATAAATTAAATACATGCATTAAGATACGAAGGCTTCTTATTCCACAACAACGAAAGCACTTTTTCACCCTTTCATATACTAGGGGATTTCACTTGGAAAAGAAAACGTTCCATACTAATGGATTCGGGTCCATAACCATGGGTTCCAATGTACGAGATCTTGTAGCACTTACCAATGAGGCCCTATCGATTAGTATTACACAGAAGAAATCAATTCTAGACACTAATACAATTAGATCTGCTCTTCATAGACAAACTTGGGATTTGCGATCCCAGGTAAGATCGGTTCAGGATCATGGGATCCTTTTCTATCAGATAGGAAGGGCTGTTGCACAAAATGTACTTCTAAGTAATTGCCCCATAGATCCTATATCTATCTATATGAAGAAGAAATCATGTAACGAAGGGGATTCTTATTTGTACAAATGGTACTTCGAACTTGGAACGAGCATGAAGAAATTAACGATACTTCTTTATCTTTTGAGTTGTTCTGCCGGATCGATCGCTCAAGACCTTTGGTCTCTACCCGGACCCGATGAAAAAAATGAGATCACTTCTTATGGACTCGTTGAGAATGATTCTGATCTAGTTCATGGCCTATTAGAAGTAGAAGGCGCTCTGGTGGGATCCTCGCGGACAGAAAAAGATTACAGTCAGTTTGATAATGATCGAGTGACATTGCTTCTTCGGCCCAAACCAAGGAATCCCTTAGATATGATGCAAAATGGATCTTGTTCTATCGTTGATCAGAGATTTCTCTATGAAAAATACGAATCGGAGTTTGAAGAAGGGGAAGGAGAAGGAGTCCTCGACCCGCAACAGATAGAGGAGGACTTATTCAATCACATAGTTTGGGCTCCTAGAATATGGCGCCCTTGGGGCTTTCTATTTGATTGTATCGAAAGGCCCAATTCATTGGGATTTCCCTATTGGGCCAGGTCATTTCGGGGCAAGCGGATCATTTATGATGAAAAGGAGGAGCTTCAAGAGAATGATTCGGAGTTCTTGCAGAGTGGAACCATGCAGTACCAGACACGAGATAGATCTTCCAAAGAACAAGGCTTTTTTCGAATAAGCCAATTCATTTGGGACCCTGCAGATCCACTCTTTTTCCTATTCAAAGATCAGCCCTTTGTCTCTGTGTTTTCACATCGAGAATTCTTTGCAGATGAAGAGATGTCAAAGGGGCTTCTTACTTCCCAAACAGATCCCCCTACATCTATATATAAACGCTGGTTTATCAAGAATACGCAAGAAAAGCACTTCGAATTGTTGATTCATCGCCAGAGATGGCTTAGAACCAATAGTTCATTATCTAATGGATTTTTCCGTTCTAATACTCCATCCGAGAGTTATCAGTATTTATCAAATCTGTTCCTATCTAACGGAAGGCTATTGGATCAAATGACAAAGACATTGTTGAGAAAAAGATGGCTTTTCCCGGATGAAATGAAAATCGGATTCATGTAACAGTAGAAAGGTTTCCCATTACTTAGCCGGAAAAATATGTGGCCATGAAATAGGGATTAAGTGGAACAGAATTGACTGAGTGGTAGAGT
>JASUUE010000017.1:0-20000 GCA_031216405.1 Syzygium malaccense | reverse complement strand
ACTACCCTCTGATGAATTGTATGATCATTGGATTTATACCAATGAACAAAAAAAGAACAACTTGAGCAAAGAATTTAGAAATCGAATGGAAACTCGAAATAAAGGATCCATTACTCTAGATGTACTCGAAAAAATAACTAGATTGTGTAATGATGAAAATAAAAAAGAATACTTGCCTAAAATATATGATCCTTTTTTGAAAGGGCCCTGTCGTGGAAGGGTCAAATTTTTTTTTTCATCCCCAATCCTAAATAAAATTTCTATAAAAAATTACATCGAGACAGGTTGGATAAATAAGATTCATGTTATACTTTTTAATACTGATCAGGAAAACTTGGAAAAACAAATAGATGCATTTGATAGAAATTCATTATCAACAGAAAAAAAACTTTATTTATTTCCATTTCCAGAAACTGAACAAGGAAGAATTAATTCAAAAGATCAAATAAAAATTTTGAAAATTTTCTTCAACGCAGTTATAACTGAGCCCAAGACTAAAAGAAGTAAAAAAAAATCTATTGGAATAAAAGAAATAAGTAAAAAAGTTCCTCCGTGGTCATACAAATTAATCAACGATTTGGAACAACAGGAGGGAGAAAACGAAGAAAACGTGGCAGAGGATCATCAGATTCGTTCCAGAAAAGCCAAACGTGTAGTGATTTTTACTGATAACCATCAAAATACTGATGCTAATAGCAAAAATACTAATAATCCTGATCAAGCCGACGAAGTGGCTTTGATACGTTATTCACAACAATCGGATTTTCGTCGAGACATAATCAAAGGCTCTATGCGTGCTCAAAGACGTAAAACAGTTACTTGTGAATTGTTTCAAGCAAATGTGCATTCTACTCTTTTTTTGGACAGAATAGACAAACCCCTTTTTTCTTTTGATATCTCCGGGATGATAAAATTCATTTTGAAAAACTGGATGTATAAAAAAACAACAGAATTAAGAATTTCGGATTATACGGAGGAAAAGACAAAAGAAAGTGAGAAAAAAAAAGAGGAAGAAAAAAGAGAAGAATACAAAAGAGAAGAGAAAGCACGAATAGAAATAGCGGAAGCCTGGGATAGCATTTTATTTGCTCAAGTAATAAGAGGATCCCTATTAGTAACCCAATCTTTTCTTAGAAAATATATTCTATTCCCTTCATTGATAATAGCTAAAAATATAGCCCGTATGTTATTATTTCAATTTCCCGAGTGGTTCGAGGACTTAAAAGATTGGAATAGAGAAATGCATGTTAAATGCACCTATAATGGTGTTCAATTATCAGAAACCGAATTTCCAAAAAATTGGTTGACAGACGGTATTCAGATAAAGATCCTATTTCCTTTTTGCCTTAAACCTTGGCACAGATCTAAGGTGTCACCCCCCCAGAAAGATCCGCTGAGAAATAAAGGGCAAAAAAACGATTTTTGTTTTTTAACAGTTTGGGGAATGGAAACTGAACTTCCTTTTGGTTCTCCCAGAAAACAACGTTCATTTTTTGAACCCATTTTTAAAGAACTCAGAAAAAAAATTATCAAATTGCAAAAGAATTCTTTTTTAGTTATACAGGTTTTAAAAGAAAGAATCCATTTTTTTTTAAACCTTTCAAAAGAAAGAAAAAAATGGGTCATGAAAAACATTCTATTTTTAAAAGGAATAATAAAAGAACTTTCAAAAAGAAACCCAATTCAATTATTTGGATTAAGAGAAATATATGAATTGAGTGAAACTAAAAAAGAAAAAGATGGGATAATCAGTAATGGGATGATTAATGAATCGTCCATTCAAATTCTATTTATGAATTTGACAGAAAAAAAAATGAAAGATCTGGCTGATAGAACCAGCACAATCAGGAATCAAATAGAAAAAATTACAAAAGATAAGAAGAAAGGATTTTTAACTCCGGAAATCAATATAAATATTAGTTATAATAAAAGAAGTTATCCTACTAAACTATTAGCATCAATAAAAAATATTTGGCAGAAATTAAAGAAATTCAAAAGAAGAAATGTTCGATTAATCCACAAATCATATTCTTTTTTCAAATTTTTAATTGAAAGGATATACATAGATATCCTTCTCTGTATCATTAATATTCCGAGGATCACTACACAACTTTTTTTTGATAATTCAAAAAAAATGATTGATAAATACATTTACAATAATGAAAGAAATAAAGAAAAAATTGATAAAAGAAATAAAAATACAATTCGTTTTATTTGGACTATAAAAAAATCAATTTCGGATATTAGTAATAAAAAATCAAAGATTTTTTTATCCTCATTCTCACAAGCATATGTATTTTACCAATTATATCAAACGCAAATTCGTAACTTGTATAAGTTAAGATATGTCCTTCAATATCAATATCACGGAACATCTCTTTTTCTTAAGAATAAAATAAAGGATTATTTTGAAACACAAGGAATTTTTCATTCTGAATTAAAACATAAAAACATTTGGAATTCGGGAATGATTCAATGGAAAAACTGGTTAAGGGTTCATTATCAATATGATTTATCTCCGATTAGATGGTATCGATTAGTACCACACAAATGGCGAAATAGATTCAATCAAACCCGTATAGTGCAAAATAAAGATTTAAACAAAAAGCATTCAGATGAAAAAGATCGATTAATATTAATTAATTACAAAAAATTAAATGATTTTGAATCAAATTCAAAATATAACTTTCAACAATACTATAAATATGACCTTTTTTCATATAAATCGATTAATTATGAAAATAAGAAGGATTCACATATTTCTGTATCACCATTACGTTTAAATAATAAACAAGAGATTTGTTATAATTACAATAAGATATATAAAAAGGGTAAATTCGTTGATATGACAGGAGGTATTATTCCTATTAATTTAGAAGATGATGCTATTATGAATCTGGATAAATTTACAGATAGAAAATATTTTGATTGGAGAATTTTCGATTTTTGTCTTCGAAATAAAGTCGATATTGAGTCCTGGATCGATATCGATACCAATGGTAATAAAAATACTAATACTGGGATTAATAATTATCAAATAATTGATAAAATGGATCAAAAAGGTCTTTTTTATCTTAAAATTTCCCAAAATAGAGGAATTACGGCATCCAACAAAAAAAAAGACCTTTTTGATTGGATCGGAATGAATGAAGAAATACTAAGTCGTCCCATATCGAATCTGAAACTTTGGTTCTTTCCAGAATTTGTGCTGCTTTATAATACATATATTATAAGACCGTGGATCATACCAATCCAACTACTTCTTTTAAATTTTAATGAAAATGGTAGTGAAAATAAAAACATCACTAGAAAGAACAAAAGGAATCTTTTTCTATTTTCGAATGAAAAAAAATCGATTGAATTAGAGAATCGAAATCAAGAAGAAAAAGAATCCGCAAGTCGAGATAATCTTAAATCAGATGCACAAAATCAAGCGAACCTTGGATCACTTCTCTCAAACCAAGAAAAAGCTATTGAAGAAGATTATGCAAGCTCAGATATGAAAAAACGTATAAAGAAAAAGCAATATAAGAGCAACACGGAAGCAGAACTTGATTTCTTCCTAAAAAGGTATTTACGTTTTCAATTGAGATGGGATGATTCTTTAAATCAAAGAATGATCAATAATATCAAAGTATATTGTCTCCTACTTAGACTGATAAATCCAAGAGAAATTGCTATATCCTCTATTCAAAGGGGAGAAATGAGTTTAGATATTCTGATGATTCAAAAGGATTTAACTCTTACAGAATTAATGAAAAAGGGTATATTAATTATCGAACCAGTTCGTTTGTCTATAAAAAATGACGGACAATTTATTATGTACCAAAGTCTAAATATTTCATTGGTTCATAAGAGTAAGCCCCAAATTAATCAAAGATACCGAGAAAAAAGCTATATTGCTAAGATTAATTTGGATAAATCCATTGAAAGACATCAAAGAATGGCTGAAAATAGATACAAAAATCATTATGATTTGTTCTTTGTTCCCGAGAAAGTTTTATCCACTAAAGGACGTAAAGAATTAAGAATTCTAATTTGTTTCAATTCACGGAAGAGAGATGGTATTCATAAAAATCCAGTATTTTGCAACAACGTAAAAAACTTTGTTTTGGATAAAAGAAAACATTTTGATAAAAAGAAACTAATTAAATTAAAGTTCGTTCTTTGGCCTAATTCTCGATTAGAAGATTTATCTTGTATGAATCGATATTGGTTTGATACCAATAATGGGAGCCGCTTCAGTATGATAAGGATAAATATGTATCCACGATTGCAAATTTGTTAATGATGCGTTTTTCATATATATTCTGTACCATATATGTATGGTATATGAAACAAATAGTTGCACCCATGTATTGTCTTACCTTCCAGTCTGATACATGATCAATGCATGTATCAATATCCAATAGATCTATAAATGATTAACGGAATCTTCTTATTTTTTTATTTTATTATTAGATTAGATCCAAAATTTTGTATCTTTTCTAAATGTAGAAATATATCATCCTTTCCTATTCCTATACGAATTTTCATATTCCTATTCCTATACGAATAAAATTGAAAAGAAAATTGGATTGATTAATTTTATTTGATAAAATTAGGAGTTCATAAAGAAATTAAGATTATTGTGTATACCAAATTAAAATGACTAGCATTATTCTTACTAATCAGTAAAATCCATTAAAAAAAAAGAGGATAGAAAATCCGTTTTATGGTAAAAAATTCATTCATTTCAGTTATTTCACAAGAAGAAAAAGAAGAAAACAGGGGGTCCGTTGAATTTCAAGTATTTCATTTCACCAATAAGATACGAAGACTGACTTCACATTTAGAATTGCACAGAAAAGACTATTTATCTCAGAGAGGTCTACGTAAAATCCTGGGAAAACGCCAACGACTGCTCTCTTATTTGTCAAAGAAAAATAGAGTACGTTATAAAGAATTAATTAGTCAGCTGGATATTCGGGAATCAAAAACTCGTTAATTGAAAAAGGAATTTGAATTATTTGATTTTTTTATTAGATCTTGAATTTTAATGAACTTCTTTTCATTTTCAGCAATTCATGAAAGAATGAATCGAGGAATAACCTATGAATGTAACAACTACAAGAAAAGACCTCATGATAGTCAATATGGGACCTCACCACCCATCAATGCATGGTGTTCTTCGGCTCATCCTTACTCTAGATGGCGAAGATGTTATTGATTGTGAACCAATATTGGGTTATTTACACAGAGGAATGGAAAAAATTGCGGAAAATCGAACAGTTATACAATATCTGCCTTATGTAACACGTTGGGATTATTTAGCTACTATGTTCACAGAAGCAATAACCGTAAATGGACCAGAACAGTTGGGAAACATTCAAGTACCTAAGAGAGCCAGTTATATCAGAGTAATTATGTTAGAGTTGAGTCGTATAGCTTCTCATCTGTTATGGCTTGGCCCCTTTATGGCAGATATTGGTGCACAGACTCCTTTTTTCTATATTTTCAGAGAAAGAGAATTAGTATATGATCTATTCGAAGCTTCCACCGGTATGAGAATGATGCATAATTATTTTCGTATCGGAGGAGTAGCGGCCGATCTACCTTATGGATGGATAGATAAATGTTTGGATTTCTGTGATTATTTTTTAACAGCGGTTTCTGAATATCAAAAACTTATTATGCGAAATCCTATTTTTTTAGAACGAGTTGAGGGGGTAGGCATTATTGGTCCAGAAGAAGCAATAAATTGGGGTTTATCGGGACCAATGCTACGAGCTTCCGGAATCCAATGGGATCTTCGTAAAGTTGATCATTATGAATGTTACGACGAATTGGATTGGGAAATCCATTGGCAAAAAGAAGGAGATTCATTAGCTCGCTATTTAGTCCGAATCGCTGAAATGAGGGAATCGATAAAAATTATTCAACAGGCTCTGGAAGGAATTCCAGGGGGACCCTATGAGAATTTAGAAACCCGATTCTTTGCTAGAGAAAGGGATCCAGAATGGAATGATTTTGAATATCGATTCATTAGTAAAAAACCTTCTCCTACTTTTGAATTACCGAAGCAAGAACTTTATGTAAGAGTTGAAGCCCCAAAGGGAGAATTGGGAATTTTTTTAATAGGAGATCAGAGTGGTTTTCCTTGGAGGTGGAAAATTCGTCCACCTGGTTTTATCAATTTGCAAATTCTTCCTCAGTTAGTTAAAAGAATGAAATTGGCCGATATTATGACAATACTAGGTAGCATAGATATCATTATGGGAGAAGTTGATCGTTAAAATGATAATTGATACAACAGAAGTACAAGATATAAATTCTTTTTCTAGATTGGAATCTTTAAAAGAAGTCTATGGAATCATAGGGATGTTTTTCCCTATTTTGACTCTTGTATTGGGAATCACAATAGGTGTACTCGTAATTGTGTGGTTAGAAAGAGAAATATCTGCAGGAATACAACAACGTATTGGTCCCGAATACGCCGGTCCTTGGGGAATTCTTCAAGCTTTAGCAGATGGGACAAAACTTATTTTCAAAGAGAATCTTTTTCCATCTAGAGGAGATACTCGTTTATTCAGTATAGGACCATCCATAGCAGTTATATCAATTTTACTAAGTTATTCAGTAATTCCTTTTAGTTATCACCTTGTTTTATCTGATCTCAATATCGGTGTTTTTTTATGGATTGCCATTTCCAGTATTGCTCCCATTGGACTCCTTATGTCAGGATATGGATCAAATAATAAATATTCTTTTTTAGGTGGTCTACGAGCCGCTGCTCAATCGATTAGTTATGAAATACCATTAACCCTTTGTGTGTTATCAATATCTCTACGTGCGATTCGTTAAAACAGAAACTTTTCTTTATTCCTTTCTTTTTCGAAAAGAAATTGAATAGATATCTCCTTTTTTTATTCATCATTCAGTTTGATGACCTAAATCAGATAGTTGTATGAGTGAAAGAAAACAGCTTAGAAATTAGCAGTAAAAAGATTGAGTCTCATTTCCTACGTACAAGAATAAAAAAAAAAGTAAATAGAAGCAAGACTTTTACCCCAAGATTGGTTGATTAGTCATCCTGGCTTGAAGCGGGCTCAACTCAAAAGATCAACCACATAGAGTTTTCACTATCGTTTCTATGTATTACCATAACGGGTGATTGAGCAAAAATCAGTGGATGGTTAGGAACACCAAAATACATAAAGGATTAGTAATGGAGATTTTTTATGTAAATTATCCAAAAGGAATTTTTACATAACATAAAAAGAATAGTAATTGGGGCTTTAAGTTAGTAGAAATGATCAAGCAGTACTACCCACGATTCCGATTCAGAGTATACTCCTATCCACAGATTCAAAAATGACTATCAGGAACGAAATAATCCTTTTTTTGAAACCCCCCCTTATTTTTTTTCAAAAAGAAGAATAGGAACGAAAAAAAAAAGATCTTTTTCTTATTTCCTCTATTAATAGGGATAACGTGGCATTATTCAGGAACTAATGTATAATTTTTTTTTCGTAATCAAAAAGAATGGGTTGAAATATCTATTGCTATTTCTACAAAGAGTATTTTATTGAAGGATTAAGTTATTACTCAACAAATAAAAATTCAAATTATTAAAGGATGAGATCAATTCAGAAGTGCTTTTTTAGTTATTATTATAGCAGACAGAATTCCATTGGTCTAATTCAGGACCTTCCAATAGGTTTTGACTCTATCTATATAGAATATATATTTCATTTCGAATCGATATATAGTATTTATTATACTACAAACATATCAATATAAATAATATCAATTCGGTCCTTAGATTTATTGATGGCCCTCGAGGAGCCGTATGAGGTGAAAATCTCACGTACGGTTCTGGAATAGCGATGGGAACAGTGATGTTATCATCGACTATGATTATCTAACAGTTCAAGTACAGTTGATATAGTTGAGGCCCAGTCCAAATATGGTTTTTTGGGATGGAATTTGTGGCGTCAACCTATAGGGTTTTTCGTTTTTCTAATTTCTTCCCTAGCAGAATCTGAGAGATTACCTTTTGATTTACCAGAAGCAGAGGAAGAATTAGTAGCAGGTTATCAAACCGAATATTCGGGTATCAAATTTGGGTTATTTTACGTTGCTTCCTATCTAAATCTATTAGTTTCTTCGTTATTTGTAACAGTTCTTTACTTAGGAGGTTGGAATATCTCTATTCCTTACATATTCGTTCCTGAGCTATTTGAAATAAATAAAGTAGGTAGCGTCTTTGGAACGACAATTGGTATTTTTATTACATTAGCTAAAACTTATTTGTTCTTGTTTATTTCTATCACAACAAGATGGACTTTACCTAGACTAAGAATAGACCAATTATTAAATCTTGGATGGAAATTTCTTTTACCCATTTCTCTCGGTAATCTATTATTAACAACTTCTTTCCAACTCCTTTCATTGTAAAGGAAAGAAAAAGGAATAGGATATTCTAGATTTACGACTTCTCTCAAATAGCAAACAAGAGAAAGAAACAAACATAAAATTATTCATAGATCTTTACGATATGTTCCCTATGGTAACTGGGTTCATGAATTACGGTCAACAAACAGTACGAGCTGCAAGGTACATTGGTCAAGGGTTCATCATTACCTTATCCCACGCAAATCGTTTACCTGTAACTATTCAATATCCTTATGAAAAATTAATTACATCCGAGCGTTTCCGCGGCCGAATCCATTTTGAATTTGATAAATGCATTGCTTGTGAAGTATGTGTTCGTGTATGTCCTATAGATCTACCTGTTGTTGATTGGAAATTGGAAACTGGTATACGAAAGAAACGCTTGCTTAATTACAGTATTGATTTCGGAATTTGTATTTTTTGTGGTAACTGTGTTGAGTATTGTCCAACAAATTGTTTATCAATGACTGAAGAATATGAACTTTCTACTTATGATCGTCACGAATTGAATTATAATCAAATCGCTTTGGGTCGTTTACCAATGTCAGTAATTAACGATTATACAATTCGAACAATTTCGAATTCACCTCAAAAATAAAAAAAAAAATGTTAAAACCCTTTGATTAAAGAGGAATCTCCACCAATTAGTAAAGTTCAATTTGATCTAATCTACAGGAATGAGTTCTTTAGTTTTTTTTGTTAGTTAATAACTAGAAATTCCAATTAACTGTTGATTCGTTGGCAAGAAGTGCGATTAAAGTTGGATTGAAAATGGAATCTAATAATATAATTTGAGTTTTGAGCTAAATTACCCTTTTCTTTGGTGTAAATCTTTTGGGTAAAGAGAAAACCATATTATATTGGTCCACTAATTGGACCTAGACCCATTTTAAATCCATTCGATTCGAATTAAATGCAATTAGGGGCATATCCTAAAAAAATTCCTTGTCGGGTCAATAAAATCATGAAAAACATTTCAATTTATTTCTCTTTTACATATAATAATGGATTTGCCTGGACCAATACATGATTTTCTTTTAGTTTTTCTGGGATCAGGTCTTATATTAGGAAGTCTAGGAGTGGTATTACTTACCAATCCAATTTATTCTGCCTTTTCCTTGGGATTGGTTCTTGTTTGTATATCCTTATTTTATATTCTATCAAACTCCCACTTTGTAGCGGCTGCGCAGCTCCTTATTTATGTAGGAGCTATAAACGTTTTAATTCTATTTGCTGTGATGTTTATGAATGGTTCAGAATATTACAAAGATTTGAGTCTTTGGACTGTTGGAGATGGGATTACTTCGTTGGTTTGTACAAGTATTTTGGTTTCACTAATGACTACTATTTTAGATACGTCTTGGTACGGGATTATCTGGACGACAAAGTCAAACCAGATTATCGAGCAAGATTTGATAGGTAATAGTCAACAAATCGGAATTCATTTATCAACAGATTTTTTTCTTCCATTTGAACTCATTTCCATAATTCTTTTAGTTGCTTTGATAGGTGCAATTGCTGTTGCTCGTCAATGATAAATCTTTATAACTATTAATAGCAATCAAAATTCAACTTTGTTTTCTGTTATCAAATCCATTTCTATTCAATTCTATTTGAAAACTGTTCATGTATAAAATAGAAATTCTTTATTTTGATACATTACCAAATATCAATCTATTCCTTTGTTTTGTACTTGTTATATTATAGTCAATTCAATAAGTTGAATTCTTGTTCATATTGAAATGAATCAAAATTAATAAGGAGCTGGTCAATGATACTCGAACATGTACTTGTTTTGAGTGCCTATTTATTTTCTATTGGTATCTATGGATTGATCACGAGTCGAAATATGGTTAGGGCCCTTATGTGTCTTGAACTTATCCTCAATGCGGTTAATATAAATTTCGTAACATTTTCAGATTTTTTTGATAGTCGACAATTAAAAGGAGATATTTTCTCCATTTTTGTTATAGCTATTGCAGCCGCCGAAGCAGCTATTGGGTTAGCTATTGTTTCGTCAATTTATCGTAACAGAAAATCAACTCGTATCAATCAATCGAATTTGTTAAATAAATGAATAAATAAGTAGTATTAATTAATTATATTTCTATATTATTAATTATAGAAATTAGAATATTCATCAATTCAAATTAGCATGTATAATACGCAGGTTTGATAAAAACGTAAGAAATCAAAGCATCTTGGGCCGATCTCATGACTCGATCCGGAATTCGATTGATTAGAAAAATTATGTTAAAATCCATTGATTCATCTAGTGTCTAAATATATGATACATTTACAAGTTTACTAGATTGAAAATTGATGACATTCAAAAACTTATAGATCCGATGTCACATTCAGTAAAGATTTATGATACATGTATAGGATGTACTCAATGTGTGCGAGCCTGCCCAACAGATGTATTAGAAATGATACCGTGGGATGGATGTAAAGCTAAGCAAATTGCTTCTGCTCCAAGAACAGAGGACTGTGTCGGTTGTAAGAGATGTGAATCCGCCTGTCCAACGGATTTTTTGAGCGTTCGAGTTTATTTATGGCATGAAACAACTCGAAGCATGGGTCTAGCGTATTAATACGTTCCAGAAAAAACCACGTAAATACATTTTGAATACAATTGATTTTTTTTTACCGACAAAAACCCGTGCTCAAAATAGATAATATATTATTCTTTTTTCTTTATCGAGTACGGGTTTTTTTTGTCCAAGTGTATCTTGTCTTTACCACGAATTATTTTCCTTGGTTAACAATAATTGTACTTTTGCCGATATTCGCAGGTTCTTTAATTTTCTTTCTACCTCATAGAGGAAATAAGGTAATAAGGTGGTATACTATATGCATATCTATTTTAGAGCTCCTTTTAACTACCTATACATTCTGTTATCATTTCCAATTGAACGATCCATTAACCCAACTAACAGAGGATTATAAATGGATTAATTTTTTTTATTTTTACTGGAGATTGGGAATAGATGGACTTTCTATAGGACCTATTTTACTGACGGGATTTATCACCACTTTAGCTACTTTAGCGGCTCGGCCAGTTACTCGAGATTCCCGATTATTCCATTTCCTGATGTTAGCAATGTACAGCGGTCAAATAGGATCATTTTCTTCTCGAGACCTTTTACTTTTTTTCATTATGTGGGAGTTAGAATTAATTCCCATTTATCTACTTCTATTGATGTGGGGGGGAAAGAAACGTCTGTATTCCGCTACAAAATTTATTTTGTACACTGCGGGAGGTTCCATTTTTCTATTAATAGGGGTTCTGGGTATTGGTTTATATGGTTCCAACGAACCAATATTAAATTTGGAAACATTAGCTAATCAATCGTATCCGGTGGGACTGGAAATAATATTCTATATTGGATTTCTTATTGCTTTTGCTGTTAAATTACCGATTATACCCTTACATACATGGTTACCAGACACCCATGGAGAGGCACATTATAGTACTTGTATGCTTCTAGCCGGAATTTTATTAAAAATGGGAGCATATGGGTTGGTTCGGATCAATATGGAATTATTACCTCATGCTCATTCTATATTTTCTCCCTGGTTGATTATAGTAGGCGCAATCCAAATAATCTATGCAGCTTTAACATCTCCTGGTCAACGTAATTTAAAAAAAAGAATAGCCTATTCCTCTGTATCTCATATGGGTTTCATAATTATTGGAATTGGCTCGATAACTGATACGGGACTCAATGGAGCCATTTTACAAATAATCTCTCATGGATTTATCGGCGCTGCTCTTTTTTTCTTGGCAGGAACGAGTTATGATAGAATACGTCTTGTTTATCTCGACGAAATGGGTGGAATGGCTATCCACCTTCCAAAAATATTCACGATGTTCAGTATCTTATCAATGGCTTCCCTTGCATTACCGGGTATGAGTGGTTTTCTTGCAGAATTGATAGTATTTTTTGGAATAATTAACAGCCAAAAATATCTTTTAATGCCAAAAATACTAATTACTTTTGTAATGGCAATTGGAATGATATTAACTCCTATTTATTTATTATCTATGTTACGCCAAATGTTCTATGGATACAAGTTATTTAATGTTCCAAACTCTTATTTTTTTGATTCTGGGCCGCGAGAGTTATTTGTTTCGATCTCTATCCTTCTACCAATAATAGCTATTGGTATTTATCCAGATTTCGTTCTCTCACTATCTGTTGACAAGGTCGAAGCTATTATATCTAATTATTTTTATCAATAGTTTTCATCAATAAAAGAAAAAATCAAAAAAATAATCCTATTATTATTTTTAATATTGTTCGTTGTACAATGAAAAAAAAAAGTCTTTTTTCTCTTAAGTAAAAAAAAATTGGAATTGTAAACAGATATTTTTGGTCTTTATGAGAACCTTTTGAATCAAGTATTGTAGTGATTCAAATGGTTCTCGACAGCCTACATGAAGTAGGAAGTTTTCTTATCTTCTATTCTTAACTTATTTTTATATTCTATTTCTATATAGGCTTGTTCTATGTTTGTATTTGTCGGGATTTTTTTTAATTTAATTAGATCTTAATGTAAATTAAATGAACCATAACTATGTAATCCTATTCCTAATAAATTGACCCCAAAATAGCATATCCAAATTATAAGAAAGCCCATAGAAGCCACAATTGCGCAATTTAAACTTTCCCAATTTTTATTTGTTCGAGTATGTAAATAAATCGCAAATAGGGTCCAAGTAATAAATGCCCAAGTTTCCTTTGGGTCCCAATTCCAATATGATCCCCATGCCTCATTAGCCCATACTGCTCCCGAAAGAATACCTATGGTTAAAAAGATAAACCCGAGACTAATAATACGATAACTCCACTGATCTAATTGTTGAATCAGTTGAGCCCTGTAATAATTTCGAGAAGAAAAAAAAGAAGTGTTTAGTAAAACATTGCTTCTTTCATTCATGTATTGGATCTCGACAAAGGAAAATGACTCATTTAAAAAATTGTTTTTTTTACTAAAAATCCTTATGGCTTTTCGCAATGTAATGACTAAGAGAGCTACTGATAATAATGATCCCCATAAAAGAGCTGCGTAGCCCAATATCATCATACTTACATGCATCATTAACCATTGGGATTGGAGAGCAGGTACTACTATTTCGGATTGATGCATTTCAGTTAAAAGACCTGAAGTAGCAAAGCCTTGGGTAAAAATAGTACTTGGCGCGGTTATTGCGCTTAAATAATTTTTATGTTTTTTAAAATACGGAACCATATGAATAATGGAGAAACTCCATGAAAGAAAAATTAATGATTCATATAAATCACTTAACGGGAAATGTCCCGAATAAATCCAACGAGTGACTAATAATCCTGTTATACAGAAAAAAGTAGCTATCATGCCTTTTTCTGACGAATCATATAGTCCTACGATTTCATCGACCGATAAGCTTATCAAAAAAATTGTAATTACAATTGAAACGATCGAAAAGGATATATGAGTTAATATATGTTCTAAAGTGGAAAATATCATAAAAATTTTTTAATTTAATTAAAATGAAAAAGTGGGGTAAACCAATTCTACGGAATTGAAATCAGGAATTGAATTTATTATAGGACTTATTCTATTTGTTTTAGAAGATGCCATGCCGCCACTCGGACTCGAACCGAGATGCTCTAGCACTGCTTCCTAAGAGCAGCGTGTCTACCGATTTCACCATAGCGGCGTACTCAAAATAATAATAATCTATTATTATTTAATCGTCGAGATTGAAGGAGTCAATTCAATATTTTTTTTTCATTTTCATTCAAAGTGATGAGAAAGAACTCATTTCGTTTCAATATGGATTGAAGCGTTCCCCATAAAAATCTTTATTATCATTTTATTTCATTTTTGAATTAAAATGGAAGGTGTCCATTTTTTATTTAACAGAGACGTTTTCGTCGTTTATGCTCGCCTAAAATTGAGATCTTGTAACTAAATAGTTATGACTTCAATTCAAGGATAAAGATAGAACTCAAAAAAAAAGTTATTTTTCATTTTTTTAATTTTAAAATTCATTTATCATTTATCTGATTTTATGAATCTTAGATTCACTTTTTTTTATCAATGAACAAAAAAAGTCTTTTTATGGATCACAGTACAGTGTGACATTCCAAATTTTTTTATTTAACTATTTGTAATTTGTAGAACTTTGTATTAACCCTTAGGTTGGTTTTTCGTCCTGTAAAGAATTTTATTTAGGATTTAGAAAACTAATTCGATATTGGCCTGAACTGAACATCTTGTCTAACAAAAAACTTTTTTTGTAATTTAATTATTTATTATGATATGACAGATAAGTGTACCGATGAGGAAAATAAGAATCCCCACCGGATAAAACATATTCAAAAAAAAGTGAAACCTTGTATCTTTTTTTTTTAAAAAAAAAAAGTACCATTTTCAGATTAAGATTATTTAATCGAGTGTTTGACTATTTAATTGTCGCACAAAAAAGCTTTTTGAATTCCCGGTAGAAAGAGACTTCGCTAAGGAAAAAGCTTTCAACGCTGCCCAATATACCTTCCTTTTCCAAATGTTTTTACGAATACGTTTTTTTGAGATAGAAGTACGTTTTTTTGGAACTGCCATGAAAAATTTGAAAAAGTTATTCATTTCTCTAGTTGAATGTGAAAGACATCTATTGGTCAAACAATTCCATTTTTTCTTTTTTTTTTATATCTCTGTCTATTTTCGTCGTGCTCTATTTATACATGTAACAAAATACACCAAAAAGTTCAAAAAAACCAATCCTTACCTAACAAATTCAAAATTCTTTAAATTACTGTAGTTTTTTATTAGTTGGTCAAGCTCAAAAGAAAAAGAAAAGAGCGAGTACACATTTTTTTGATTTTAAAATTCGAATTAAACTAGTAGTTAATCAAAGGATACATGATTTTCTAAAAGTCATCTTAGTAATTTCGTCTTTTCTTTTAAGTCTATTTCTTCTCCCTGGTATTGAAACAAAAGTGTGGGATATTCTAGCGTTTTCTACAAAGAAAAAGAAATGTCTTTTATTCGAATGGAAAATAATCAGTTCTACCATGAATTAGTTAATGATTATGAATAAACGAACTAAAAAAAAAAAGAACTAGTTCTTTTTGGGGGGGCCAGTTTTGATATGGATCATCCTATTATTTATATCAAAATAAAGTAATGTATTAACTACTCTATTTTGGTATAATTATTTGCTCTATGGATAGAAATTATCGTAATACGTAATAATAATTGAATTTTTTTCTGCATTTTCCTAAAAATCTTACTTAATATTCAATATTAATAAAATGAATTAGTGTGTTATTTCATTTTAAATATAAATAGTAACTTGATCATATTCATATCATTTGACCAATTCGAACTTCTTGATTTGAATATTTGAAGTATTGGGTAAAGAAGAAAGATTCAGAATAATTAGGAATAGAAAAGTCTATTTAAGTTTTCCATATCTTGATTTTTTATTGAACCTATAAAAAGATATAAGAGCCGGTGAATTAGAAAGAATTAATTAAAAATAAAAAGGTTTTTTTATGGAATATACATATCAATATTCATGGATTATCCCCTTCATTCCACTTCCAGTTCCTATGTTAATAGGAGTGGGACTTCTACTTTTTCCAACGGCAACAAAAAATCTTCGCCGTATGTGGGCTTTTCCTAGTATTTTATTCTTAAGTATAGTTATGATACTTTCGGTCTATCTATCTATTCAGCAAATAAATAGAAGTTTTATCTATCAATATGTATGGTCTTGGACCATTAATAATGATTTTTCTTTAGAGTTCGGTCACTTAATGGATCCACTTACTTTTATTATGTTAATATTAATTACTACTGTTGGAATTTTGGTTCTTTTTTATAGCGACAATTATATGTCTCATGATCAAGGATATTTGCGATTTTTTGCTTCTATGAGTTTTTTCAATACTTCCATGTTGGGATTAGTTACTAGTTCGAATTTGATCCAAATTTATATTTTTTGGGAATTAGTTGGAATGTGTTCTTATCTATTAATAGGTTTTTGGTTCACACGACCTAGTGCGGCGACTGCTTGCCAAAAAGCGTTTGTAACGAATCGTGTAGGCGATTTTGGTTTATTATTAGGAATTTTAGGTCTTTATTGGATAACCGGTAGTTTTGAATTTCGGGATTTGTTCCAAATATTCAATAACTTGATTTCTAATAATGAGGTTCCTTTTTTATTTCTTACTTTGTGTGCCTTTCTTTTATTTGCCGGTGCAGTTGCTAAATCGGCACAATTCCCCTTTCATGTATGGTTACCTGATGCCATGGAAGGCCCTACTCCTATTTCGGCTCTTATACATGCCGCTACTATGGTAGCAGCGGGCATTTTTCTTGTAGCTCGACTTCTTCCTCTTTTTAGAATCATACCTTACATAATGAATTTCATATCTTTAATAGGTATAATAACAGTATTATTAGGAGCTACTTTAGCTCTTGCTCAAAAAGATATTAAAAGAGGTTTAGCTTATTCTACAATGTCTCAATTGGGTTATATGATGTTAGCTCTAGGTATGGGGTCTTATCGAGCCGCTTTATTTCATTTGATTACTCATGCTTATTCGAAAGCATTGTTGTTTTTAGGATCCGGATCTATTATTCATTCAATGGAAGCTATTGTTGGATATTCTCCAGATAAAAGTCAGAATATGGTTCTTATGGGAGGTTTAAAAAAGCATGTACCAATTACAAAAAATGCTTTTTTAGTAGGTACACTTTCTCTTTGTGGTATTCCCCCCCTTGCTTGTTTTTGGTCCAAAGATGAAATTCTTAATGCTAGTTGGTTGTATTCACCTATTTTCGCAATAATAGCTTGTTCTACAGCAGGATTAACCGCATTTTATATGTTTCGGATCTATTTACTTACTTTTGAGGGACATTTCAATGTTCATTTTCAAAATTATAGTGGTCAAAAAAGTCGTTCCTACTATTCAATATCTCTATGGGGAAAAGAAGTACCAAAAACGATTAAAAACAATTTTCTAAGTTTATTAACAATGAATAATAATGAAAGGGCTTCTTTTTTTTCGAATAAGACATATCAAATTGGTGGTAATGGAAAAAACAGGATGCGCCCTTTTATTACTATTACTCATTTTGGCACTAAAAATACTTTCTCTTATCCTCATGAATCGGACAATACTATGCTATTTTCCATGGTTATATTAGTGCTATTTACTTTGTTTGTTGGAGTCGTAGGAATTCCCTTTCCTTTTAATCAAGAAGGAATTCATTTAGATATATTATCCAAATTGTTAAATCCATCTATAAACCTTTTACATCAGAATTCAAATAATTCTGTGGATTGGTATGAATTTGTGACAAATGCAAGTTTTTCTGTCGGTATAGCTTTTTTCGGAATATTTATAGCATCTTTTTTATATAAGCCTATTTATTCATCTTTACAAAATTTGAACTTACTAAATTCGTTTTCTAAAAGAGGTCCTAATAGAATTTTTGGGGACAAAATAATAAATGTGATATATGATTGGTCATATAATCGTGGTTACATAGATGCTTTTTATACAATATCCTTAACTCGGGGTATAAGAGGACTAGCTGAACTAATTCATTTTTTTGATAGACGAGTAATTGATGGAATTACGAATGGTTTTGGTCTTACAAGTTTCTTTTTCGGAGAAGGTATCAAAGATATAGGGGGCGGTCGCGAAGAATCGGTGCCCTATCCACTTCCTTGGAGGCTTGGAAGAGCAACCAACGAAGTTCTATCTTTTCCTCCATTTTGTCCATTTACATCCGTGTCGCGACCTAAAAATTTCCTCTCAGGCTAATGGATTGTTAAGATTAAGCCTAACTCGGGCCCTCCCAAGCCCTACCAATTCGCAACTTAGGGTTTAAGTTTTTTAACATGCAAAAGTTTCATGCTTGGAGTCGCCACTAATCTATTTGTGGTAGGTCGATTAGAAACCTAAATAAAACATAGGAAGATATGTTTTATTCCTACGAACCAGAGATTCTAAGCTCGGGGACTTAATTACGCTAGACCTAGTCTAACGCCCTTTCGGTACCTTTTCTTTTCAAAAAAAATGTTTTGGCAAACAGTTTGGATTCATTTTAACTTAGTCACTAACATGTGAGGTGTTCATGCGGGTGCGCAAACCACCAATTTAACACCCAAGAAAGCATTGAATAAATTGCAAGTTGGAAGAATTACTTACCTCGAAGTAACGTAAGCATCTGCATTGTTAGCTAGAAAATCACATCAACAACCTAATATGATTTCTAATTAACAAGGAATTCACTCAATTTTTGGATTTTCGCTTATTTAAATGAAAGCTAATCTACATGCAATGACGTGCAAAAATGACATGCAAGTAATACAACCTAACATGCAAACTATATGTCATGCGACGACGTGACCTAATTCTGATGACGGGCAAATGATTTATTTTTGGTATTTTCTAATCAAATTCGGAATAAAAATATGCTTAAATTAACATGCAACCTATGATGACTTAACATATCCTAACATGACTTATTTTTGGGATTTTTGTTAAAATTCGAAATAATAAATTACTTAAATTAAGAATGCAATCTATCCTAATCTACCATAAAACAATTCATTCTTTTTTCGGGATTTTCATGAAAATTCGGAATTAAAAAAAACAACCTAAATAATCTATTAAGATTAGAATATTACTTAATTTAAACTAGGAAATAGATTATCTCAAGTCCTAATTTAAATTAAATAATTACTCTATCGTCTAGATATATTTAGGATTCCTAAACATGCAAAACTCAAATTCAAATCCTAACTGATATTTTTTGAATTTTCTTTTTTATTTGAAAAGGAAAAACAATTTAAACAGAGATAGCATCCACATTTAAAACAGCCACGCAATCCGCAAAATTCGTTTCAAACTCGGATTAGGCACAAAAATCGAACTATCGGTCATATCTATAGGGTTACAGATATTGACGGAAAGTCGATCGTTCAAATTTGGAAAGCAGATAAAATCTATTATCGTATCCAAGTGATGATGGATAAGATAAAGATTTTCCATATCGCCGCGTATCGTACCTTAGGGATAAGGTCGGATGGTCGTCCAGATACGTTGCCAAATTAGGAAAAATTCCTAATTTAAGGTATCTTAGAATATTACGGATATCGCAAATATTATCCTAAGATATATAGTAATCCACGCAATATTCACGGAATATTCAAAATATTCAAATTGGTAAATTAAATATTCTGAAAAAATATCGGATAATGTCCAATTACCTAATTTGCAGATAATTCCCAAATTCGAACTTGCGGATCGGGATGAGCAGCGAATGGTGGACCGGCGGCGCGGTGTCGGGAGCGATGGCAGCTCGCGGCGATGACACGTCCGGACAGCGGCGGTGCAGGAGCGCGCGGTAGTGGCGCGGCGCAACTCCGGGGACGGCGGCGTCTTCAACAATCACCCGTCTGGCGCGGCGGTGGCGTCCGGGTGGCGGTACGGCTCCGGGCAACGGTGGCGTTGCAGGAGGGAACGGTGGCGGGCAGCTCCAGGTAGCGACGG
>JASUUE010000016.1:57500-61902 GCA_031216405.1 Syzygium malaccense | reverse complement strand
TAAACCCTAAACCCTAAACCCTAAACCCTAAAACCCCAAACCCTAAACCCTAAACCCTAAACCCTAAACCCTAAACCCTAAACCCTAAACCCTGAACCCTAAACCCTAAACCCTAAACCCGAAACCCTAAAACCCTAAACCCTAAACCCTAAACCCTAAACCCTAAACCCTAAACCCTAAACCCTAAACCCTAAACCCTAAACCCTAAACCCTAAACCTAAAACCCTAAACCCTAAACCCTAAACCCTAAACCCTAAAACCCAAAAACCCTAAACCCTAAACCCTAAACCCGAAACCCTAAACCCCAAACTCCTAAACCCTAAACCCTAAACCCTAAACCCTTAACCCTTAAACCCTAAACCCCAAAACCCTAAACCCCAAAACCCTAAAACCCTAAACCCCAAACCCTAAACCCTAAACCCTAAACCCTAAACCCTAAACCCTAAACCCTAAAACCCTAAACCCTAAACCCAAAACCCTAAACCCTAAACCCTAAAACCCTAAAACCCCAAACCCTAAACCCTAAACCCCAAACCCTAAACCCTAAACCCTAAACCCTAAACCCTAAACCCTAAACCCTAAACCCTAAACCCTAAACCCCAAACCCTAAACCCTAAAACCCTAAACCCTAAACCCTAAACCCTAAACCCTAAACCCTAAAACCCTAAAACCCTAAACCCTAAAACCCTAAACCCTAAACCCTAAACCCTAAACCCTAAACCCTAAACCCTAAACCCTAAACCCTAAACCCTAAACCCTAAACCCTAAACCCTAAACCCTAAACCCTAAACCCTAAACCCTAAACCCTAAACCCTAAACCCTAAAACCCTAAACCCTAAACCCTAAACCCTAAACCCTAAACCCTAAACCCTAAACCCTAAACCCTAAACCCTAAACCCTAAACCCTAAACCCTAAACCCTAAACCCTAAACCCTAAACCCTAAACCCTAAACCCTAAACCCTAAACCCTAAACCCTAAAACCCTAAACCCTAAACCCTAAACCCTAAACCCCAAACCCTAAACCCTAAACCCTAAACCCTAAACCCTAAACCCTAAACCCTAAAACCCTAAACCCTAAACCCTAAACCCTAAACCCTAAAACCCTAAAACCCTAAACCCTAAACCCTAAACCCTAAACCCTAAACCCTAAACCCTAAACCCTAAACCCTAAAACCCTAAACCCTAAACCCTAAACCCTAAACCCTAAACCCTAAACCCTAAACCCTAAACCCTAAAACCCTAAACCCTAAACCCTAAACCCTAAACCCTAAACCCCAAACCCTAAACCCTAAACCCTAAACCCTAAACCCCAAACCCTAAACCCTAAACCCTAAACCCTAAACCCTAAACCCCAAACCCTAAACCCTAAACCCTAAACCCTAAACCCTAAACCCTAAACCCTAAACCCTAAAAACCCTAAACCCTAAACCCTAAACCCTAAACCCTAAACCCTAAAACCCTAAACCCTAAACCCTAAACCCTAAACCCTAAACCCTAAACCCTAAACCCTAAACCCTAAACCCTAAACCCTAAACCCTAAACCCTAAACCCTAAACCCTAAACCCTAAACCCTAAACCCTAAACCCTAAACCCTAAACCCTAAACCCTAAACCCTAAACCCTAAACCCTAAACCCTAAACCCTAAACCCTAAACCCTAAACCCTAAACCCTAAACCCTAAACCCTAAACCCTAAACCCTAAACCCTAAACCCTAAACCCTAAACCCTAAACCCTAAACCCTAAACCCTAAACCCTAAACCCTAAACCCTAAACCCTAAACCCTAAACCCTAAACCCTAAACCCTAAACCCTAAACCCTAAACCCTAAACCCTAAACCCTAAACCCTAAACCCTAAACCCTAAACCCTAAACCCTAAACCCTAAAACCCTAAACCCTAAACCCTAAACCCTAAACCCTAAACCCTAAACCCTAAACCCTAAACCCTAAACCCTAAACCCTAAACCCTAAACCCTAAACCCTAAACCCTAAACCCTAAACCCTAAACCCCAAACCCTAAACCCTAAACCCTAAACCCTAAACCCTAAACCCTAAACCCTAAACCCTAAACCCTAAACCCTAAACCCTAAACCCTAAAACCCTAAACCCTAAACCCTAAACCCTAAACCCTAAACCCTAAACCCTAAACCCTAAACCCTAAACCCTAAACCCTAAACCCTAAACCCTAAACCCTAAACCCTAAACCCTAAACCCTAAACCCTAAACCCTAAACCCTAAACCCTAAACCCTAAACCCTAAACCCTAAACCCTAAACCCTAAACCCTAAACCCTAAACCCTAAACCCTAAACCCTAAACCCTAAACCCTAAACCCTAAACCCTAAACCCTAAACCCTAAACCCTAAACCCTAAACCCTAAACCCTAAACCCTAAACCCTAAACCCTAAACCCTAAACCCTAAACCCTAAACCCTAAACCCTAAACCCTAAACCCTAAACCCTAAACCCTAAACCCTAAACCCTAAACCCTAAACCCTAAACCCTAAACCCTAAACCCTAAACCCTAAACCCTAAACCCTAAACCCTAAACCCTAAACCCTAAACCCTAAACCCTAAACCCTAAACCCTAAACCCTAAACCCTAAACCCTAAACCCTAAACCCTAAACCCTAAACCCTAAACCCTAAACCCTAAACCCTAAACCCTAAAACCCTAAACCCTAAACCCTAAACCCTAAACCCTAAACCCTAAACCCTAAACCCTAAACCCTAAACCCTAAACCCTAAACCCTAAACCCTAAACCCTAAACCCTAAACCCTAAACCCTAAACCCTAAACCCTAAACCCTAAACCCTAAACCCTAAACCCTAAACCCTAAACCCTAAACCCTAAACCCTAAACCCTAAACCCTAAACCCTAAACCCTAAACCCTAAACCCTAAACCCTAAACCCTAAACCCTAAACCCTAAACCCTAAACCCTAAACCCTAAACCCTAAACCCTAAAACCCTAAACCCTAAACCCTAAACCCTAAACCCTAAACCCTAAACCCTAAACCCTAAAACCCTAAACCCTAAACCCTAAACCCTAAACCCTAAACCCTAAACCCTAAACCCTAAACCCTAAACCCTAAACCCTAAACCCTAAACCCTAAACCCTAAACCCTAAACCCTAAACCCTAAACCCTAAACCCTAAACCCTAAACCCTAAACCCTAAACCCTAAACCCTAAACCCTAAACCCTAAACCCTAAACCCTAAACCCTAAACCCTAAACCCTAAACCCTAAACCCTAAACCCTAAACCCTAAACCCTAAACCCTAAACCCTAAACCCTAAACCCTAAACCCTAAACCCTAAACCCTAAACCCTAAACCCTAAACCCTAAACCCTAAACCCTAAACCCTAAACCCTAAACCCTAAACCCTAAACCCTAAACCCTAAACCCTAAACCCTAAACCCTAAACCCTAAACCCTAAACCCTAAACCCTAAACCCTAAACCCTAAACCCTAAACCCTAAACCCTAAACCCTAAACCCTAAACCCTAAACCCTAAACCCTAAACCCTAAACCCTAAACCCTAAACCCTAAACCCTAAAACCCTAAACCCTAAAACCCTAAACCCTAAACCCTAAACCCTAAACCCTAAACCCTAAACCCTAAACCCTAAACCCTAAACCCTAAACCCTAAACCCTAAACCCTAAACCCTAAACCCTAAACCCTAAACCCTAAACCCTAAACCCTAAACCCTAAACCCTAAACCCTAAACCCTAAACCCTAAACCCTAAACCCTAAACCCTAAACCCTAAACCCTAAACCCTAAACCCTAAACCCTAAACCCTAAACCCTAAACCCTAAACCCTAAACCCTAAACCCTAAACCCTAAACCCTAAACCCTAAACCCTAAACCCTAAACCCTAAACCCTAAACCCTAAACCCTAAACCCTAAACCCTAAACCCTAAACCCTAAACCCTAAACCCTAAACCCTAAAACCCTAAACCCTAAACCCTAAACCCTAAACCCTAAACCCTAAACCCTAAACCCTAAACCCTAAACCCTAAACCCTAAACCCTAAACCCTAAACCCTAAACCCTAAACCCTAAACCCTAAAACCCTAAACCCTAAACCCTAAACCCTAAACCCTAAACCCTAAACCCTAAACCCTAAACCCTAAACCCTAAACCCTAAACCCTAAACCCTAAACCCTAAACCCTAAACCCTAAACCCTAAACCCTAAACCCTAAACCCTAAACCCTAAACCCTAAACCCTAAACCCTAAACCCTAAACCCTAAACCCTAAACCCTAAACCCTAAACCCTAAACCCTAAACCCTAAACCCTAAACCCTAAACCCTAAACCCTAAACCCTAAACCCTAAACCCTAAACCCTAAACCCTAAACCCTAAACCCTAAAACCCTAAACCCTAAACCCTAAACCCTAAAACCCTAAA
>JASUUE010000016.1:0-47500 GCA_031216405.1 Syzygium malaccense | reverse complement strand
AGTTTCAATCCCGCCCCCACAATAATGTTGCTTGCAGTACCCGCCTGCTTCCAAGCCTGAGATGGGCCGGCCCGAACGGAATAGTAAATACATCCTATTCAACTCTTTCAACTCTCATGTCAGGTGCGTGCAGGTTTTTCAAGTCTAAATTTCGTGTCTCATCTCCTAACGCAGAGCGCAGACCACGGACAAGCACAACAAAATGGTGCTTTTATATGTTTCAGCAAGTCCAAAGTACAGCTGCAGGAGACAATTTCATTAGTTTTCAACTTTTACTTATATTGTATTCCTCACTTATCGGGATATGTGGCCCACACACTGCATAAAAAAGATTACTTCCCTCCATCCCTGAGCACAAGTTAAACCCATGTGTAAGCTTCAATGTCCTTCGGAAGTTACGCAGATACTCACTAAGCTCATAATAAAAATACTAAACTAAATAATAATAAAGAATGAACATCCATTTCACGCGTATGGGAAGTTCCAACTTCCAGTTGACCTTGCTGCTTATATCAGTCACGTTCATCACGAACAACCTCATCGGAGAACTCCAATCCAAACCATGACTGAACCTAACAATTCGGTTCTAGTACTGATCTGCATCCTCTTTGTGTCCACTGCTTCATTTGTTTACTTTTGCCGGAAAAAATCCAGGTCACACCGGCTTCCTCCGGGGACCCTTTGGATGGCCGATATTTGGCAACATGTTCAATCTCGGGAAGATGCCTCATCAAACACTGGCCAGCCTCCGCAAAAAGTATGGCCCGGTAATTTGGCTTAGACTAGGCTCCATAGACACCATGGTGATTCTCTCAAGCAGAGTTGCAGCCGACTTCTTCAAGAACCAAGACCTCAATTTTGCGGAGCGAACCATCACTAATCTCATGCGATCTCACGACTACTACAAGGGATCCATTGCCCTAGCCCCATACGGCACATATTGGCGGGTGTTGAGGCGGCTGCTGACAGTGGACATGCTAGTCACCAAGCGGCTCAATGAAACAGCTCCAATCCGGCGAAAGTGTGTCGACAACATGTTGACATGGATCGGGGAGGCGGCGTCCATGGAGAAGGTCCGACCTGGAGAAGGTATTCATGTCGCACGCTTCGTGTTCCTCATGGCATTCAATTTGCTAGGGAATCTCATGCTGTCCCGAGATTTGCTCGATCCGGACTCAGAGGTTGGATCGGAGTTCTTCGTGGCAATGACCGGATTGATGGAGTGGTCAGGTCATGTGACCATCGCAGACCTATTCTCATGGCTGTGGTGGTTGGACCCGCAAGGGCTGAGGAGGAAGATGGATCGGGATATGGGGAAGGCCATGAGGATTGCTTCAGATTTTGTGAGGGAGAGGATTGAGGAGAAGAAAATTGGGGGAGACGATGATCGGAGGGATTTTCTGGATGTGTTGCTTGAGTTCGAAGGAAACGGTAAGGACGAGCCGGCCAAGCTTTCTGAGAAGCAAATCAAAACTTTCATACTGGTACGATCGCAAACTCTGAATTGCTAGTTCTATAAGGATTTTTATGTCCAATACTATGTGTAGAGGATAGATCATAGGTGCATATGTTGCGTTACTTGTTTTCTTGCATGACAAACAAAACGCAGTAACAAAACTCCTGTCCTGAATTGGTTAATTCGTTTGCATAGGCTACAGTAGTGTCGATTTGTCTCTACATGCATTAACTGAATTTTTATCTTTTCAGCCATGGAAAAGAAATTTAAGTTGTCCTGAGACCAAAGATTAAAACTGTTATTATAGTAATTGATATACTAAACTAGCACAAATAAATCAAGAAGCTTCTGAAAAGTCATGTGTTGTCCTAATGTTTGTGGAACTTTCTTTCTGCTTTCTTTCTTGAAGGATCATAACAGTTAAAATGGGTGTGTATATGTGCGAGAGACAGAGTACCGTTCATTTTTTCCTTTTTCTTTTTTTTTTTTTGAGGAGGGTGGTCAAAGCTGTTTTCCTTTTAACGATTATAAACAAAAGAAAAAAAGTCATTGCCGGACTCACCGCAAGACGGCCATTGCGGCTGCGCCCGCCTCTTGTCCCTTTCTCCACCCTCGCCCTTCACGCACATCCCTCTCTTTCACCTCATCTCTACTCGTAGACCTCTTTCTCCTCCATTTTCCCTCTTTGGACTCGCCGCTCCCCCTTGTTCGGTGGCAGAGAGTTGCAGACCCCAAATGACGGATCCGAGGTCGACAAAGAAACCAGCACGGTAGCACCCATTTGGGGCTTCGACAACCTCGGATCTTGGTTGATCTAAGTCGTGATGGCACCGGATTGAGTAGGAAGTTGTTGTGAGCATGCGGTTCAAGGTTGGGGGCTTTGGTGGCACGGCCCAGGGTAGGAAAAAGAGAATTGAGGGGGAGGAGGGGATGAGCCGCGACAGTCGCAACCCTGTGCAACAGCCAAACGGGTGGAGACATGCAGTGGCGACGGGGGTTGGTGCAGCAGCAGCGCAAAGGTAGAAGTTGGGGCGGTCTCTGTTGTGGGACGAGAGATGAGAGAAATGTGAGGAGAGTGAGCGAAAGAGACGACGGGACTTGGCGCGTTGTCGGGGTTGTGTGTTTTTTGGACCGCTCGCACTAATCTGACAGTTGAGTATGTGGGGAACAACAGATGAGTCCAGCACTCGGTCAGTTGCACGCACGTACTTTAATGTTAATGGTTTGCATATCAGAAAACTCATCATAATTAATTTCTAACGGTGGATTAAATGTGTCATAATAAACATACGCTGAAAACCAAATTAATAAGATTAATCATGCATATCCGATTAGTGTAACCATTAAGTTCTACAAGTGACTCAATTCATCATTACTTCAGTGTTGATGTAAAAAAATAAAAGAACCATATTGTATAATTAAAAAAAAATTACACAAGTCATTCGAGCGTTGAAATTCCCAATAAAAAGGCCCACTTCTCCTCTCTTCCTTTCGCTCTATCTCCATTTTCCACAAATAGCATTGTACCATCATGCCGTTGCATCCTCCCGTTCTTCGGTGCTAAACCCCGTCGCTTCCGTCGCCGTCTTTGAAATGGGCATGGTCATGGCCCCATGCTGTCGACCATCATCAAATCCAAAGCCACCACCTAGTCTGCAAGCAAATTTCTTCCTTTTCTCTCTCTCTTTCGAGAGAAGAGGCGGGTTCGGCAGCTACTTGCAACAAGGGCAATGAAAAGACCGGCAATGGTGGAACAAAATTTGGACATGGATTGATGGTGTTGATGAATCTCATCCTAGAGAGAGAGAGAGAGATAAAAACAATTGTCATTTTTCATAAATTGATTGTTGAGATTTATCAAATACTTAGGGCAGTATTGCGTAGAGTTGAGAATCCACGTTGCTTACGTGTATAAAATGTTTCATTACTACTTATGGAAGGATGACAACACAATTAATAGACAAAGCCCTACATGACCGTGGATACTTGTAAGTTGCTTCAATATCACCTAATTATTTAATTATCTCCTTGATGTATAACACATCATCTTCATCAATTTTATGAATCAATTTCCTACCTATAACTTTACGCAATGCAGTGGGAAATATGTGTTCTTAGCCTTGTGATATATGTGTCAAGAATTTGATAGAACCATTGTCAGAAAATGCAAGTTTCAGAGTATGTCAACAAGGACAACATTAGACGTGTAAAAATTTGTTTATGAAATTATTTGGTAAAGTATTGTGGTAAATTAGTAGCCTGCTTGGTATAACTTCCCGCAGTTGCTACATCTTTGAAAAAAGGTATGGCTGTGACTCCATTGCCTTGTCCTAGAAAAACTTATGGATATGGCTCCATTTCGTGAAATTGTGCCATGCTTGCTCTCACATACTCTCCTCTTGACATCACAGGAAATATTCTTGGCCGGTGCAGAAACATCGAGCAGCACTGTCGAATGGGCACTGACAGAACTCTTACAGGACCCGGACTCCATGGTCAAGGTCCAAGCAGAGTTGTCCCAGGTTGTCGGGTCCAATCGAAAGGTCCAGGAAACTGATATAGACCAGCTCCCCTACCTGCAAGCAGTTGTAAAGGAGACACTCAGGCTCCACCCACCAATCCCATTCCTCGTGCCACGGAGGGCCATGGGCAACACCGTTTTCATGGGCTACGACATACCTGAAAACGCGCAGGTCTTTGTGAATACTTGGGCAATTGGTAGGGACCCGAATGTCTGGGAAGACCCTATGGCTTTTAAGCCTGAGAGGTTCATTGGATCAAATTTGGATTATAAGGGGCAACACTACGAGTTCATTCCGTTTGGATCGGGTCGAAGGATGTGTGCCGGCATACCCTTGGCACATGGCGTGCTCCATCTGGCTTTGAGCTCGCTGTTTCATGAGTTCAATTGGGAGTTTGATGGCCGCATTGATGCAAAGACGATTGACATGAGAGATAGGGTGGGGATGACCATGAGAAAGTATGTCCCCTTGCTGGTGGTGCCCAAAAGAAGAGCAATGTGAAACTGGGTTCAGCGCGGAATTTCTGCTTGTTTGACTTAGTGGTTTGAACCTTTCTTTGCTTCCTCAATTGCTACAGCACGCCTGCACATTTGTCGTAAAAATACCGTGTTCCAACTAATCCCAAGTCTAAACAAGTCAAGAAACAAACAGGTTGTCTTATTTTCGAAGTTATATTCATGCATCGTTTATAAATTTACTCGACTGTACATGCAACTACATCATTCAAGGATTCATGGATATTCATCATCTTGCATACAAGCGTTAAAGATTGAGATCGTCTAAAATTCAGGGTAAGTTCACGACCTAAAATTATCTCCTAGAAGGCCCAAACGTTCTCATTTGCAAATGCCCCCATTTGAACGTGTAGTTACCAAACTGGCGACATTTGTAAATATCGCTGCTTTAAAGTGTAATTTACCAAACAATTAGCTATGCCGCCACCGTTTTAAGATGCCAGAAAATGCAATATAAATGTCGGGAAAGATGTCGATCATAACAATTTATTTTCCAGTTGATTGCCTCCATAATTGGTTAGATCCATGCATAGTGATTGATTATAAATGTGATTAAAAAGGTCAAAATAACATATATGTGTCTATTAGTGTCGCAACCTCCCGAGGGGACAAGAATGTCTCAAGGGAATTTGACAGGTTGCCAAGCAGGCACGAGCAATCCCTCTTGTGATGTGGTGCTTGAACTAAATACGGGCCCTTCCAAAGTACTTAATTTGGTTTTCACAATTAATTTATTCAAGATTACATTCGAGAGTCGCCGCTTATCAATTATGTGCTTATTAGAAACCCGACTAGAGAATACAGGAATCCATCTTGCTTCTACAAACCTGCGAATCTGAATATAAGAATTTGGTTACACTAGATTAATTTAATACCCTTATGGTATCATTTCTCTTTATGAAAACATTTCTATGCTATCTTCGTCAATTTCATTATTCCCTAAATCCTCTGAACGTGTGGAAAGGTGATTAATTATGTATAGGTGAGCAAGTAGTAAAAATTTAAATTAATCAATAATGACTACAAATCAATTAAGTAAATAAAAGGCGGGAAAATAAACTCAGCCGCATCAGGCAAAATTAAAAATGTATGTTCAAATTTATGTTTGAATTAGTTTCGCTTCAATTCACATCATTATGGCGCTTCAACCTTAGTAATTTTCCGGTTTGCACCAACATTGTCCTTGCAGGAAGTCCAAGATTTTTTTTTTTTGGTCGAAAGCAAATACCATTTCATTCGTTTAACGACGGATTACAAGAGTGAAGATGACTAGTGTCATTACATAATTAAATCTCAGAGAAATTGGGAGAGTTTGTACAACCAGCTAGAGGGGAGTGTCCCTTTGTGATGGGACTTGGCGATCCAATCTGCGACATGATTAGCTTCACGTGAACAATGGGCTAGAGAAATACCTTGCGAAAGGTTTAGATGAAAATTGCAGTCCTCAAAAAGTTTTCTTAGAGCCCATGGGCTAAGGGCCGATTGGGCAGAAAACGTCACAGTAGCAGCCTTGTCTGTGAAGATAGAAACCTTCTCTGCAATTTTGCCTTCCTTCTCAGCCTCCTCATGCAAATAGCAGAACGCTTCCAGCACTGCTTTTCCTTCCACTTCCAGAGCAAATCCAGCAGCCACCCACTTAGCAAATCCTGTAATTATCAGTCCCCTATAGTCTCTGCAGATGCCACTCACTAATCCCTCTGTTTTACCTTCAATCCACGAGCCGTCTACGTTGCATTTCCACTGCCCTATTTCTGGTTGTGTCCAGTTTTCTGTCAAAAGCTTCTCCGACTAGGCAATGCGCTCTAGGAAGTTCTGCATGCGGTAGAATTTGCACAGGTTAATTGCATCGTCCACTATAACTCCTAGATTTGGGCTCCTCCGTCGGAACACTTGGGCATTTCTGGCCTTCCAGATCTGCCAAAGAACTACTGCGATCAAATCTCGATGGGGCGGGTTACCACCGGTGAGTATTTCCCCCAACCACTTGCCTATTCTAGTTACGTTTGTCGGTGAAACTTCAATCTTTAGTCTCTGATCAGACCAGATCTGTTTGTCCAGTCACAAAGAATGAAAATATGCTCAAGCGTCTCTGGGACTTGACGACAAATTGGGCAAAGCGGGTCAGTAATCGCCTTTCTCTTGTATAAATTATCTGTTGTAGGTAGAGCATTCCGGCGCACACCCCACATAAGGAAGCGAATTTTAGGTTCCGTATGAATTTTCCATATCTTGGATCACAGAGAGCGGGGCTGCTGATATGATATAGAGGCTTGTTCTGTATTTTGCCTGATTGTGGAGGCTCGAAGTCTTGAGTATCCATTACTGACAGTGTATTCCCCCGATGTACTTCCATTCCAAATCTGCTTATCACTTTCCGGGGCTATTTGAGTACGTGTGGCTAGAATTTCGCTTACTACGTCCTCCCGAAACAATCTTTGTAGCCGATTTGCATTCCAAGTTCTTGTGCTTTGGTCGATCAATTCCGCAACTGTTTGAGGGTCTTCCCAATTTGTTAGACCTCCTACGAGATTCTGATCCAGCCATCTATCCTCTCTAATATTGATATTCTCTCCATTCCCCACCATCCATTTTACATCAGAACTGATGGCATCCCTCCTATTAGCAGACTTTCCATCCCCACGACGGCTGAGATCCCTTCTTTGCTTTCCATAGACATCCATTTGGGAAATAGATTCCTTTAAGTAATTGGCTCTATAACGCAGTTGGTTCTTGAACAAGTCTCCATGCTTGCTTACCTAGCAAGGCTTTGTTGAATGTGACTAGGTCCTTGAAGCCTAGTCCACCATCTATTTTGCTTTCTTTAAATATATCCCACTTTTTCCAGTGAATACTCGATTTGGATGAATTTTGTTTCCACCAAAATGAAGCGATTTTCTGCTCAATGGCTTTGCAAACAGAATTTGGGATCTTGAAGATAGACATTGCGTATTGTGGGATTGCTTAAACCATTGTTTTGATTAAGATCTCCTTTCTCACCTTTGATAGTAGCTTCTCTTTCCATCCCTCCAGCTTCATATTTACCCTAGCCAGTATCCAAGCAAACATCTGTTACTTTATATGACCCCAGTCAGATGGGATGCCGAGGTATTTCCCAGTTTTCTCCATTATTGGTACCCTCAATTCGGAAGCAAGATTGTTTTTAAGGCTTTGAGGGTAGCCCGCACTACAGAAAATACTTGATTTGTTCATGTTGATGGCTTGTCCTGATGCAAAACAATATTGATTTAAGAGGTTTGCTAGATTCTAACACTCACCAATAGTCCCGTCTAGGAAAAATATGGCATCGTCGGCAAATAAAAGGTGTGACAAAGTAGGGCAGTTCCTATTCATTTTGATACCCTTCAGAGTCTCATCCTCCACTGCCTTTGATAGCAAGGAAGAGAGCACATTGGCTAAGATTATAAAAAAATAAGGAGATAGTAGGTCTCCTTGTCTAATTCCCCTTGATGGCTGGAAATATTGTAGAGGCTTCCCATTCACCTTGACGCTGAGTGTAATAGTAGAGATGCACTGTTTTACCAAGGATGCCTATTCTTTGCAGAATCCCATTTTTGACATGCTTGCACAAAGAAAGTCTCACTCTACTCTATCATATGCTTTTTGCATGTCCAGCTTTAGGATGGCCTGGAAGAGTTTTCTTTCCGTGATTCTCAATTGGTATAAAATCTCTTGGACTATTAAAATGTTATCTTGAATGAGCCTCCCACTAACAAAAGTGCTCTGTTCTTTAGCAATAAGGTTTGGGAGCCAAGATTTGAGGCAATTCGCCATCACCTTTGAAATTAGTTTATAGCTGAAGTTGCAAAGGCTAATGGGTCTGAATTGTATGATACTTTCCGGGTTAAACACTTTGGGGATAATCACTAAGTGTGTTTTGTTGAGTTCTGGATCGAGAATGCCATACTGGAAGAAAGAGCTGACTAGCTTGTGAAGATCGTGTTGTAAAACCTCCCAATTATGCTGATAAAACTGGCCATTCATCCCGTCGGGTCCCGAGGTCTTTGTAGCTCTTTGCTGGAAAGTTGCCATCTTTACCTCCTCTATGGACACTAATGCCATTAATGTGTCGTTCATCCCCTCTGGAACATGAAAGGAGCACTGGTCTAGTATAAGGCTGAAGTTTCTTCTACCCACGGTTTCGTACAAAGAGTTATAGTAGCTGGCAATGTGTTGTTTCAGGGCATTGGGGTCTTGGCACCACACGCTGTCTACTTTCAACATTGATATTTTGTTCCTTTGTCTTCATTGAACTGTAGTGGCGTGGAAGTATTTAGTATTTTTATCTTCGTATTTGATCCAATTAATCCGCGATCTCATCTCCCAATAAAGCTCTTCCTGCTTCCACAAGTCCTGAATTTGCATTTTGACTTGCTTCATTTCTCCTTTGCTGCTCTCTCCATTTCTTCTATTTGTAAGGGTCGTTAACCTTCTTTTCAACATCTCAATCTGGTTGTAGGCATTGGAGTATTTCTATATGCTCCACAAAATCAGAACATCGGTGGTTTTTTCCAATTTGCAGACGAATGATGTTATATCTTTGTTCAGGCCGCACCATGTCTTCTTCACCAACTCCTTGCACTCAGCATTGTCAAGCCAAAATGCCTCGAACTTAAATTCCTTTTTCCTTTTGCTCGCCCCCCCCCGGGAAGAGGGATAGAAAGATTGGGCTATGGTCGAAGCCTATTGTAGGTAAGGCATAAGCTTCTGCATTTGGGAACCGTACTCTCCAGTTAATGTTACAAAGGACTCTATCTAGCCTCTTACGCACTAGAGCTTTACCTTCCCTGTTATTGGCCCACGTAAATGTAGAGCCCTTACTCTCAATGTCCATTAGTGAACATCTATTTAGGCATTCTTGAAACGCGGCAAGCCTGTAGTGTTGCACCCGACACCCTCCCATCTTTTCCCAGTGGTACAAAATTTCATTAAAGTCCCTTACGCAAATCTACGGTAGATGATTAGCTACGGTTATCCCCTGTAGATGATGCTAAAGACAAAGCCTTTCCTGGAAGTTATTGGGAGTACACAGGAATGTAATGCGCATATGGTTGCCACTGCCTTGAGCTATACACACTAGATCAATAAAGTCTCTGGACTTATCTTCCACTACCACCGACACCCCATCATTCCACAAAACGGCCAGCCCCCCCCCCCCCTCGCGATACCTATAGGGTCCACAATCTCCATCATTTGGAATTGAATTCGCCTCCTCACTTTGTCGACTACTTCACTCTTGTTCTTTGTTTTCATCAAAAAGATTAAGTCAGGCCTTTCTTGAGCCACTATGGCTCTGAGGTGCTGGACTGTCAAGGGATTACCTAGCCCTTGACAGTTCCAGCTCAAAAGTTTCATATAATCCCTGGTGGCTTATTAGGGCTAGCCACCAAAGCCCATTCATTTCTTCCTTCAACCAAGCGAATGGGAGCATCGAGGAGAGCCCCCTCATTAAGGGAGGGGTTCAACTAACCCAAAGGGGTGAACTTTTTCTATTTCCTAGCTGCAGCTACTTTCTTGAATGATTTCAGCCCTATCTTGTCCTTCTTAGAGTTCTTCACCTGCCCGCCTTTTAAAACCGCCTCAAAAGGGACAATTTGGGACTCAAACTTTTCAAGGACTGACTAACTAATCCCTGACTTTTCTGCTTGTAAATTCCTCACATATGGCCTCTCTTCTTAACGCTTATCTTCAATCATTCCTACAGCATCCTTGCCTTTGGAATTGCGTAAATTTAGCTCTCTTGGGATGATTTCCCTAGGCGTTTCCGGCACAATCTCCACATCCTCATGGACAGGTATGTCTTTCCCATAAAAGATCTTCCAGAATGGGCTAGGTTCTCGTGCTTCCGCTCTCAACCATTGCCCAAATTTTCCCCTAGTGTTTTCGTTGAGCCCCGACACCTCAAAAGGTACTTCTTTGCAATAGGAGGCATAATGTCCTATTCTTCCGCACGAGTAGCAAAAGTGTGGAAGTCTTTCGTATCTGTAGTCCACCTATATCTTCTTGTACTCCAGATCAAGAATTGTTCCCGTCTTCAAAGGGTTGGAAAGGTTCATGTTGATCCTTGCTTTACAACTTTTATTAGGGCCTCCTCCTCTTGAGTCAAATTTCACTTCTGTCACTTTCCCGATTTTGCCAGCCACCTCGCGAGCCACTTCTTCTTATAATCTCCCACGGGGGATGCCTGCTAAATGAACCCAAAAGTCACAGTGGGTGAATTCATAGCAATGATCGGGAATGTCCGGATAACCTTGTTGGAGTACAAGAAGATTGCTAGAAAAGGACCAAGGGCCTGTTTCCAGGACACGCTTTTTCTCCTCCAGCGAGTTGAAAGAGAAGGAAAAGAAGCCCGGCTCGAACAGCTCGCAGTCAACCTGATCTGTTTTTCACGCCCTCTTCATTGTACTAAGGAAAGCCTGAAAGTTCACGTTTGTTTTTGATAGCAACGTCCCATACAAGGTTAGCTCGCATTCTTGTTGTTTTTCTGCCAGGATGTCCCTTGTCAACTGCCCAATATCATCTTCAGACCACATGTTTCCCAATTCTCTACACAGGGCAGCCAATCAGACGGAGTTGTTTTCCTCACTTTCCATCGAAGATACTGACTGGGAATGGCCAAGTTTATACTAATATGATTATAAGCTCAGCATTGAGCTAAGAGAACCCCTTGCATTTTGAAATTGTCTTAGCGCAACTGTTATAGAAACTGCTACTACTTGTTTTGATTTTTCTATTGAAACGAGATACTTATCTAATTCCTTTGCTTAATGCCTTATGCTGCGGTGAGTGATACTTATTTCACTTCCTCTCCTTTAGTGTGAAAGGCGATGTTGCTTTGTGTGGGTGTGAAACTCTCTGTGTCAGCGAAGAGACAAGGGGGTGGAGGGTGGGAGAGAGAGTGGGTAGATGAGGGATATATGTAGGTGGGAAAGAGTGCGATTTGGGGGGTTTTCTGTTAGAGAAAGGTGGAGAGGCATGAGTGATCGTGATATGCACTGCTCCCTTAAACTAGGACGGGGAGTTACCTTCCATCACCACGAGGGCATGCTTCAGAAGGTGGAGGACTTCACGCGCCAAGTAGCACCCTTGACTTCGATTGGTGAGGTTTTGGTTAGGGCACACTTTGCTGGGGTGAGGTTGGGAGGAGGAGTGGGATTACGGAGTTGTGGGAAATTTCTTACAGGCAAAAAGGAGATCTAAGATGGATTGAAGAGGGGGCTGAAGGTCGTTAGGGCTTGGAAGTCAACTATCACCATGGAGATAGGGGGAGAACTCCCCTAAGGAGGGGGCTCAGGACGACATCAGGAAGTCTAAGATTGAAAAGTCCCAAATTCAGGTCAATAGTCATTTCACAAGCGCGGGTGTCGTGTTGCAGAGTGTAGGTTTCGGTGTTTAAATTATGTGTTACATTTGGCACGTAGAGATTTCGGTTCACATCTATTTTAGCACTTAGTTGATTTTTTTTTTTTGGTTTAATTTGGTTTTTATTAAAAAAATAAGAAATAATAAAAGCGAGTAAAAGAAGATAGATTGTGTTTCATTGATAAAATTAAAAATATATATCTAGGAGTACATTTATGGAAATTTTCATATTCACAAATAGATTCATTAATTTTACATCATACTTTAAATTGCATCAATTAGATTTTATTTTCATATATGATAGTTTATTTATAGGAAAGTAATTTATTTAGTAGATATTTATAGCACATCATATATTAAAGGGAAAATTCCAAATAAGAGTCCAAAGTGCTCTCGTTTTCTCAAATAAGGGCTTAAAGTTGATTTTGTCTCAAATAAGGACATGAAGTACCATCATTTTCTCAAATAAGAGCATGAAGTGCCCTCATTTTTTCAAATATGGGCATGACGTTAAATTTGTTTTAAATAACGGTCTGAAGTGGCTATATCAGTATCAAATAAAGACTTGACCTATCTGACCAAAGGGCATTTTTGTCAATTACATTTTTGTTCTCTCTTTCTCTTTCTTTTTTTTTTCTGTTTTTTCTTTTCCTTTTCTTTTTCCTTTTTTTTTGTCTCTTTCCTTTGCTAGCCATCGCCAATGGCCAGCGAAGGTCGCTGGACTTAGGCGAGGGCGCCCTCACTAGCATCTAGTGGCCCTCGCTAGCCCTCGCCGACGTTTGGTGAAGACAACCCTCATTCGCCCAAGCAAGGGCAGCTCTTGCCCAACCAGGCGAGGGTGACCCTTACCTAACGCTGGCGAAGGCTCCCTTCGCCCTCACTGAGATTAGCGAGGGTGGCCCTCACCCAATGCCAGTGACCTCCGCCAGCCAAGCGCAGTGATGGCCAGGGAGGGAGAAGAAAAAAGATAAAAGAAAAAAGAAAAGAAAAGGAAAGTAAAAAAATCAAAAAAATATATATACTCATAATTTTTTTGACTAAAATACCCCTTCTCCGACGTTGAAATAGTCACTGACCGGCCAAATGTCTTTATTTGAGATAATTTGGCTACTTTAACCCCTTATTTGAGATTATTTGGCCACTTCAGATCCTTATTTAAGAAAATGACCCCACTTCGGGCCATTTTTTGAAATTTTCCCTATATTAAACTTTCCTTTTTGGGTATCATGTATATTTCATTGAGTTTCTATTGAGTTTCTATTTATGGCTCATGGAGATGGACTGAATTTGCATAATTATAAAAGATTTAGAACTAAATTGGCTCAAAAAAAATGTTTAAGAATGAATTGGCACAATTACAATAGGTTTAGAACTTTTTTGATAATTCTCCCAATTGGAAATCGAGCTGCGAGAAGTTAGAGTTCTTGTAAGAGGGGATTTGGGGTGTGTAACTTCTGTGGAATTGGTTAAAACAAAAGGTAGCAGTTAGTGACTAACGTGTTTGAGAGAAGTGGTGGTCAATGGTTCATCGGTGTCCACCAGCTTCATCGGTCAACTTCTGAAGAGTGTAACCTGAAATTCTGTGTTCCTTTGGCAGCATTATCAGTTTATGATGGATCCGATGCTCTAGTTTGATCTTCTCCTCTTCTTTATTTGGTTGCTTGGCTTTTTCGCATATTTTTCACTCTTCTTGAAACTGAGGGAATAGCTTTGTTGTCAATCATGTTACACGATAAATGTTTGATAAAGAAGATGGTGAGCCTCACAATAAGTTGTTAGAAGTTCAAGCAGCTCTAGATACAAATAAAACTAGCCACACTTTTAATTTCATTGTTTGTGTTGAAGTTTGTTGGTAGAAAGTGTTCGTCCCACATCATTTGCCTATGGAGATTTCGACGGTATCTCCGTTGTCTGAGTGTTGATGGAAGAAAAGTAAATTCAATAGATGGAGACCCTCCTGATGATGGTGCATCAAAATCTTATTGACAATTGAGCACACGGATGGATCAAACAGAAGTTTTTAGGGAATAGGGCTATGTCAAACAATCAAATATCTTTTGATATCGGATTTTGATTGAGCTTCACTCATTGGATGTTGTTTCTTAATCTCTATGAAGCTTTCATGACGGGGTCACTGGAACATATTTTTATATCGAAATTGGAGCTCCTGGTTCCTAGTATATAATTGCAGTCAAAGAAGTGGTTGATTTCAACATCATTCACGAGCTCTCTTCATCGAAAGAACGGAAGGGGGAGAATTGTAGAAATTAAAACTAATTTTGGATGTAAGATATGATTTGCAAGTCAATCCGTGCACACATTCCCCTTTCTCTCGTCTATGAGGTCGTGACTTGTTAAAACTTTCAGTTGCCGACAATGAGGTGTGATTAAACCCATCAAAACAGCATGAAGGTGAGGAGTTGCTACCTCACAATTGCTGAACGCATCTTCTACGGTTGTAGAATTGAGCTCCAAGATGACTTTCTTGTATCGTAAGCTCCACGCTCGGTAGTGCACCAATGACACAAACCATAGTTCCCACTTTCATAAGCCAATAAAAATGGGTAAAGCTGTCCAACCATCTTCCTGTTTCATATCAAACAAGGCACTTGCACCTGCAATACTAATGCTGGCTCTGGATACCCATCTTGAATAAATTTTACCCATCTTCCGAAGGAGCTTCCAGTATAATACTGCAGCTGGCAAAATGGGTCCCAAACCCATTTAATGGGCCCTGCAGAATGGATAACTCATTTGACAACAAAGTGGGCCAAAATATGTTAACAAAAAAAACAAGGCCATGTAAAATGGGTCATGGTGGGTTGTTTAAAGGACACATACTTTGGACC
This sequence comes from Syzygium malaccense, assembly GCA_031216405.1. Classification (NCBI taxonomy): domain Eukaryota; kingdom Viridiplantae; phylum Streptophyta; class Magnoliopsida; order Myrtales; family Myrtaceae; genus Syzygium; species Syzygium malaccense. Next base: position 32,778 of record JASUUE010000016.1, on the reverse strand, counting down.
AAAAAAAAAAAAGGGCACATACTTAACTCATTTGAGCTGGGCGAGATTTATGCATCTGCTTGGATGATGATGCCCCAAGTAGGCCCAAACAACTGGCCCCTCCTTCCACCCTTCTCTTTTTCAATTATTTGCCACTCGGCTGGGCGTCAGTTTTTTAGGGCTTATATAAGCACTTATATACTAGAAATGGGCGGTTCCAGATTTCTTACATATTCCACATGGACCTAGAACCTATCCTCAAATACAGGTTTCTCATTTTTTGGAACCTAGAACCTACCCTTTTGAACCTAAAACTTAGAACCTACCATGTCACAGATTCCACAGTAAGTTTCACGGTCTAATAGGTTTTTTTTTTATTTCATCAAAACGAAAATGAACACAACAATATTGAATGAACTTGTCATTCATCAAAGAGAATACAAATGACTAATTTTCCTGATATTACGGTTCAAATAAATATAACTAAAATGAGAAGTTATTGCATGAATCGATACTAAGGGTGAACAGTTCTATATTTCATATAGGTTCCACCCATGATAAGAGAGGTTCCTTATTTTTTTGAACTTGGAACCTACCCTATCACAAATTCGAGGGTCAGTTCGAGAGTCTACTCAGGTTCCATCTGTATTATTAATTGAACAATTGTAGTGAATCATCACCTTTAATGACCATAATTTATTTCTATAATCCACTAACCACAATTTATATTTAGATACATGAAAAATATAAAACATTAACAAGTTATAAAATGAAAACTTAGAGTAGTGGTTCCAAATTATATTATCATCATCTAGCGCCATGAAACACAGCAGAATCACACGAAGATATAGACCAAGAAAAAATACAAAAAACTTGTTAGGTTTCAAGTTCCAAGTTCTAGGTCCCACCTACTTAGAACCCGGAACCTACCCTTCGTACCTTGAAATTTGGAACCTATAAGTTTCTACTGATCAAGTTCTCAGGTTCCATGGTAGAACCTGGAACCATGCTCACCCCTATTATTTACCCCCTCCCTAGAGCCCCAAATGAAAGATAATGGATTTTCATCATTGGAATAATAAAATTTAATTATGAATTTGACCTCTCGATTTGAGTAATTTTCATAGCATCGCTCTCAACTCTCCAGTACTTTCCAGTTCCTCTTCACACGGACAAACTTTTTGTTAACACTGCCAATCAAAGATTTTGCTAGAACTTATCATTCATCAAACAAATTATCAATATTTTTAGAATTAGGTGAATGTTAATTGCCAAAATGACTAGTTTTTCCGAGAAATGCACTTGCGGGATTATAAAAAGGTAATATTTGTCAAGAATTTTATTGGGAAAATGAGTGAGAGACAAAATATATGCTTAAACTTTTTAACGTTCAGTAAGTTGCTTGTAGATTGCTCAGTCACATCACTTGTTTGTGGAACTTATATACCATCTATGTCTACAGAAAGTGACAACCTTTTATTTTGTTAATTCACCTTTTAATTTTGATATAAAATTTTATCTAAGAAATACATTTACATGAAGAGCTTAAAATGGGTTAAATGGGTGAATATGAATTTTCATAAATTGAATTCTATATGAAAGTATTTTAGTAATATTGGGCCTACACTATACTTGCTTCTTCATTATGTGCACTAACGTGTCATCCAATATTGTAGATAGTTACTTTTCCGGTTTGATGAACTAGTTTGGTGATAAAAACAGCTCAAGCAAGTACTGTGCAATAGCTGACCAAAAAAAAGAAAGTACTGTGCAATTATAACTTAGAATCATAAAAACATAAAAGATTAGGACTACATCAAAACAGAGAGAAGAAATATAAATAGATTGACCAATGGTCCGGCGTTGACCAAAGGACATGATCGAAATTGGAGAGAGGAGGGAGATATTTGCACCCATCATCACAGTGACAGAGTTGTACGAGAATGGTGACGCTTCTCCTTCGAGGCAAGTGTCCCGGTGCGACGGCGCTTGTGCTGCCATGCGTTGGTCTGTCTCTCCCTTTTCTTGTGTTGCCGCGGTGCTGTGTCAGTTGTTCTTCTCCCCCCCCCCCCCCCGACCGGTTTCAGGGCCCCATTACTGGTCCTCGTCTCACCTGCTCAACTCGGTCGCCATCCCACCGACTTTTAGCTGCCCTGACGTCCTTGGACATGATATGCTATCCCCTTTTTCATTTGGCGGATTGATTGTTGATTTGCGAGCAACGATAAGGGTGGTGGTACTGGACCTCTCTTTTATTGGCAAGCTAATTCGCTTCTTGTCCGTTATATTATGCCTTGTCAATATGCATGTACTTGGGGTTGGTCAATCTTCCGAATTCCTCACAACTTCCAAGGTGAATGACTTGCAGTTTAGGTCCTACCCCATGATCTCGATTCTTATGATGCTTTCTTTCCGCCCTAGAAGTACCCTCAAGTTCTTTGTCATGAGTACTTCTGTGAGCATTTCACAAGTACCTGCCTGCATGCCTTTTGACTATAGTTGCCCATTCGTCAATGACACTTCACAATATGTATGGGTTCTACACTTCAGAAACATTGTTATTTTACTAGCTATCCAGAATAGCCTACCCTGACATCTTTAGAGCAGGTGAGAACCTATAAATTAATGTGGCAAATGTTTTGTCAGAAAGTTCGGATTCTATTTATACCTTTTGCTTTCAGGTAACTCTCATTAAGGACCATTTATAAGCAGTCCATTCTATCGAATCCTCCCAGTTCTCGACTATAATGAGCTCCTCTTTATTTTCTTGATCAGGAGAGTAAAATAAGTCAATTCCTCAACAGAAGAGTGAAGTTTCATCGCTTAGGCATGTATTTAAATCATTGGGCGCAGATTTCTTGACCGACAATAAGGTACTTCTTTATGGTAATTAGATTAATGCCTCTTGTTTGACTTTGAGGATTAACCATCTCTGGCCAGGCAACATTTGCATTCAACTTATCATACTCTCCATAAGATTCTTTAGGTCGCAAAGGGTGTAGAAGAGTTCAATATTCCCATAATCAGGCCCAACAGAAAATTTGTGGCTTCTATTGATGGAGGTTTGCAGAATCCCTCCTGTCTGGTTTTTGATCCCGACTGGGGCTCTGAACAGCCGGATGGCATAAATAAAAGATTTACACATCCTGTTCCATCAGGTATACAAAGACCTGGAAGCAACGACGATACTGCCTTCATGAGTGTAGGTTTTGTTGAGCAAACTCAATATTACAATTCAAGACAAAGTCTGCGATCGAATTTGGTGATAGCTTTCTTGGGTGCTATGCAGGTTCTTGAAACTTGGGGAACTTACTAGGACAAGACAAATTACTTCTGAGGAGCTTACTCGACTTTTCCTTGAGAGATTGAGAAGGCAATCCAGTATATATTATCTTGAGGATGCCCGCCGGAGTTATGTGATGTTTTCTTTCTTTAAATCCATCTGCGGTGTCTTACACTGAAGAATTGGGTATTTTTCTTGTTGGAGTATCTACCATTTTCAAAATACATTTGGCAGATTATATTTGCTTCTCTACTTAAATATCTGAGAGATGGACACAGTAGAACCTATTAACGCATCAAAATCGTTGTTCTGTCACAGAATCAACTTAGATGCGATCATGTGCATTGTAGGTCCTCTCCACGGATTCCTTATGGTTTGAAGGACATAAGCCCCGTACTACCATACCACTTGGGGTTCAATGAGTTTTAAGGATCGGGTTCACCCATGCATGGTCTATATTACAGGTACCTAAGGGAGAAAAATTTTGCACGCAACCCATAAGATATATATATATATATATATATATATATATATTTTGGGCATGCATGTCAAGATTTAAGAAAGAATAAGCAGTGCGTCAAAAATACCTAAAGAAATGAAAGACATCTTCCAATACACCTCGCACCTTCCTTTGTTTTTCCGTTCCACCCGTATCCGGGAAAAGGAATGTTCCAAACGTCCATAATAGAAACGTCCTTATAAAATCAGGATCGGCATTGAGTCCCTCCTCAAGAAAAGTAACTTTAGTAATCCTCTTCTCAGGATCAGCACATAAACGGCTTCCAAATCTGAAAAAGCCCGCAACCAATTTTTGGTTAACTCAATTTTATATCAATGGAGAGCTTGTGATCCGAACTTTTGAAAATGCGATTTGATTTTCAAAAATATGTTAGGATCACAAATTTTCGAAAGTTGGGCCAAACGGATTATCTTGTTGGAAAGTTATCATATTTTTTCCATCAAATATTTAATTACTACGATTTTGGCAATATTGGAAAGCTTATCACTTGAATAAAACCCTAAACCCTAATAGAAATTTTACAAAATGAAAGCTTAACACAAAATGAAGTTTAAATTTTGACCAAAAAAAATCTCCCTGCTGTGCTCTTTTCCATTCACAGTGTACTGACGTGTCCTTTAGAGTTAGTATTCTTCCGAACTATCTTCTTCCCAATCTTTGTCCGATTTGTGAGATTGAGCCACGAAATGGTATCAAGACGAGATTAGCCCTTGATTCATTTTTCTCAAGGGAGACACTTCTCCCTTCACATCAACATTTTCTCCCTCCATATCAGCATTTATGTTCATAAATTCACTCATCTTCTTTTCTGTTTTCACACTCTTCTCTTCTAACATTCAAATTTTTTGCAGCAAGTCATCCTGCAAATCAAAACAACCAAAAACTTATATAAATTGAATATATTGACATATAAAAGAAGCAATTCAATTTATCTAACTACGAAAAAGTTTCAGTCCATCAAACATCTATCAATCTTATTTACATCACAGTCTATCGATTTGATCACTTGATCATTTATTGGTTTCTCAAATTCTGTCCTGAACCATATTCTATGACAGGACACTAGTTTCCCATCGGCATACAGGAAACTTTTCAAAGATTAGGCCAATCCATGTCGATATGCTCATAAAACCAAATTTGCACAAATTGACAGAAATAGAGAGGTAAATTGTGCAAAATTCATAACTAGTCGACGGAAGAAAAATTTCACACACAATATGTATATATATATATATATATTTATTGGGCACGTGTCAAAAATAGCTAAAGAAATGAAAGACATCCAGGTTCCTAAAAAATCTCAACTTTAGGTTAAGTCTCAAATTTGCTACGAACTTTTTTTTATCTAAAAAAATACCCCAGACTTTAGGTTCAGTCTCAAATTTACCATGAACTTTTTTTGTCTTAAAAAAAACTCTAAACTTTAAGTTCAGTCCTAAATTTATCCCGAATTTTGTTTTGTGTAATAAAAATCAGCAAATTTCAATTTATTTTAAAAAATATATCCTCATGATCCAATCCCAACTTGACATGGCACTTGCATGTCGATAACAAATCCACATCAATAAAGTAATGAAGCGATAGGTACAGACCAACGTCACATTTCCACTTCGATAACAAATCTAACCTAATAAAAATTGTTTAAATTCTCCAAAATAAAACCATTCTAGGATATGAAAGTACAGACGATAACAAATCCACCCCAATTTTTTTTTAAATTTAAAAAAACTCAATTTTTTGGTTTAGTTCAAATTTGCCTCGAACTTTTCTTTGTTTAAAAAGAAGCCCCATTACTTTATTGATGTGGATTTGTTATCGATGTGGAAATGCCACGTCAAGTTGGAACTAGGAGATATTTTTTAAAATAAATTGAATTTTGGAAAAAAAATTTACACAAAACAAATTTGGGACAAATTTGGAAATAGACTTAAAGTTTGGGGTTTTTTCTAAGACAAAAAAATTTGGGGCAAATTAGGGACTAGACCTAAAGTTTGGAATTTTTTTTTAAACAAAAAAAAGTTCATGGCAGATTTGGGGCTTGACCTAAAATTTGGGTTTTTTTAGGATTTAGGGTTTAGCCCCAAATCACTGTTCTTCTTTTCAATTTTCAAAAATATACCCCTTCCTTTCTTTTTCTTAACCACATTATTAGAGATCCAAGCTTTTGAAAATGCAATTCAATTTTCAAAAATATGCTAGGATCACAAATTTTCGAAAGTTAGGCCAAATGGATTATCATGTTGGAAAGTTATCATATTTTTTCCATCAAATATTTAATTATTATGATTTTGGCAGTGTTGGAAATCTTATCACTTGATATAAAATCCTAAACCCTAATAGAAATTTCACAAAATGAAATCCTCCTTGCTAGTCATGGCCATGGTTCAGGAACCACCGGTTCCAGTTCGGAACTAGATGGTTCCGGGCCGGTTCCGGTTCCTTCCGATTCCGGTTCATAATTTAAAATTTTAAAAAAATTATGAAATAAAAAATTTGTGAAATTATGATATAATGAATTATTCAATATAAATTATAATCAACATGTAAATTGTAATCAAATTTGAGGACAAAAAGAAAGAATGAGGGGGCTTGAACTTAATAAATTATCATTAAGCGTCTTACAATTCGTTACAATGATCTATAAAAAAAAAAAAGCACAATATATATGCCCTAAAATGATCCAAGAACCTAAGCCTATCCGAACCCCCACATTCTGTGCGCAGGGGTCACATGTCATCGGATTATACTTCGATTTCCCTAAGCTTACGTGAGCGTGCCCGGTATGAGAAACAAAGATCACTGAAATATTTACTAACTCCAACAGTTCTTTTATCCTCAGTCGTCACTACCTGTTCTAGCTCCGGTAGCGGTACTGCTACCGGTGATATATCCGTCGTTAAAGAATTCGGATTCATTATTCCAATCTATCTCTTATTGTCGGTATTGAGCCTTCGTCCAATCATCGACACAAGCTTGCATCTCCACTGATTCTTAATCTAATCTTGAACGATATTCGTCTAAAATATTACCTCCGGCACTGAATGCTTGTTCGACCGCAATTGTGGAATAAGGGGTTGCAAAAATTTATTTTGCAATAAGAGAAAGGATTGGGTATTGGCTTGCGTGCCTCTTCCACCAATCCAAAATTAAAAAACCTATACTACCTTCGGATTCAGTAAACTCAAAGGAAACGATTAGATAAATCTCTAATTCAGAAATATTTCCTATTACTCCCTTTTATTTTTTTTTTGTCTATTTAATAAAAGTTGGTACCCTCTACTAATTTTACCTGTAGTCTCATTTTGTGTCTCGATAGATTGAGAAGATCTAATATCACCTAAATTATATTTAGTATAAAATTCATTATGTAATTCTATTACTACGTTTTTAACCTCACTTAGTATGTTTTTAACAATTACCGTATCATAATGTAAACATTGATAATACGTATGCAAATAATCACTTAAATCATCTAATTTGCAATGCGGATCAAAAACACAAGCAACTAAATAAATAATGGGAATTTCGCCATAATAATGTAGCCACTTCATTTTCATTGGTACTATAGTATGTTGTAATTCAATATCATTTTCATATTCGTAAAAAATTCCGACAATATTAATACACTCTACTAAAAATAAATGCGTAGTAGGATAATAAACACCGGACAAAGTATAAATTGCATCATTAAAACCTTTAAAATATCTAAAATTTTTTTGCAAATACCCCACTCTTGTGAGTATAAATTAATCTGAGGTATATTATTAGAAATGAATGCACATAATAAATCTTTATATTCATAAGATTCACTAAGCAAGTGGAAAGTAGAATTCCAACGAGTTGGAACATCTCTTGGAAATCTTTTTGGCTTTTTGGCATTTTCTCTACAAAATTTACCCCATTCTTTCATTTTTTGGGGATGTTTCCATAAAAATTGAATCGCCGTTTTTATTGGTTCAAGAAAAATATCAAGAGTTCTCAAACTATCTTGTACACATAAATTTAAAACATGACAATCACATCTAACGTGAAAAAATTTTCCGCCAAAAGCGAGTTTACAAATATTTTCTAAATCGGCAATTGAAGCTGTATTTGCCGCAGCATTATCAAAACCAATTGAAAAAAATTTGTTAAGCAAATAATATTCTTTTAAAATTCGGCTAATCATTCTATAAATATTATTTGCCGTATGCTTACCATCGAAAACTCTAAATGCAATAACTCTTTTTTGAATACTCCAATCGTCGTCTATCCAATGACATGTTATGCCCATGTAAGAATGCATTTGCCAATGATTACTCCAAATATCATTACCTATATGCACGCATCCATTAAATTGCATAAAAAAGTTTTGTAAATCCTTTTTTCATTTCTGTAAAGATCTTTAATTATTCGTTTAAGTGAATTTCTAGGAACACGTTTTGCTTGTGGAGCACATGCTTTTCGTACAAATTGATTAAAACCAAATCTTTCTCCAAAATTAAATGATAAATGCTCAACGGAAACAAATTTACCTAATTCTTCCTTATAAGTTTTTTCATTAAAATGAAATAAAGGGGAAGTGTTAGGATTTACGTACCCGGAAATTTGTTGTTGCCTGATATCGATTCCCGCTTGGGTTGGATGTTTGCTCCTAAGATGTCATTTGAATGTTCCATATCCTTGTCTACCTGTATATTTATATATTTTCCCACAATGTTTACAAATTATATTATACATTTTTTCACCAATATCAAACCTTTCCATTTTTGTGAAGTGATTCCAAATGTCAGATATAAGTTCCCCTCCGCCTCCTTTGTTGTAGATATTTCGGCATGTTGATGAAGATTTTCTTGCGTCGGGATGCGCTCCACATCGGGAAAAATGTTGATCTCATCATCTTCAAAATCTGCATAATCACGAGAATCAAAAGAATGATGAGATTTCTGTCATGATATTTTTACCTTTGTCAGTTGGTACTCGACTTCTACTTGTCATTTTTCGAGTGGATTGAGAGAATTGAGTGGATTAATTGGGAGAATTAAAAGAGAATTGAACGGATTGAGAAAATTGAGAGAATTTAAGAGAATTTGAGAGAATTTAGAGTATTATGAAAAATTTGAGAGAATTGAAAGTATTGAGAGAATTTTAGAGAATTTATAAGGAAAAAAATGAGAAGAAAATTTAGGATAAAAAAAAAAGCTAGATAATCGTTGCAATTTGCAACAGTTATCTTTTTAATTTTTAAAATTTTTAATTTTATATTTTACTTTTGCGGCTTTTGCCCGTTGCCCTGGCAACGGGCCGTAGTAGGGCCTGCAGCCGTGCAGGCCCTGCCGCAGGGTTTTTTTTAAAAAAAAAATTTTTGGAACCGGGCCCGAAACTGCCGGTTCCAAAATTTCTGGAACCGGAACCGGGCCCGTAGGCCACGGGCCGATTCTGAACCGCGGGCCCGGGTTTGACCGGGTCGGTTCCCGGCCGAAATCGGCCCGTGGCCATGACTACTCCTTGCTGTGCTCTGTCCTAACAAGTCCTTTAGAGTCACATTTCTTTCTAACTATCTTTTTCCCAATCTTTGTCCAATTTGTGAGACTGAGCCATGAATTGGTATCAACACGACATTAGTACTTGATTCATTTTTCTCAAGGGAAACACTTCTTCCTTCGGATCAACATTTTCTTCCTCCACATTAGCATTTTTCTTCACCAAGCCACTCATCTTCTTTTCTATTTGCACAATCTTCTCTTCTAACATCCGATTTTTTTGCAACAAGCCATCCTGTAAAATCAAAACAACCAAAAACTTATACAAATTGAATATATTGACATATAAAGAAGCAATTCAATTTCTCTTACTACGAAAAAGTTTCAGTCTATCAAACATTTCTAACATGTGTATCAGCCTTTCACCTGTATTATAGTAGAAACTTATAAAATCAGGCTCGGCTACATCACTAAGTGCATTGAGTCTCTTCTCAAGAAAAGAAACTGTAGTAATTCTTTTCTTAGGATCTGCACCATAAACAACTTCCAAATCTGAAAAAGGCCGTTCTTCCTCAAGTATGACCGGCTTTCCAATGACTCGAAGCCCCGTGACCCAAGCAATGTCAAGGAGAGAAATGGAAATTTCGCGATCGGCAAGTGTAAACGCATGCTCTCGTAGCTCCATCTCCCTAGCAACTCAGTTAATTAAGTCTTGCTAAAATTGTGATTTGGTATCAACAATAGACTACCAAACCCATACTCCTTATTACATCCCGTTGATTTTCCGTTAATTGCTTCCCTGGCTTTACAAAGTACCGTGGTGAAAAGAAAACTTAAGAGCGATATTCCCAATCAGCATATTCCCAAAAAGCCATTAAGTATTCTACCATTTTTCATTGAGTGAATGTATCACATGATTTACAAACATTGGTGGAAGCCTGCAACCACCGTGGCTCTCACAACATAGATGTTGCAATTAGAACACCGCTTCCACTTCAATCGATTTTTGGTTAAGTCGATTTTTATATCAACCGGAAAGTTTGTAATCCGAACTTTTGAAACTGTGATTTGATTTTCAAAAACATGTTAGGATCACAAATTTTCGAAAGTTGGGCCAAATATTTAATTACTATGATTTTGGCAGTATTGAAAAGCTTATCACTTGAAATAAAAGCCCTAAGCCCTAATAGAAATTTCACAAAATGAAAGCTTACCACAAAATGAAGTTTAAATTTCGACCAAAGAAAATCTCCATGCCCTTTCCCATTCATGGTGTCCTAACATGTCCTTTAGAGTAACGTTTCTTCCAAACCATCTTCTTCCCAATCTTTGTCCAATTTGTGATATTGAGCCATGAAATGGTATCAAGACGAGATTAGCACTTGATTCATTTTTTTCAAGGGAGACACTTCGTCCTTCAGACCAACATTTTCTCCCTCCTTATCAGCATTTTTCTTCATCAACAGTAGATTATCAAACCCCATACTCCTTATCGCATCTCGTTGATTTTCCGTTAATCCCTTTCCTCGCTTCACGAGGTACCGTGGCGAAAACTTAACAGCGAATATTCCCAAACTGCATATTCCCGAAAAGCCATTAAGACATATTTTACCATTTATCCTTGAGTGGAATGTAGAACATGATTTACAAACTTTGGTCAAAGCCGGGAACCTGCACTTACATGCACAAAATCAACCCACAAGTGGCTCTACACATAGATGTAATAGTTAGAACACCGCTTCTACTGCTTCCTCTCCTTAACCCTCGACATTATTAAGCCCTAACAATTTGTAACACTTAAAACATCCTAGAATAACGGTAGTTTAACTTCAAATGATTTTACTGCTATCATAAGATAAATTTCAAACAAATCCCAAACGAAAAAGCTCGAATAACATCCAAATAAACAATGAACAACGCCCAAAGTAAACCTTAAATAAACCCTTATAGCCTTTGATTAACCCCCAAATGTCTCTAAATAGCCTCTATAAATAAGCCATGATCAAATGACCCTTAATCTAACTAGCCCCAAAATAATCCCTAAATAGACATTTAATAAACCCAGATTACCCCTGAGCCCTACACCCAAAATATCCCTCGAATTACCCTAAACCCTAAACATTCATTGCATTACACGTGGGTAATCTGAGGACTATGTTTGGTTAAATGGGAGTTTTGCGATAAAAAACACAAAATATGCATATTTAAAAAAAAACTAAAAGTAATCAGAATACATGAGAAGATACCTATCCTAATCTTTTGACCATCCATTGGAGTAATAGATGTGATCCAACACTATCACATTACCAAAATTGATAACGAATAGAATGAATACATTACTCATACTTACGATGAATTGCGGAAACAAGTTAATTGTACGTTTTAGTATTTACTTATGATTACACGCTCAACCTTTTCAAAAATATTGACGAGATAAGTAAGTCGACATTTATTCTAATATTGCAAATTTAGGTATATTAAATCGTGGTGTTATTTTCAGGGAAGAAAAGAGAGAGAATAAGACGAATTTCTCGAAAACGGTCAATCCGTGAGTCAATTGTCATGCAAAATTCAAAATATTTCGAGTTTTCAAGAAAAGAAAATACAGACCGAAAAACAAAAAAGAAGAAATCGAGGGGAGTGGTATCGACCATCGATCGAGTAGCAGCAGCTGCTCCTCCGTCGGAAGAAGAAGAAGAAGGAGGAAGTTCCCTTCCCTTCCCTTCCCTCCCCTCCCTCCCTCCCTCCCTCCTTCCTTCCTTCCTTCCTTCCTGCGCTCGTCTCGTCTGCTTCATCGGAGCAGCAGTTGAGGCCGGCTCTACGAGTGGTGACCGACCCTCTGCATCCCATCATCGGCGTCGTCGTCGTCTACCTGAATTTCGTCAGTTCGCACTTCGCGGTTCTTTTCTTTGTGCGGAGTCTTGTGATCCAATGTCGAGCTCCGATGCGATTCCAGGCCTTCCAGCTCTTGTTCGCGAACCCTAATACTCTCTCCCTGCGTGTCCTCCGCTCTCCGAACCTTAGGTAATTTCTCAACGGAATCCATCGATTCCTTGTTCTGTAGACTTCTGTTGTGCTCTTCTGCACCGAATGCGGGTTTTAAATCGTTATGTTTTGCACGATTCGATGCGCATGACTTAAAACCTTTCTTTGATCCATTCCCTGTTCTGCTGCCGAGCGCCCACGGCGTTTGCTTTTTTGCATAGCATAGCAAGTAGCTTCTCCCCAATCTAGATTTTCTTCTGCTTCAAGTTGTGCTTTTGATTTGGAAGGAGAACGTATTTGGTAGACCCGCATCGAAAGTTTCTCTCCTGACGTTCTGTTGCTCCCTGTGACACTAAATTTTGTTGAAGTTTGAACCTTTTGCAGCGCGAATTTTTGTTGATATAGCAAGCACCATGAGAGGACAAGTAAAGTGGGTTGCTGATCATATGCTTTGACTTTTTTTTGTTATATCCTTAATTGAAAGATTTGTTATTGGGTTACTCATCATTCTTGGCAGTTACCCTTGCAACCCTTCTAAAAAGCAATGTGGGTTATTTTAATAGCTCCTTTCCTGTGGAAACTAGACTGATGCGGAATTGACGATGGGAAGCCACGTAGTCGAATTAATCTAGGGTGAAGCCTGACTCTGATATGATGTCGGAAATTCCAACCAAGAACTTAAGCCCTTTCGTGAAAGGAGACTATATCTATAGAAGCCAAATTGGAAACGTTATATACAAGGATGTGTGATATCTTCTTCCCCCTTTGTCACTTAAAAGAATTGGGTCGAGGACAATACATGTAAATGAGGCCTATTGAAACCTTATAGGCAGATGACGTGGAACACTTTGACAAGCGTTATACTAATACATTCCAATGTAGAATTTTTTAGATGAGGAGAAAATCAAGTAAGAAATTATATGTGGAGAAGAGGTGGCTGAGTATGTTTGTAATTTTTGGCAATTAGTCGATTTTCTAGAGATACCAAGGCTATAGGGACTAGTCTCAAACCCAAGTTCATGTTTGAGTTGGGAAGTTGGTAGAGACGGAGAAGATTTATGTACGATGATTACCAGTTGAGTGCAGTTCATACTGATCCTGGTGATGTAATGCATGTCCATGTGGTGTTTTCACACAATTTCCTAAAAGAAAATTCAGCAAAAACTATTTGATTGTTGCTACTCCTAGAATTTTATTGTTGACCTCATTTGTATTTTGAATTCCACACAGATCCTCTCAAGGAATTGAATGGACTATTTCCGTCCCTTGCATTAACGGTATGCTTTTCAATTATGCTAAATACTTAAATCAGGTTTTGCTTTAGTTAGCATTCGTAATATCTCAATAGTCTGGGAGAAACCACCTTTTGCAAGTCCATGACATTTTTAGCCTGCCATGACTATTTAGCTTGCCATGCTTACGGTTGCCGTGAGACTTGTATTATTCTCAACCATGCTATTGGTGCTTTCTTGTATTGTAGTGTAATGAAAATTTGTTTTTCCATCCTGTTGCATTTAGTTTTCTGTCCCTTGCCCAATGCCCATGTATAGGTGCCTTATCTAGAAGGTTTTTATCTTCTGTACTGTTAATGACCATGGAGAAGTAAGTTATACGATGCTTATATGAGCCTTTACATAAGAAACTGTGAGATAGAATGTGATTTTTGTGCACTGACTGGTAATTTTTTTGGGATAGCAGATGCACTTTATGTTTTGTCATATATATTGCTGCCATCTACCCTCTTGATAAGGGAATACTGATGAGGACGACACATTTTCTGTGGGTGACAACTAGTCATTTCACTCGGTATTTCATTGCACTCACTATAAGTAGCGCTAATACTTGAATTAGTCAACAAATCCAATGTGGATCAACCACAAAAAAAAAAAAAAAAAAAAACACAAATCCAATGTGGGAGGTTGGTCATTAGAGGTAGAATTGGAGTAAGTAGGGACAGACAACAATGCTAAAATACAAATTCTAACTGGAGTAAGTAGGGAAGGATGAAAAGTACTGGGAGGACATGAAAGAAACCATGCGAAAACAGCTTTTGGCCACTGATAAGGCCATTGACTTGTAGAAAGAAATGCTTTGTCATTTGTCGATGACAAGGTATACCCATCGCCAGCTCAATGACCTTTCTTGTTTGAGTTTGCTTCTTGGTAAAAGTGAACTGAAGCGAATTGTTTCCTGAAACTTTATTTGCCGAATCTGTTTGATGCCCGAAATCAGTTGATTTATAGTTTAGGCTGAGAATGGCATCATAATCTTCAAGTGCATGGCATCAGTGACTTTGTGATGTTTCCCCAATTCTCGCAATTCTGGATCTAATTTTTACTGAGTACTCTTGCTGTAATTGATGTCATGTTACATGTCTTATCCAGCTAGTCTATGTAAACATGAATCGCCCAACCACGCGAAGTAAAAATAAAAAGCCCAAGCCATCCAACGATGTTGACAAGATTTTGGACACACTAAGGTAATTTGAACTTACTTTTACGTCTATCCAAACCTCTTTACATTAATAATCGGTTGTCTTTGTCATATACTTTGCAGGAAAATTCATGCGTCTGGTGAAATAACCCAGGAGGACATAAACCAGTTATACAACATTGAGAAGCCCATATGCCAGGGCTGCCGAGTAAATGCTAAAGACAACCCAAATTGCTTTTGTGGCCTGATTCCATCTCCCAATGGAAGCCGGAGATCTGGAATATGGCAAAAGATGTCAGATGTTATTCAATCTTTGGGTCCGGACCCCTTTAAGGAACTTCGTGCTTCACTCGACTCACCTGCTGGATTAACTAATTTGGGCGCAACATGCTATGCTAACAGTATTCTCCAATGTCTTTACATGAATACAACTTTTCGAAGAGGAGTCTTGTCCATTGAAGTTGATGTACTGAGAAAACAGCCTGTACTGGATCAGCTTGCCCGGCTCTTTGCTCAGCTTCATGCAAGTAAAAGAGCATTTGTGGATTCTGCTCCATTTATAAAGACGCTGGAGTTAGATAATGGCGTTCAACAAGATAGCCATGAATTTTTAACCTTACTCCTTTCTCTGCTTGAGCGATGCCTCAGCAATTCCCGAAGTGTCGTGGCTAGGACTATTGTTCAAGATCGCTTTCGTGGAAGTGTGTCCCATGTGACAACGTAAGTATCTTTCATTGTCTATTCTAGTAAAATAGCCATGAGAGTGATGGCCTTCAGCAATGAGCAGATGATTAAAAATCAATTTTTGTAAGAATTGTGCAAAGCTAAAAGTGTAGATCAAGTTTATTTGTTATACTTTGTTTAGAAGAAATAAGTGGGACGTATAGAAAATTTAAGTGAAGAAATTTGAGGTGAAGTAGATGAAAGGATGATTTCCTTTGAAGTTGTTTGGAAGGGTGAGGATTGGGAGTAAAGAGAAGATGAAGATTTGAGAGTTGACTTGTTTGGAAAGGGAAAGAAATTGAGAGGAAAGAAAATACTTATGCAGCAAATGACTATTTTCCACTAGAGTAGGAGAAGATATAACTGTAAAATAACACCGGATAAAAGAATCTTGGAAATAACCATGCTAATTACATGTGAGCAGAATACCTTTACCAAAAAAAAAAAATACATGTGAGCAGAATAAGCTGTAGTGCTTGTTATTTACCAAATATCTTGAGTGATATGTTTAAAATGATTCCTGCTGACTAGATTGTAAAATGTCATACCGATAAGAATGAGAAAAAAAGGTGTATATTTGAGGCAAGTACGAGGGCATTCTGAAAAATTGACGAGGTGGCCCGCCATGTCTCCATGTTTTATTTCTCAATTCGGTGTGAGCCCTTTGGTGGGGCCCATGGATTTTTTCTCGCACCTCAAATCTTCGCCTTATTTTTCACTAGCCCCTCTAAACAAGGGAATTTAACTTTCTTGCCACTTCCTCATCCATTCCTCAACTTTCTGGACTTCTAAATGGAGGCTTAAAATTTTGGGATCATTGGAAAGTTAGCATGAATGTACCTATCTGAAAAAGAGGAAAGTTACCGTGAATGTATGAGATTGAAAGTGAAATTATTAAAACTTTTCGGGCTTTTTTATATTGCAGTTACTTCTTTTTTGCTTGGTCTAGTTACCTTTCTCTCAGGTGCTTGGTTTTCTTTGAAGTTGCTTTGATACAGTCGATACTTTGCATGTTAACAATCATTTTGTGAAGCTGTGTTCTGAACTCACCAGCATGTTTTGGTGAAGCCATCTTGTGACGTGGCCATATGGCCTTATGTTCCTTTTTGTAATGTTTATGTTTGTACTAAATTCAATCGGATAGGTTCTTAATTTTTTCGTTAAGGGGTTGCTGTGGTAGCAGTTACTTTTCACAAAATAATTGAAAGTCTCAGTGCTTTAAGTTACAAAAACCATGACAGTTGCCTTTGGACCGACTTTGTGCCTACAGCTGCTCAAGATGTGGGAAAGATTCAGAGGCCTCTTCAAAGATTGAAGACTTCTACGAGTTGGAACTGAATGTGTTGGGTTTGAAAAGTTTAGATGAAAGTTTAGATGATTATCTACGGGTGGAGGAGCTCAATGGGGAAAATCAGTACTTTTGTGAATCCTGTGAAACAAGAGTTGATGCTAGCCGAAGCATAAAGCTTCGGACACTTCCTCGCGTACTTAATATCCAGCTTAAGCGTTATGTTTTCCTTCCTAAGGTACTTAATAGCAATTACAACTATGTACATAGATATATTTTGTAGTTTTTTTTTATCTTGATTATGTCTCTAGAAAGTCAACTAGACTCCTGGAACTTGAGAGAAGATTTTATTACAAAAATCGCAGTGATGTGAGATGGTCTGTGTTGAAGACACCATTTAGTGAGAATGGCTTTGTCAGTTTGTTGATGTAGGGTCTATCAAAAGACTAAAGCTGGAACTGTTGAAAATATTTTCTTCCTATAACTTCTCACACTTGATGTTTCAACAATGGTAGAACCGATGATGTTGGATGACTCCAAGTGTTTGACCTTTCTCTTCGGTAAAGAATCCATTTTGGCTTATGATTAAAATTGATAATAGTGTCTCTGTATTCCTTAGCTCTCTCTCTCTAGTGGTGTATTTTGTTTGTACTCTTGCATTTGCATTCACTTATTGTTGATATATTTCGATTCCGTCATTGTAGACTACAACAAAGAAAAAGATCACTTCTGCATTTTCTTTTCCTCGGGAACTTGATATGCGGAAGAGATTATGTGACCCAGCTCAGGTTGATTTAATATATGACTTGTCAGCAATACTGATACACAAAGGAACTGCAGTAAACAGTGGGCATTACATTGCTCATATTAGAGATGAAAAGACAGGGCAGTGGTGGGAGTTTGATGACGAGCATGTCTCAAATTTAGGTGATCACCCATTTGGAGAAGATTCGTCGGGTCACAAGAGTAAACCTGCACAAAAGGAGCCACTTGTGCACTCTTCGCCAGTTTCTGTTGCTGGTGATGCTACAGATGACGTGCTGCCACAGTTTGCAGAAAATGGTGATTCAGAACATTCTGAGATCTTTTCATCTGCTGATGCATACATGCTTATGTACAACCTGCGTCAAACCAATGCGCATCTTCAGAAGACGTCCATGGTTCTAAATGCCAATAATATTGAAACCGAACGCACCAACTGCACATCAAATGACGTCACTTCTCTTCCATCTTACCTTAGAGACGAGGTTGATGAATTGAATGCATCATATGTGGAAGCATGCCACCAGTATAAACTACAGAAGGAAACAACATTGCATCTTATTGAAGAAAGGAGGCAAGAGGTGCGCCTAATTCTTTCAGAAGCTCCTGTTCAGTCATTTGAGGAACCTTTTTATTGGATATCAGCAAATTGGCTCCGCCTGTGGGTTGACAATATTATGCCTCCGTAAGTACAGATGCTCTAGCTGCACCACCATAGCCATGTGCTTCTCCCTTTCACTCTGACATGCATCCTTCTTAAATACTGACTTACTACTTCACCCCAGTATCCATACATTAGGCTCATGGAGTCCATGTTCTCCTTGCTACCTGAAGCACCAACATCCGTGCTCTTTTCGTCACTATGACTGGTTTCATATGATCTTAGGACTCTTTCTCAAGCATGGCTAGTTCTTCAACTTGAACATCTAGGACAACTTTATCTTTTCACACTGGCCTGTCCGGACAAGTTGCTCCACATGTCGATTATCATCGTCTTCATTGACCCCTTTGTTAACATTGCTTGCTGAATTTTGCTCATTTTTTGCCCTTTTAAAAGCATTAGTGCATTCAAGTTGGGAGATTCAGCTTCAAATGAACTCATTTGACTGTGAATTCCTTTGATCTGCTGTCAGATCATAAAGAGGACTGTCTTGTTGGTAATTACTCTTGCACGAAAAATGCCTAATGGAATTTGTTGCCATGATTTGGAGTAGAATTCTACCAGTAGTAGGACTCTTATTGGAATCATGGACTGATGACACGGTCAGTCCTCACCAAAACCTTGTAATCATGTCAATTTTTTGACAATGATCAAATCGTTTGATCAGATGAGCCACATCAAAAGATCATTGACATTGAAGAATGAACTTGATGAAAAAAGTGGTTTTAAACAAACCAAACATGAGTCATTCCTCCTTCATGAAGATAACTTGTGATTTGGTACCTTCAAAAGCTCTATATTGCTATATCAAGGCCCAATCCAAAAATTCAAAGAGGAAAGCAGGAGACTATAGTTGGTTTTAGTTACTATTTATAAGTTATTTATCATTATCTGTGGCATTTTGGGAGGATTACCATTATGTATATTTTCCTGGCTTTACTGTGATGTCTGGCAGTGTTCTGGACAACACTCTCATTCAATGCTCTCATGGAAAAGTTCACATGGCAGAAGTAGGCTCCATGAAGCGATTGTCTGCCAGTGCTTGGGTGAAATTGTTCTCAAAGGTACTCATTTGTTTTATATGAGGTTACCTCTCACCTAACTGCTATAATCTTACTATGAATGAGTGTTGGGTGTCAGTTTTTTTCCTGTTGTACATTCCTGATGTACTTGAACATTTCCTCTGTCAATCAAATTCTTTCACCTTCTCAAAGGAAAAGGGGTGATCTTCTCTTTTAATTTGGGCACATGGTTGATAGATATTAAGATGCTCCCCCCCCCCCCCCCCCCCCCCCGCCCGCACACACAAAAAAAGAAAAAAAAAAAGATTAAGTTCTAAGTTTCAGATATGAGAATCTATCATTCATGGGTAGCCCTACACGAACAATTACTAGCTTCAATGAACTCATTAACCATATTCTCTGGTTAGGGGCACAGGATAAGGGTTCCTACTCATTATACCTGGTTGCCATGTTAATATATCTCCACCTGTTAATGTGGTTGGGAATGTTAAATTACACTAAGTAGCTACTGATTCTTCTATATTTTCTTTGGGGCTCAATGTCTTCTCCAATTGGAGCAAATAGTGAAATGTCTAAGTAAGTGCCTATAAACTGTCAAAACTTACAGTGAGATAATAACCAGAAGCATTAATGTGATTATTGCCTAAGTGCCAAAGCTACAGGAAGAATTCATGCGTCAAACTGACTTATGCTTGCACTACCGTGGATCTTGGTGTGCTTTCTTTTTTTTTTTTTCCCTTTTCCAAGCTATACTCAAACTTATAGATTAAGCTTTTTTGAAGTGTACAATAAAATATATTTTTCTTTGTTGATTCTTTCATGCTTCCACTATTTTAAGTCAAGGCATGATTCAGTCTTTAGCACTTCTGTTGCCATTGATCCGTCATCTGAGGTTTTCAGTTATCTTTTTGTTCTAAACTTGAGCTCTTGCTCACATTTCTTTTCAATGTGCTGTACTGTTAATATTGACTGCTTTCTATTGTTATTTAATTCTCAGTATGGTGGGGGGCCGGCACTGGCCAACGATGATTCCTGCATGGACTGCCTCAAAGAGGCGGCACACAGACTGGTTTGTGCTGACAGCTATAGGGATCGGAGAAAATCGGTGAAGGAACTTGCGGATTCTGTGCTTTCTGGAAATTGTAGTGATGGAACGTACTATGTATCAAAGGCCTGGTATGGGGTTGCAATTTTCCGTTTTATCTTCCCTATTTATCTTTCAAATGCATTGTGAATCAATTCTCTTTCATTGGCAGGAGCTGTCTTTCATGTTTCTTATTCATAATCAGTGTTTTTTTTATGAAGTATATTAAAGAGCACCAGGAGGTGCCTACCGTTCACAACCTCAAAGCTAGAAAAGATGCAAAACAAATTAAAAAAGACTTGGATGTCTAAATAGCTTCTACCACAATGCCTAAAAAGTAAGATGGAAAGCCAAATATCCTCTAGAGCACCTACAGAACTTCCCCCATTTGAAAAAGCCCACCTTTTTCTTTCCTCTCAGATACCCTGAGAACTGAAAATGGAGATTAAAGAAAAAAAGCTTTTCCTTATCTTAACAACAATTCAACCCAGACTGAGTAAAGAGTTCCTGTTCAACAGAGACCCTGCCACAGCACAACCCAACTAATGTGCAAGAGTGACAAAGCCATATTCCAAAGTCCTTGAGCCTCCAGGAAATTAAGGAGAAGATGAGAAACAGATCTTCTACTCTGCTTACAAAGAAAACACCTACTGGCTAATACCCAACCTTTTCTCTTCAAAAGTAATTTGGATCTAACCTTTTCTCTTCAAAAGTAGTTTGTATCTAGATTATTGTAGTTCAAGTAAAATCTTTACCGTTCCCAATATTTCTACTTAATGTCCTATTTGACTTGTGGTGCATAAATGATAATGACATTGAAGATCTCATTTCCTGCCACGATTTTGATTCCAATGGTTTTATCAAGATCCTTCTAACATCCACGATATCCTCTGTCATAGGCTTACTCCACAGCGATTCCAACTCCATTTCTTAGTCTATAGAATACCACAGCTGAAAAACTGTGTTCTCAAGATCCTTTGTATCAGAGCCAACCCACTTGTTTTTTTCAAGGCTTATAGTACTAATCTCTCTACTAACCATTAGCCAACCACTTCCGTCCTTTTACTTGTCAAAGCCCCAATGTTCCAAGTCCCCAACTGAATCATACTCTCATGGACTAACTTCTTTACGATGTCTCTTCCAAAAAGGTAAGGAAACCCTTGCTCATTCGACACTGCACCAAGCGCCTGTGCAATGGCCATTGCTCACTTCAAACTGTACTTAGGACACGGCATGGCACTTCCGGGCGACAACCTAGCTTTAATGCAATTTCTTGTAGGGTCCATTATTGGACATTTGACGATAGAATAAAGGAGCGTTGCTTGTGGACTACCTATGGCTTGGGACCTGATAAATCCTACCTGGGTGCAGTTATTGAGTATCTTAGAATCCTTGAAGAAATTCATAAGATCATAATAATCAAATGCGAAGATGAGTAGTATTTCAGTGAACCCATAACGCATTGGAGCTATTTTTTTCCTGTGTCAAACTTAAAGGAGCTGGCAATTTTTAATTTTTCAAGAAGGCAATTCCTGGTTCTTTTATCAGCATACAGAGTTGTTGCCAAATTGGGATGGTGAGGCGTAGTTCTCTTCGTAGTTCCAGTACAATGGCTATGCAGAAATCAGCAGTTCCTTCCTCGATGTGTTTAGGTTTACGAAAATATCGTTAATGGTATCCACTACCACTTCAATTGTGAGTAGAGAACTTAATTAGTTTAAGAACTTGATATTCATTCCTTCCATACCATTTAGTAGCAGCCTGGCACTCCTAGTATGCATTCTCTCTCTCTCTCTCTCTCTCTCTCTCTCTCTCTCTCTCTCTGTGGCAAAGTTATGTGAGCCTTTGTTCTTGTGTAATAATGTTGGCTCAGATTTTTTATGCTATTTAAGCCTAGAAACGAACCAAAGATTCACCAGAATATCAGAGAGGATCTTCTGCTCGATGTAATGTAACATCAATCTGGCATGCTCCGCAGGTTACAACAGTGGGTGAAAAGAAAAATCACAGATGCACCAAGTGAAGCTGATGCAGGGCCCACAGCTTCAATCAGATGTCCTCATGGGCAACTTATGCCTGAGCAGGCTGCAGGTGCTAGGCGTTTGCTGGTTCCTGAGAATCTTTGGCTATTCTTTTACGAAGATGCAGTAACTGTGAATCCTGATGATCCTTTGGGTTGTCCAAGCTTCCCCTTTGGCTCAGAGCAGTGCTCTCAGTGCAGTGAGAAAATTTCAGAAGTGGCATGCCTAGAAGATACTCTAAGGTCATCTATACATCCGTCATTGCAGTTAATTATGTTTGTGAATACAGATATTGTTCATGGGCGTACGTGCTACTGCTTGTATCTTCACTTTGTGTGCATCTGTCTGTTTGGAAGATATGAGCTGATTACTTGCATGTTTGTTGAGTTTTTTAATCATGGGTTGCAGAGCGGTGAAGAACAAGCAGCGTGAAAATCACGAGAAGCTAGCTGCTGGTAAAAGCTTTCCACTTCTTCCCTATCATGAGTATAACTTGTTGCCCTCGGGATGGCTCACAACATGGAGAAATTATGTGAATGCTAGTGGCAAGAACACTTTGTTGTGCGATGAACCTGAATCTTTGGATTCCGTGATTGATAAGCTGACATGTGAGAAGGTAACTTGCGGCCATATCTTGCAATCTCTGGTATCTTGAAGCTTTTTTGACCAGTCCAGAAGGTTCTTCAATGCATATCCCCCCCTCCCCCTTTTTCCCCCAACCCACCTACAACATGCACAAACAAATCATTTACCTGGGTAGGCAATGTAATGTCTCTTGGCAACATCCTCATCTCCTTTCTTTAAATTCTATGTGTTGGTTTTGTTCTCTAGAAATCTGTATCTCAGTTTTAGCTCCTGCGGTCCACTTTTTGTACGTTTCTTTGTCTTCGAAGATCATTTATGTTTGTCTTTGCATCTTAGGAATGAGTAAAGATGTTTTAATTGTCTATTAGAGCTTTGAAGAAGATAAAGAATGGAAAAGCAGTGGGCCTTTATAGCATACCAATAAAAGTGTGGAAGGTTATGGGAGAGATTGGGTATCCAGGCTTGCAACCCTTCTCAATAAAATTTTAATCTCAAACGAAAAGCTGGATGGATGAAGAAAACGCACCCTATGCCTATATACAAGAACAAAGGTGACACTCAGAATTGTACCGACCACAGTGGGATTAAGGTAATGAGGCATACCATGAAGCTATGGGAAAGAGTTATGAAGGAGAGGTTGAGGCAAGAGATTCATATCTCAGATAACCAATTTGTTTTCATGCTAGGTAGATCCACTATGGAGGCTAGTTACCTATTACAAAGACTGATGGAAAGGTATAAGGATAAGCCAAACGATCTGTATTAGGTGTTCATAGATTTGGAGAAAGCATATGATAGAGTACCAAGGGAAATTCTTTGGAGGGTTCTAAAGAAAGGGGCACCCATTGCCTATATACAAGCGACTAAGGATATGTAGGATGGAGCCGTCAATTCATCAGGACAAATAGAGGTGAAACAAAAAAATTCTTCATAAATATAGGGTTACACCAAGACTCTGCTCTAAGTCCTTATTTTTTGCCTTTATTATGGATGAGCTAACAAGAGATATCCAAGATGGTGTTCCTTGGTGTATGCCTTTTGTAGATGACATATCGCCGGTGGATGATATAAAGTTGTGGTTGACCAGAAACTCAAATTTGGAGGGTAACTTTGGAATCTAATCAACTGAGTTAGACTAAGGCCCCGTTCAGTTCAGCATTTGGAATGCTCATTTGGGCTCTAACGTCCCTTGACTAAATGCAAATGGTGTTTGATAATTTTTTTTACTCACTTTGGGAAGATGCAATTGCATTTGGAACGCTCTTCAAGGGACTTTTGGCCAATGCAAGGGTGGAGGTGCTTTGAGAAGTTGCATTTTCGGAATACAACTTGCATTGTTTATCGTTACTGTTCATCTCCCCCAGAGGCAGGTTTGGTGGCCGGCGATCGCCGCCCGAGGGCTAGCTCAACCCCGGCGACCACCGCTTGAGGGTCGCGCGACCCTAGGCGGCGGTCGCCGGTGGTTAAGCTCCACCGGAGCTTTTTTTTTTTTTATAAAAAAAATTAGCAAAAGTCCTTTAACCCAAGTTGATTTTAAAAAACGCTACTTGCATTTTGGAGAACTCCTTTAGCCTAAAGGTATTTGCATTCCACCAAATGCATTCCCCCAAAGTCGAACCAAACAGGTCCTAAGACAGATATATATGGTGTGTAATTTTAATAAGGGCAGAAGTTGAAATGAGCCCTTGGTGAAAAGTGGACATAAGGAAGTGCCAAGGAGTGAACAATTCCAGTTATTTGGATCCATTCTACAAAAAGATGGAGAAATAGATGGAGATCTCACCCATAGAGTACAGGTATATGGACGAAATGCAGAAGTGCATTTGGGATTTTTTCCGACTGATAAAGAATGATGTTGTGTAGGGAAAAAGTAGGTGTTGTCCCAATTGAGGATAAGATGAGAGAAGGCCTCCTAGATGGTTTGGCCATGTTGAACGAAGGCCTTCAGATGCTCCGGTGAAGAGATTTGGACAAGGATTAGATTCATTGGAGACAATGGGTAGGGGACGGCCGAGAAGGACATGTAAGGAGAAGATAAGGAAAGATATGGAACATCTAGAACTTGCAGAGAATCTAATAAAGGAATAAGCTGGTGTAATAGGATTCACATACCCGATCCCACTTAATGGGATAAGGCTTGGTTCATCTTCTTGCTGGTTTTAGTCTATGTTTTTCACTGGCTTTAAATTCTAATTTACCTAATCCCCTGAGTTGGACTGTCTGTTCCAATTTTTGCAACCAAATGAATTATTGTAACATTCACAAAATTTAGTACTTTAATTTGCGTTGCCCTGAACAAATTATTTTCCAGCTGACAAGTCATTTTTGCAAAGTTGAGTGCTCGTAAGCCGTGATTTGACTTGAGCAAGATGCTACTTTTCTAAGGTGTTAGTTCATGTGATTTTTAGATTAATACATTTTTGTTTGAGCGGCACAATTATGGAACCAAAGTGACTATACTGGAACCGACACTGATGCAGATGCCACTTCGACAACGTTTAATTAATCTGATCATGGACACATGTTTATATGGTTGCTAGTAAATAACTATCCCGGACCTGGTACTGTTGTATCTACCCGGTGGTGGGACTTTGTGATAAGTTAGCTTCCAGTTTATTTTGGAAATGATGATTCATTTTTATGATCCTACCAGTGATGATAGGAATTGATTTATGGCATCTATTAATAGACACTGTTTTAGCTGGCATCCCTTGCATGTTTTGATTCTTTTTTTGAACTCCATATTCAACCATTTTTGACTCAGGGATGTGCTTGTGCTTCTTAGCAGCATTTACGACTTCTGGAAAGGCCTCTTGACCTGGTACACAAGCGTGGAGCAATTTTTCAGAAAGTTTCTCTTGTAAGTATATGAAACTATTCATGAAATATTTATTTCCTCACAAAAAAGGAACAAAAAACTACAACCCTTATACATTCAGAATCTCATGCACTTGATATAACAGACAGCAGGTATATTCTTTAGGTGTTGGTAAGTATTGATGCTCTGATTTTTTTAAACAAAAGTTGAATCGTGCGTATTGGGAGCTCTTAGATGCACATGAAAGCAGTAAACAAAGAAGTGGAATCTATAATAAGTTCAGATAATGGCAACAAAACTGCATCATAAGTTGTTCCCTGATCCCTAGATTTTGTTTTTTTAAAATTGTTATAGCGGGGAGCTGTATAGTCAATTCTGGACGGGGTGTCCGTGTTTTGGTGGTGATTGTTGGAACATCATGGTGATGAAAGATGATGGGACTCTGAAGAAGAGGAACTCAATGGTAACTAAGAATAAAAATTATAATTTTTTGTAGAGAGCTTTTGTTTTGGGTACTGCCTTTGATCATACCACTTTGTAGACTCTGGTATGTTTTCTTAATGGTGCTGAAAATGGAAAGGCTAGGCAGGGAGGGCTCAGTTTTGTCTCGTGAATATGCATATCTTTTCTTTAAAGGGAAAGATAATGTCCAGACCCTGCTTTTTGGTTTAACCACAATTCAGCTAGCTTATGTGCATCTAGCAGCTGTCTTAGGTGCATGTAACTCGTTTCTTGCTTTTTGACTGAAATTCTGTCCAGAAATCCAACAGATTATTTACAACCGCTTAATGAAACTTCTGGATTTAATATGCACTGAAAATTCACATTACTAGGTTCCTAATCAAAGACTTGCTGGGGAAAGTGAAGACGTTGTAAGGAGATGGATTCGTGCAATGTCGCTTAAATTACAAGATTTACACAAATTTTCTTTTCTTGGAATTTTGAATCTAGTCATTGTTTCTGCGAGGACAATTTGTACAATTTCACTAAAGATGTGTTTGCAGAAAATAAAGGTCCACGTGATTCCTTTGTCTATCGTTTGGCTTTTATTAAAGAGCAGAATAGAAGATTTCAAAAGGGAAAAAGAAACCTCTCTCTCACATCTTTCTAGTTGGTTTTGTATCATTCATCTTACTCTGAATGATTTTGTTGATCTTGTTGATTCTCTTCATTGTGATCAGTGTATCTATATGCGCTTGGAAATCCCTTTTCATTCTAAAGCACTAGGAAAGCTGCATTAGTTGTCTGGCTGTTTTCCGTATACACTTTGGCATAATTCGTTCTCCTCCTTCCCTCTGTTCCTTTGTATTCTAGACAGATGGATTGGCAATCATTACATCAAGTGACTGGAAATGTTTCTGTGAAGAATGGGGATGCTCTGAGAACAAAGGCATATCTGCTATCATTGAGCATGATAATGATGCCCAAGATAAGGGTATGTGTGGTAAAGAGACGTCGATATGTAATGAGCAGCTGGGTTCTATTGATGGGTCAAATAATCGACTTGATGAGAGAAGGCTAGTGATCAGGACATCTCCAGAGGTACTTTCTAGTCCACCAATGTTCCATTTCTTGTTCTTTTTCTTAGTGGATATATTCCTCGATATTTCCTCATTCTGTATCTGATTGTTAGACCTCAGGAGTGTTTAATTGCTTCAAACTAATGGTCTTATTTGTAGATTGCGCACCTTGTGATAGAACCTGTGGTTTCGAAGTATTGGGCTCACTCATCATTCCTTTATGAAAGGACTGTTTGCATTATTATTTTGTGCTTAACTGCTTTCCTCAAAATCTATTGTGAATACCTTCAGGCTAAATAGCCAATTGGGCTGATCTGACAAGTACAATGACGCTGGTCAAACTCTCCTAAGTGGTCCTCTTTTAAGGATGATTGTTCACAAGTAAATATTCCCTGTCGAAGGGAATAATTAAAAGCAAACAAGAACAAACTCTTCTCCATCAGTTGGGATCGGCAAAATTGATGTGTTTATACCTTTATGAAATCCAGTATCTTTTCTTATGGGAAAATGTGTGTATTGTCAGGTTGGCAGAATGAAGGTTCTTCAAGTCTATCTGATCTCTTATATTGGCAGTAGATGGATGCGATTCTGAGGTCTGGCATGATATTGAATGAATCAAGTATTATTTTAGTCCATAGTTCTCAAATTGCTGGGAAAAATAAGAAACATTGCAGAGAGGTAGCAATGGAACCAGCCCTTAGAGTTGTATAGGCAGGAATGAGGACGACTTTCATCTGATTAGTTTCAGAATGGGCTACGATGGTCAATTGTCTTTTGGAAGGACTAATGATGCAGATAAATATTACTTTTTTGAAAGCTTACTTGACTTGATGAAGGCTTTGTTTAATTTTCCATTGTTCTAAGACTATCCCTCCCATATAGGTTTGGATTTGGCCAAACTCATTTGTGAATATTTATAAATGGGGAGGTGAAGAATGAAGAGACAAAGAGATTAAAACATGGCACCTCCTGCTTTAATACCATGGAGGATTAATGGACTATTTCCAACTTATTCAGAAGCTTTAAGCTGTTAAATGATGGCATGCTTTAATATTTAAATACTTTCACAACATGAGATAGAAAAGAAATTAAACTGTGCTTATCTAGTGTGCTTTGGTGTTGCCCACTGGTTTTTTGGACAGATCCAATTATTTGACTAGCATTCTCAATGGATATCCTTCTTAGAACTCTCTCCATCTCTCTCTCTCTCTGCAACACACGCACACACACACACGTATGACGTTGAATAAGTGGAGAGTAATCTTACTGAAGCATTGTGATGATAATTATGAGGACTAGCTGACCATGCATTGTATCTGAACATTCTACGATGGTGCCAAATGTGAACTATGTTCTTGCGGTGCCTATTTTGAGCCTTTTTTCCCCTCATTACATGGTTGCTTCCTTTTGGTCCTTCTACAGTCCAAATATTTGTATTTTTTGGGTGAATGGTTTTTTGAGATTGAAATCCGTTGCTCGTTATTCATTTGCGATGAAACTGCAGAAGGAAATCTCATCTTGGTCATGTCTCTTGTTTAAGGAATCTATTTATGTCCTAGGTCTGTGAGGAATGCGTTGGAGAAAGAGCAAGCTCCGAATTGATGCGGAGACTGAACTATTGCAACGAAGACATATATGTCACGTTTGTACATGGAAAGGAAGTTCCAAAATCTGTCTTAGAAGCATCTGAGACTGCGTTTGATCCAGGCCGCCGGATATCTAAACGCTCTAGAAGGACAAATTATGGAAGTGCGGTTAATCTGAAAGTTTCTGGCTCTACATCAATATACCAGTTAAAGATGATGATATGGGAATCTCTTGGGGTAGGCTCTGTCAAAATAATGATTGATTAGGATACTTGCAATCGATATTTCATCCTTTTATGCTTGCATCTCTGAGGGTGCCTCCATTTATTGCTCTTATGTATCTTATATACTCGACCCATGCGTAGCGACATGTGCCATCAGTATCTAGGATTATTGAGGCACTTTTTTTCTTGGTAAGAGCTTGATGTTTTGAGTTTAAGACACTTAATTCATGTAAAGGCTGGCTGACAAAATGGATTTTGGTCTACTGTAAAAATCGACTTGCTAGTGGCTTTGTTTTGATAGTTGTGGAGAAATAATGTTAGTATACTTAGTTTTAGCAGCTGTTTTTATGTGATGAAGTCAAAAATGTCTTTGCATCATTCGATTTTTCTTCTTTTTTTGCATTCAAACAGAAAAGCCCTAGATAACCACTCACAGTTACATTTTTGTAGTTCTCCCTAATCAATGCAAGGATAACATGTGCAGGTTGTGAAAGAAAACCAGATAATTCACAAAGGGCACACAAAAATAGAGGGGGAATTTTCTACTCTTGCAGATTTTAACATATTTCCTGGTGATACACTTTGGGTGAGGGATTCAAAGATCCATGAGCATCGAGATATTGCTGGTAATTACCTTTCTGAGTCTTATAATTGAAGAAATCTATGATGGAGATACGATTCTCCAAAGCTTTGTGGTTGCCTTTCTGATGGTAGAAAAGTACCACATGACTTGTTGGACTTCTTCTTTCTTTGATTTTGTTTCCATTTTCCTTTAAAATTAGTCTTAAAAGTTAGGCTGGATGACTGGATCAAGAAATTCTGGATTTTCCATCGTGAAATAATGTTTTGGCTTGTTTTTTCCTTTTTTAGGGCTAAGTTCTGGCTGCTGTTTTTTTACCATAGAAAACTTATGTCATTATAGGATTGAACCTTGGTAGGCCCTCCATCAAGTTTGAGGTCCCGTACAATTACCAAGGCATTGGGGCACAGCAGACTTTTGTCAGACTTAGTGTCAAAAACTCCTTTCTTTAGGACTGGACTATTTCCTGACGTAGATTTAGGAAGAAGTTTCTTTATATAGATTACTTAAAGAAACTAAAAAGTGAGGGGTCTTTCGGTAATAGGACTGACTGAAAGGGTAAGAACAGACTTTTGGACTTGCAATAGGGGTACTAGTGGTCAAATTTAGCAATTTAATGGAGGATTTCTTTGTAGCCATACAAGCACATAGTGCCAATTTTATGCTTGACCTTTTCTTCTTCTCCACAGATCTTAAAGATGTACAATCCTCCTTTACAAAAAAAAAAAAGACGTACAATCCTCTGTATGCACATGCGAGCATGCACAATCCCAACCCAATACCTCTCCTTATGCATGTGAAAATATTTGTGTCCCCTGGTTGTCCTTTGGGTATTTGTATTCTCCAACGAGTTCTTTTGATCTTGAATTGCAAATTCTGATAAAACAAGTATGGGTTGGGAGGCATCGCTTTGTGCTTCATAGAGAGATATTATAGAATCTCTCGCTTGAGATTGAATACTCCATTCTACGAATTTTATTCTAAAGATTGCCGGCATGACGTTTAAAGAGTGAGGAATTGCTGCAAGAAACTTGAAAAATCATAATCATGTAATAACAATAATGGCATTTGCACATTACTTATAGCAAGCCAGTGATTTTTCATCCCCCAATATCACATCTTGTTTATTTTTTCCTTTATGCCAAAAATTGATTTGTCAATAAAATTATCTTGAATATGTGCTTTGTGCTTTAATTCTCAAATTACATTGAATTAGGGAAACTTACTACAGTGATCCCCAACTTTGCCCTCGGTTTCAAGACATACACTTTGTATTATCTAGTTTCAATATCTATTCCTTGTGCCCTAAATTTGAAAAACATTTATACCCTCTAATTTCTTTAATTTGCTAATATTTTCCTAATTGTCACTCCAAGGTGTAAAGCATAGGTTTTTCAAAATCTTATGGTACAAAGTGTGGGCAATAGAAACTAGAGGATATAAAGCATCAACCAGGGATTAGTCTACTGGATTTCTCCATATGGGGGTTATCCAATAGCGCTTGCATGGATAACTTTTTTCTTTGCATTTCATTTGGAAATCACTGGTTCATTTTTGTGAGGTGAAGACTTATTTTTCTATGCAGTAGTTTTTAAGTTTTGAGGTTCGGAGGCTTATTCTTTAGTGACTCATATGTATTATTTTCGTAACAGATGAAATATCCATTCAAAAAGTGGATGTGGAACATGCTGAGGAAGGTTTTCGCGGAACACTTTTGACGACTGATTTCCCTTCATAAGTTTGGAGAAGTTGGCTCTTGTTAAATCTTTTGAAACTCTGGTTGTCTGACATGCTTTTAGGTAAAAGCAAATGTTTATCACAAGGTCTTCTCCTTGTAAACTTTAGTCTCATTGGTAAATTTACAACGCAACCTTTGTATATGGGTTTTTTGTGTGGCTGCTGCATAGAGTTCATGACATCGGTTTTATGTTTTACCCTAGATGTAGACAAAGTGATATTCTAGTTAGCAATTTGAAGCCAGTGAAAGATGTGAGGCTTTTTTGTAGCTGCAAGACTTTATAATTCTAAGATCTTGCTTCTCCTATCGACTTTAGTCAATAGCTGGACTTATAACAAAGCTATTTGTACTTTTGAATTGAGAAAAAGATATCTGAATTGAACAGTTTTAAGATTATGCAGCTAATCTGTTGAGATGCGTTTTGTTTTGGGGAAGATTCAATTGTAATATGAATATTCTTTTTTGGATGCTTTCGGCATGTTTTTAACCCCTGGCCAAAAATCTACCGATGTCATTTACGCTCTAGATTTGTGTATTGTTAACATGAGGAGTGATCTGTACTTTATTTTTGTCTTTTTTTTTTGTATTTTGTTAACAAGTACTACCACAACATATATTAAATACTTTAAGGAAAATTTCATTCTCAATGCACTGTTTGTCTCGAATTATGTGTTATCGGAGTCATTGAAAATGAAATCATTTCTTACTGGGTATGGCTAATAAGTATTCGGAGGTATTCGTTAACAATATCTCTTTTCTTTCCCGAATGCTTTCCATTCTAAAGCATGTTTGGTCTGTCTACCGAAGTCGTTTGCTGCTCAGCCCGCCCATGTTTAGCAGTTTTTTGAATGCCTTGAACTAACGCGACAAGAAGCTTGTATTGTATAATTACAACTACCCTTGAGGGAACATTCTGAGTTCTAAAAGTGGCTCTGCATATGGTTCTTTGTAAAAATAAACTATTCCACGTATGGCGTATCAAACTATAGTATAAAGATTTGTAAGTCCTGTAATTTTAATGCGTAAGTTGTTAGGAGTCTGCACTACAACACGTTAAAAGCAAAAATCCCCAAAAAGGCTTCTAATTTGTTAAGTACCATATTGTTCCGGACTCGAGCGTTGGAATATTAATCGCAATCCAATTACCGGTGGTACTTTGATTTTGCTTACAGCGTTGGGGTGTCTACAAATGCTCTTAAAAGATAATTCATTTACCAGTACGGAGCTTGCCAGCTTCTTGAACGTATCAATAGATCATTTACATCACAACTTTAAAGGAAGAATGCATTTCATGCGACATTCATATCTCATAAGGGCATGAACCTCGCCCCTAGCTTAGGCAAGAGTCGATGGTCCGGCAACCCGTCCCTAGCATAGGCGAGCCAACCATGAGTTTGCCATGCTTGCCAAGCACGGTGGCAAGGGCACGACCTGAGAGAGAGAGAGAGAGAGATTCCATATTTTAAAAAAAAATTTGGTACTTTTTTATTCCACGTCACACTTT
>JASUUE010000015.1:0-64000 GCA_031216405.1 Syzygium malaccense | reverse complement strand
TTTAGGGTTTAGGGTTTAGGGTTTAGGGTTTAGGGTTTAGGGTTTAGGGTTTAGGGTTTAGGGTTTAGGGTTTAGGGTTTAGGGTTTAGGGTTTAGGGTTTAGGGTTTAGGGTTTAGGGTTTAGGGTTTAGGGTTTAGGGTTTAGGGTTTAGGGTTTAGGGTTTAGGGTTTAGGGTTTAGGGTTTAGGGTTTAGGGTTTAGGGTTTAGGGTTTAGGGTTTAGGGTTTAGGGTTTAGGGTTTAGGGTTTAGGGTTTAGGGTTTAGGGTTTAGGGTTTAGGGTTTAGGGTTTAGGGTTTAGGGTTTAGGGTTTAGGGTTTAGGGTTTAGGGTTTAGGGTTTAGGGTTTAGGGTTTAGGGTTTAGGGTTTAGGGTTTAGGGTTTAGGGTTTAGGGTTTAGGGTTTAGGGTTTAGGGTTTAGGGTTTAGGGTTTAGGGTTTAGGGTTTAGGGTTTAGGGTTTAGGGTTTAGGGTTTAGGGTTTAGGGTTTAGGGTTTAGGGTTTAGGGTTTAGGGTTTAGGGTTTAGGGTTTAGGGTTTAGGGTTTAGGGTTTAGGGTTTAGGGTTTAGGGTTTAGGGTTTAGGGTTTAGGGTTTAGGGTTTAGGGTTTAGGGTTTAGGGTTTAGGGTTTAGGGTTTAGGGTTTAGGGTTTAGGGTTTAGGGTTTAGGGTTTAGGGTTTAGGGTTTAGGGTTTAGGGTTTAGGGTTTAGGGTTTAGGGTTTAGGGTTTAGGGTTTAGGGTTTAGGGTTTAGGGTTTAGGGTTTAGGGTTTAGGGTTTAGGGTTTAGGGTTTAGGGTTTAGGGTTTAGGGTTTAGGGTTTAGGGTTTAGGGTTTAGGGTTTAGGGTTTAGGGTTTAGGGTTTAGGGTTTAGGGTTTAGGGTTTAGGGTTTAGGGTTTAGGGTTTAGGGTTTAGGGTTTAGGGTTTAGGGTTTAGGGTTTAGGGTTTAGGGTTTAGGGTTTAGGGTTTAGGGTTTAGGGTTTAGGGTTTAGGGTTTAGGGTTTAGGGTTTAGGGTTTAGGGTTTAGGGTTTAGGGTTTAGGGTTTAGGGTTTAGGGTTTAGGGTTTAGGGTTTAGGGTTTAGGGTTTAGGGTTTAGGGTTTAGGGTTTAGGGTTTAGGGTTTAGGGTTTAGGGTTTAGGGTTTAGGGTTTAGGGTTTAGGGTTTAGGGTTTAGGGTTTAGGGTTTAGGGTTTAGGGTTTAGGGTTTAGGGTTTAGGGTTTAGGGTTTAGGGTTTAGGGTTTAGGGTTTAGGGTTTAGGGTTTAGGGTTTAGGGTTTAGGGTTTAGGGTTTAGGGTTTAGGGTTTAGGGTTTAGGGTTTAGGGTTTAGGGTTTAGGGTTTAGGGTTTAGGGTTTAGGGTTTAGGGTTTAGGGTTTAGGGTTTAGGGTTTAGGGTTTAGGGTTTAGGGTTTAGGGTTTAGGGTTTAGGGTTTAGGGTTTAGGGTTTAGGGTTTAGGGTTTAGGGTTTAGGGTTTAGGGTTTAGGGTTTAGGGTTTAGGGTTTAGGGTTTAGGGTTTAGGGTTTAGGGTTTAGGGTTTAGGGTTTAGGGTTTAGGGTTTAGGGTTTAGGGTTTAGGGTTTAGGGTTTAGGGTTTAGGGTTTAGGGTTTAGGGTTTAGGGTTTAGGGTTTAGGGTTTAGGGTTTAGGGTTTAGGGTTTAGGGTTTAGGGTTTAGGGTTTAGGGTTTAGGGTTTAGGGTTTAGGGTTTAGGGTTTAGGGTTTAGGGTTTAGGGTTTAGGGTTTAGGGTTTAGGGTTTAGGGTTTAGGGTTTAGGGTTTAGGGTTTAGGGTTTAGGGTTTAGGGTTTAGGGTTTAGGGTTTAGGGTTTAGGGTTTAGGGTTTAGGGTTTAGGGTTTAGGGTTTAGGGTTTAGGGTTTAGGGTTTAGGGTTTAGGGTTTAGGGTTTAGGGTTTAGGGTTTAGGGTTTAGGGTTTAGGGTTTAGGGTTTAGGGTTTAGGGTTTAGGGTTTAGGGTTTAGGGTTTAGGGTTTAGGGTTTAGGGTTTAGGGTTTAGGGTTTAGGGTTTAGGGTTTAGGGTTTAGGGTTTAGGGTTTAGGGTTTAGGGTTTAGGGTTTAGGGTTTAGGGTTTAGGGTTTAGGGTTTAGGGTTTAGGGTTTAGGGTTTAGGGTTTAGGGTTTAGGGTTTAGGGTTTAGGGTTTAGGGTTTAGGGTTTTAGGGTTTAGGGTTTAGGGTTTAGGGTTTAGGGTTTAGGGTTTAGGGTTTAGGGTTTAGGGTTTAGGGTTTAGGGTTTAGGGTTTAGGGTTTAGGGTTTAGGGTTTAGGGTTTAGGGTTTAGGGTTTAGGGTTTTAGGGTTTAGGGTTTAGGGTTTAGGGTTTAGGGTTTAGGGTTTAGGGTTTAGGGTTTAGGGTTTAGGGTTTAGGGTTTAGGGTTTAGGGTTTAGGGTTTAGGGTTTAGGGTTTAGGGTTTAGGGTTTAGGGTTTTAGGGTTTAGGGTTTAGGGTTTAGGGTTTAGGGTTTAGGGTTTAGGGTTTAGGGTTTAGGGTTTAGGGTTTAGGGTTTAGGGTTTAGGGTTTAGGGTTTAGGGTTTAGGGTTTAGGGTTTAGGGTTTAGGGTTTAGGGTTTAGGGTTTAGGGTTTAGGGTTTAGGGTTTAGGGTTTAGGGTTTAGGGTTTAGGGTTTAGGGTTTAGGGTTTAGGGTTTAGGGTTTAGGGTTTAGGGTTTAGGGTTTAGGGTTTAGGGTTTAGGGTTTAGGGTTTAGGGTTTAGGGTTTAGGGTTTAGGGTTTAGGGTTTAGGGTTTAGGGTTTAGGGTTTAGGGTTTAGGGTTTAGGGTTTAGGGTTTAGGGTTTAGGGTTTAGGGTTTAGGGTTTAGGGTTTAGGGTTTAGGGTTTAGGGTTTAGGGTTTAGGGTTTAGGGTTTAGGGTTTAGGGTTTAGGGTTTAGGGTTTAGGGTTTAGGGTTTAGGGTTTAGGGTTTAGGGTTTAGGGTTTAGGGTTTAGGGTTTAGGGTTTAGGGTTTAGGGTTTAGGGTTTAGGGTTTAGGGTTTAGGGTTTAGGGTTTAGGGTTTAGGGTTTAGGGTTTAGGGTTTAGGGTTTAGGGTTTAGGGTTTAGGGTTTAGGGTTTAGGGTTTAGGGTTTAGGGTTTAGGGTTTAGGGTTTAGGGTTTAGGGTTTAGGGTTTAGGGTTTAGGGTTTAGGGTTTAGGGTTTAGGGTTTAGGGTTTAGGGTTTAGGGTTTAGGGTTTAGGGTTTAGGGTTTAGGGTTTAGGGTTTAGGGTTTAGGGTTTAGGGTTTAGGGTTTAGGGTTTAGGGTTTAGGGTTTAGGGTTTAGGGTTTAGGGTTTAGGGTTTAGGGTTTAGGGTTTAGGGTTTAGGGTTTAGGGTTTAGGGTTTAGGGTTTAGGGTTTAGGGTTTAGGGTTTAGGGTTTAGGGTTTAGGGTTTAGGGTTTAGGGTTTAGGGTTTAGGGTTTAGGGTTTAGGGTTTAGGGTTTAGGGTTTAGGGTTTAGGGTTTAGGGTTTAGGGTTTAGGGTTTAGGGTTTAGGGTTTAGGGTTTAGGGTTTAGGGTTTAGGGTTTAGGGTTTAGGGTTTAGGGTTTAGGGTTTAGGGTTTAGGGTTTAGGGTTTAGGGTTTAGGGTTTAGGGTTTAGGGTTTAGGGTTTAGGGTTTAGGGTTTAGGGTTTAGGGTTTAGGGTTTAGGGTTTAGGGTTTAGGGTTTAGGGTTTAGGGTTTAGGGTTTAGGGTTTAGGGTTTAGGGTTTAGGGTTTAGGGTTTAGGGTTTAGGGTTTAGGGTTTAGGGTTTAGGGTTTAGGGTTTAGGGTTTAGGGTTTAGGGTTTAGGGTTTAGGGTTTAGGGTTTAGGGTTTAGGGTTTAGGGTTTAGGGTTTAGGGTTTAGGGTTTAGGGTTTAGGGTTTAGGGTTTAGGGTTTAGGGTTTAGGGTTTAGGGTTTAGGGTTTAGGGTTTAGGGTTTAGGGTTTAGGGTTTAGGGTTTAGGGTTTAGGGTTTAGGGTTTAGGGTTTAGGGTTTAGGGTTTAGGGTTTAGGGTTTAGGGTTTAGGGTTTAGGGTTTAGGGTTTAGGGTTTAGGGTTTAGGGTTTAGGGTTTAGGGTTTAGGGTTTAGGGTTTAGGGTTTAGGGTTTAGGGTTTAGGGTTTAGGGTTTAGGGTTTAGGGTTTAGGGTTTAGGGTTTAGGGTTTAGGGTTTAGGGTTTAGGGTTTAGGGTTTAGGGTTTAGGGTTTAGGGTTTAGGGTTTAGGGTTTAGGGTTTAGGGTTTAGGGTTTAGGGTTTAGGGTTTAGGGTTTAGGGTTTAGGGTTTAGGGTTTAAGGTTTAGGGTTTAGGGTTTAGGGTTTAGGGTTTAGGGTTTAGGGTTTAGGGTTTAGGGTTTAGGGTTTAGGGTTTAGGGTTTAGGGTTTAGGGTTTAGGGTTTAGGGTTTAGGGTTTAGGGTTTAGGGTTTAGGGTTTAGGGTTTAGGGTTTAGGGTTTAGGGTTTAGGGTTTAGGGTTTAGGGTTTAGGGTTTAGGGTTTAGGGTTTAGGGTTTAGGGTTTAGGGTTTAGGGTTTAGGGTTTAGGGTTTAGGGTTTAGGGTTTAGGGTTTAGGGTTTAGGGTTTAGGGTTTAGGGTTTAGGGTTTAGGGTTTAGGGTTTAGGGTTTAGGGTTTAGGGTTTAGGGTTTAGGGTTTAGGGTTTAGGGTTTAGGGTTTAGGGTTTAGGGTTTAGGGTTTAGGGTTTAGGGTTTAGGGTTTAGGGTTTAGGGTTTAGGGTTTAGGGTTTAGGGTTTAGGGTTTAGGGTTTAGGGTTTAGGGTTTAGGGTTTAGGGTTTAGGGTTTAGGGTTTAGGGTTTAGGGTTTAGGGTTTAGGGTTTAGGGTTTAGGGTTTAGGGTTTAGGGTTTAGGGTTTAGGGTTTAGGGTTTAGGGTTTAGGGTTTAGGGTTTAGGGTTTAGGGTTTAGGGTTTAGGGTTTAGGGTTTAGGGTTTAGGGTTTAGGGTTTAGGGTTTAGGGTTTAGGGTTTAGGGTTTAGGGTTTAGGGTTTAGGGTTTAGGGTTTAGGGTTTAGGGTTTAGGGTTTAGGGTTTAGGGTTTAGGGTTTAGGGTTTAGGGTTTAGGGTTTAGGGTTTAGGGTTTAGGGTTTAGGGTTTAGGGTTTAGGGTTTAGGGTTTAGGGTTTAGGGTTTAGGGTTTAGGGTTTAGGGTTTAGGGTTTAGGGTTTAGGGTTTAGGGTTTAGGGTTTAGGGTTTAGGGTTTAGGGTTTAGGGTTTAGGGTTTAGGGTTTAGGGTTTAGGGTTTAGGGTTTAGGGTTTAGGGTTTAGGGTTTAGGGTTTAGGGTTTAGGGTTTAGGGTTTAGGGTTTAGGGTTTAGGGTTTAGGGTTTAGGGTTTAGGGTTTAGGGTTTAGGGTTTAGGGTTTAGGGTTTAGGGTTTAGGGTTTAGGGTTTAGGGTTTAGGGTTTAGGGTTTAGGGTTTAGGGTTTAGGGTTTAGGGTTTAGGGTTTAGGGTTTAGGGTTTAGGGTTTAGGGTTTAGGGTTTAGGGTTTAGGGTTTAGGGTTTAGGGTTTAGGGTTTAGGGTTTAGGGTTTAGGGTTTAGGGTTTAGGGTTTAGGGTTTAGGGTTTAGGGTTTAGGGTTTAGGGTTTAGGGTTTAGGGTTTAGGGTTTAGGGTTTAGGGTTTAGGGTTTAGGGTTTAGGGTTTAGGGTTTAGGGTTTAGGGTTTAGGGTTTAGGGTTTAGGGTTTAGGGTTTAGGGTTTAGGGTTTAGGGTTTAGGGTTTAGGGTTTAGGGTTTAGGGTTTAGGGTTTAGGGTTTAGGGTTTAGGGTTTAGGGTTTAGGGTTTAGGGTTTAGGGTTTAGGGTTTAGGGTTTAGGGTTTAGGGTTTAGGGTTTAGGGTTTAGGGTTTAGGGTTTAGGGTTTAGGGTTTAGGGTTTAGGGTTTAGGGTTTAGGGTTTAGGGTTTAGGGTTTAGGGTTTAGGGTTTAGGGTTTAGGGTTTAGGGTTTAGGGTTTAGGGTTTAGGGTTTAGGGTTTAGGGTTTAGGGTTTAGGGTTTAGGGTTTAGGGTTTAGGGTTTAGGGTTTAGGGTTTAGGGTTTAGGGTTTAGGGTTTAGGGTTTAGGGTTTAGGGTTTAGGGTTTAGGGTTTAGGGTTTAGGGTTTAGGGTTTAGGGTTTAGGGTTTAGGGTTTAGGGTTTAGGGTTTAGGGTTTAGGGTTTAGGGTTTAGGGTTTAGGGTTTAGGGTTTAGGGTTTAGGGTTTAGGGTTTAGGGTTTAGGGTTTAGGGTTTAGGGTTTAGGGTTTAGGGTTTAGGGTTTAGGGTTTAGGGTTTAGGGTTTAGGGTTTAGGGTTTAGGGTTTAGGGTTTAGGGTTTAGGGTTTAGGGTTTAGGGTTTAGGGTTTAGGGTTTAGGGTTTAGGGTTTAGGGTTTAGGGTTTAGGGTTTAGGGTTTAGGGTTTAGGGTTTAGGGTTTAGGGTTTAGGGTTTAGGGTTTAGGGTTTAGGGTTTAGGGTTTAGGGTTTAGGGTTTAGGGTTTAGGGTTTAGGGTTTAGGGTTTAGGGTTTAGGGTTTAGGGTTTAGGGTTTAGGGTTTAGGGTTTAGGGTTTAGGGTTTAGGGTTTAGGGTTTAGGGTTTAGGGTTTAGGGTTTAGGGTTTAGGGTTTAGGGTTTAGGGTTTAGGGTTTAGGGTTTAGGGTTTAGGGTTTAGGGTTTAGGGTTTAGGGTTTAGGGTTTAGGGTTTAGGGTTTAGGGTTTAGGGTTTAGGGTTTAGGGTTTAGGGTTTAGGGTTTAGGGTTTAGGGTTTAGGGTTTAGGGTTTAGGGTTTAGGGTTTAGGGTTTAGGGTTTAGGGTTTAGGGTTTAGGGTTTAGGGTTTAGGGTTTAGGGTTTAGGGTTTAGGGTTTAGGGTTTAGGGTTTAGGGTTTAGGGTTTAGGGTTTAGGGTTTAGGGTTTAGGGTTTAGGGTTTAGGGTTTAGGGTTTAGGGTTTAGGGTTTAGGGTTTAGGGTTTAGGGTTTAGGGTTTAGGGTTTAGGGTTTAGGGTTTAGGGTTTAGGGTTTAGGGTTTAGGGTTTAGGGTTTAGGGTTTAGGGTTTAGGGTTTAGGGTTTAGGGTTTAGGGTTTAGGGTTTAGGGTTTAGGGTTTAGGGTTTAGGGTTTAGGGTTTAGGGTTTAGGGTTTAGGGTTTAGGGTTTAGGGTTTAGGGTTTAGGGTTTAGGGTTTAGGGTTTAGGGTTTAGGGTTTAGGGTTTAGGGTTTAGGGTTTAGGGTTTAGGGTTTAGGGTTTAGGGTTTAGGGTTTAGGGTTTAGGGTTTAGGGTTTAGGGTTTAGGGTTTAGGGTTTAGGGTTTAGGGTTTAGGGTTTAGGGTTTAGGGTTTAGGGTTTAGGGTTTAGGGTTTAGGGTTTAGGGTTTAGGGTTTAGGGTTTAGGGTTTAGGGTTTAGGGTTTAGGGTTTAGGGTTTAGGGTTTAGGGTTTAGGGTTTAGGGTTTAGGGTTTAGGGTTTAGGGTTTAGGGTTTAGGGTTTAGGGTTTAGGGTTTAGGGTTTAGGGTTTAGGGTTTAGGGTTTAGGGTTTAGGGTTTAGGGTTTAG
The DNA here is from genome assembly GCA_031216405.1 of Syzygium malaccense. NCBI lineage: Eukaryota > Viridiplantae > Streptophyta > Magnoliopsida > Myrtales > Myrtaceae > Syzygium > Syzygium malaccense. Next base: position 56,516 of record JASUUE010000015.1, on the reverse strand, counting down.
GGTTTAGGGTTTAGGGTTTAGGGTTTAGGGTTTAGGGTTTAGGGTTTAGGGTTTAGGGTTTAGGGTTTAGGGTTTAGGGTTTAGGGTTTAGGGTTTAGGGTTTAGGGTTTAGGGTTTAGGGTTTAGGGTTTAGGGTTTAGGGTTTAGGGTTTAGGGTTTAGGGTTTAGGGTTTAGGGTTTAGGGTTTAGGGTTTAGGGTTTAGGGTTTAGGGTTTAGGGTTTAGGGTTTAGGGTTTAGGGTTTAGGGTTTAGGGTTTAGGGTTTAGGGTTTAGGGTTTAGGGTTTAGGGTTTAGGGTTTAGGGTTTAGGGTTTAGGGTTTAGGGTTTAGGGTTTAGGGTTTAGGGTTTAGGGTTTAGGGTTTAGGGTTTAGGGTTTAGGGTTTAGGGTTTAGGGTTTAGGGTTTAGGGTTTAGGGTTTAGGGTTTAGGGTTTAGGGTTTAGGGTTTAGGGTTTAGGGTTTAGGGTTTAGGGTTTAGGGTTTAGGGTTTAGGGTTTAGGGTTTAGGGTTTAGGGTTTAGGGTTTAGGGTTTAGGGTTTAGGGTTTAGGGTTTAGGGTTTAGGGTTTAGGGTTTAGGGTTTAGGGTTTAGGGTTTAGGGTTTAGGGTTTAGGGTTTAGGGTTTAGGGTTTAGGGTTTAGGGTTTAGGGTTTAGGGTTTAGGGTTTAGGGTTTAGGGTTTAGGGTTTAGGGTTTAGGGTTTAGGGTTTAGGGTTTAGGGTTTAGGGTTTAGGGTTTAGGGTTTAGGGTTTAGGGTTTAGGGTTTAGGGTTTAGGGTTTAGGGTTTAGGGTTTAGGGTTTAGGGTTTAGGGTTTAGGGTTTAGGGTTTAGGGTTTAGGGTTTAGGGTTTAGGGTTTAGGGTTTAGGGTTTAGGGTTTAGGGTTTAGGGTTTAGGGTTTAGGGTTTAGGGTTTAGGGTTTAGGGTTTAGGGTTTAGGGTTTAGGGTTTAGGGTTTAGGGTTTAGGGTTTAGGGTTTAGGGTTTAGGGTTTAGGGTTTAGGGTTTAGGGTTTAGGGTTTAGGGTTTAGGGTTTAGGGTTTAGGGTTTAGGGTTTAGGGTTTAGGGTTTAGGGTTTAGGGTTTAGGGTTTAGGGTTTAGGGTTTAGGGTTTAGGGTTTAGGGTTTAGGGTTTAGGGTTTAGGGTTTAGGGTTTAGGGTTTAGGGTTTAGGGTTTAGGGTTTAGGGTTTAGGGTTTAGGGTTTAGGGTTTAGGGTTTAGGGTTTAGGGTTTAGGGTTTAGGGTTTAGGGTTTAGGGTTTAGGGTTTAGGGTTTAGGGTTTAGGGTTTAGGGTTTAGGGTTTAGGGTTTAGGGTTTAGGGTTTAGGGTTTAGGGTTTAGGGTTTAGGGTTTAGGGTTTAGGGTTTAGGGTTTAGGGTTTAGGGTTTAGGGTTTAGGGTTTAGGGTTTAGGGTTTAGGGTTTAGGGTTTAGGGTTTAGGGTTTAGGGTTTAGGGTTTAGGGTTTAGGGTTTAGGGTTTAGGGTTTAGGGTTTAGGGTTTAGGGTTTAGGGTTTAGGGTTTAGGGTTTAGGGTTTAGGGTTTAGGGTTTAGGGTTTAGGGTTTAGGGTTTAGGGTTTAGGGTTTAGGGTTTAGGGTTTAGGGTTTAGGGTTTAGGGTTTAGGGTTTAGGGTTTAGGGTTTAGGGTTTAGGGTTTAGGGTTTAGGGTTTAGGGTTTAGGGTTTAGGGTTTAGGGTTTAGGGTTTAGGGTTTAGGGTTTAGGGTTTAGGGTTTAGGGTTTAGGGTTTAGGGTTTAGGGTTTAGGGTTTAGGGTTTAGGGTTTAGGGTTTAGGGTTTAGGGTTTAGGGTTTAGGGTTTAGGGTTTAGGGTTTAGGGTTTAGGGTTTAGGGTTTAGGGTTTAGGGTTTAGGGTTTAGGGTTTAGGGTTTAGGGTTTAGGGTTTAGGGTTTAGGGTTTAGGGTTTAGGGTTTAGGGTTTAGGGTTTAGGGTTTAGGGTTTAGGGTTTAGGGTTTAGGGTTTAGGGTTTAGGGTTTAGGGTTTAGGGTTTAGGGTTTAGGGTTTAGGGTTTAGGGTTTAGGGTTTAGGGTTTAGGGTTTAGGGTTTAGGGTTTAGGGTTTAGGGTTTAGGGTTTAGGGTTTAGGGTTTAGGGTTTAGGGTTTAGGGTTTAGGGTTTAGGGTTTAGGGTTTAGGGTTTAGGGTTTAGGGTTTAGGGTTTAGGGTTTAGGGTTTAGGGTTTAGGGTTTAGGGTTTAGGGTTTAGGGTTTAGGGTTTAGGGTTTAGGGTTTAGGGTTTAGGGTTTAGGGTTTAGGGTTTAGGGTTTAGGGTTTAGGGTTTAGGGTTTAGGGTTTAGGGTTTAGGGTTTAGGGTTTAGGGTTTAGGGTTTAGGGTTTAGGGTTTAGGGTTTAGGGTTTAGGGTTTAGGGTTTAGGGTTTAGGGTTTAGGGTTTAGGGTTTAGGGTTTAGGGTTTAGGGTTTAGGGTTTAGGGTTTAGGGTTTAGGGTTTAGGGTTTAGGGTTTAGGGTTTAGGGTTTAGGGTTTAGGGTTTAGGGTTTAGGGTTTAGGGTTTAGGGTTTAGGGTTTAGGGTTTAGGGTTTAGGGTTTAGGGTTTAGGGTTTAGGGTTTAGGGTTTAGGGTTTAGGGTTTAGGGTTTAGGGTTTAGGGTTTAGGGTTTAGGGTTTAGGGTTTAGGGTTTAGGGTTTAGGGTTTAGGGTTTAGGGTTTAGGGTTTAGGGTTTAGGGTTTAGGGTTTAGGGTTTAGGGTTTAGGGTTTAGGGTTTAGGGTTTAGGGTTTAGGGTTTAGGGTTTAGGGTTTAGGGTTTAGGGTTTAGGGTTTAGGGTTTAGGGTTTAGGGTTTAGGGTTTAGGGTTTAGGGTTTAGGGTTTAGGGTTTAGGGTTTAGGGTTTAGGGTTTAGGGTTTAGGGTTTAGGGTTTAGGGTTTAGGGTTTAGGGTTTAGGGTTTAGGGTTTAGGGTTTAGGGTTTAGGGTTTAGGGTTTAGGGTTTAGGGTTTAGGGTTTAGGGTTTAGGGTTTAGGGTTTAGGGTTTAGGGTTTAGGGTTTAGGGTTTAGGGTTTAGGGTTTAGGGTTTAGGGTTTAGGGTTTAGGGTTTAGGGTTTAGGGTTTAGGGTTTAGGGTTTAGGGTTTAGGGTTTAGGGTTTAGGGTTTAGGGTTTAGGGTTTAGGGTTTAGGGTTTAGGGTTTAGGGTTTAGGGTTTAGGGTTTAGGGTTTAGGGTTTAGGGTTTAGGGTTTAGGGTTTAGGGTTTAGGGTTTAGGGTTTAGGGTTTAGGGTTTAGGGTTTAGGGTTTAGGGTTTAGGGTTTAGGGTTTAGGGTTTAGGGTTTAGGGTTTAGGGTTTAGGGTTTAGGGTTTAGGGTTTAGGGTTTAGGGTTTAGGGTTTAGGGTTTAGGGTTTAGGGTTTAGGGTTTAGGGTTTAGGGTTTAGGGTTTAGGGTTTAGGGTTTAGGGTTTAGGGTTTAGGGTTTAGGGTTTAGGGTTTAGGGTTTAGGGTTTAGGGTTTAGGGTTTAGGGTTTAGGGTTTAGGGTTTAGGGTTTAGGGTTTAGGGTTTAGGGTTTAGGGTTTAGGGTTTAGGGTTTAGGGTTTAGGGTTTAGGGTTTAGGGTTTAGGGTTTAGGGTTTAGGGTTTAGGGTTTAGGGTTTAGGGTTTAGGGTTTAGGGTTTAGGGTTTAGGGTTTAGGGTTTAGGGTTTAGGGTTTAGGGTTTAGGGTTTAGGGTTTAGGGTTTAGGGTTTAGGGTTTAGGGTTTAGGGTTTAGGGTTTAGGGTTTAGGGTTTAGGGTTTAGGGTTTAGGGTTTAGGGTTTAGGGTTTAGGGTTTAGGGTTTAGGGTTTAGGGTTTAGGGTTTAGGGTTTAGGGTTTAGGGTTTAGGGTTTAGGGTTTAGGGTTTAGGGTTTAGGGTTTAGGGTTTAGGGTTTAGGGTTTAGGGTTTAGGGTTTAGGGTTTAGGGTTTAGGGTTTAGGGTTTAGGGTTTAGGGTTTAGGGTTTAGGGTTTAGGGTTTAGGGTTTAGGGTTTAGGGTTTAGGGTTTAGGGTTTAGGGTTTAGGGTTTAGGGTTTAGGGTTTAGGGTTTAGGGTTTAGGGTTTAGGGTTTAGGGTTTAGGGTTTAGGGTTTAGGGTTTAGGGTTTAGGGTTTAGGGTTTAGGGTTTAGGGTTTAGGGTTTAGGGTTTAGGGTTTAGGGTTTAGGGTTTAGGGTTTAGGGTTTAGGGTTTAGGGTTTAGGGTTTAGGGTTTAGGGTTTAGGGTTTAGGGTTTAGGGTTTAGGGTTTAGGGTTTAGGGTTTAGGGTTTAGGGTTTAGGGTTTAGGGTTTAGGGTTTAGGGTTTAGGGTTTAGGGTTTAGGGTTTAGGGTTTAGGGTTTAGGGTTTAGGGTTTAGGGTTTAGGGTTTAGGGTTTAGGGTTTAGGGTTTAGGGTTTAGGGTTTAGGGTTTAGGGTTTAGGGTTTAGGGTTTAGGGTTTAGGGTTTAGGGTTTAGGGTTTAGGGTTTAGGGTTTAGGGTTTAGGGTTTAGGGTTTAGGGTTTAGGGTTTAGGGTTTAGGGTTTAGGGTTTAGGGTTTAGGGTTTAGGGTTTAGGGTTTAGGGTTTAGGGTTTAGGGTTTAGGGTTTAGGGTTTAGGGTTTAGGGTTTAGGGTTTAGGGTTTAGGGTTTAGGGTTTAGGGTTTAGGGTTTAGGGTTTAGGGTTTAGGGTTTAGGGTTTAGGGTTTAGGGTTTAGGGTTTAGGGTTTAGGGTTTAGGGTTTAGGGTTTAGGGTTTAGGGTTTAGGGTTTAGGGTTTAGGGTTTAGGGTTTAGGGTTTAGGGTTTAGGGTTTAGGGTTTAGGGTTTAGGGTTTAGGGTTTAGGGTTTAGGGTTTAGGGTTTAGGGTTTAGGGTTTAGGGTTTAGGGTTTAGGGTTTAGGGTTTAGGGTTTAGGGTTTAGGGTTTAGGGTTTAGGGTTTAGGGTTTAGGGTTTAGGGTTTAGGGTTTAGGGTTTAGGGTTTAGGGTTTAGGGTTTAGGGTTTAGGGTTTAGGGTTTAGGGTTTAGGGTTTAGGGTTTAGGGTTTAGGGTTTAGGGTTTAGGGTTTAGGGTTTAGGGTTTAGGGTTTAGGGTTTAGGGTTTAGGGTTTAGGGTTTAGGGTTTAGGGTTTAGGGTTTAGGGTTTAGGGTTTAGGGTTTAGGGTTTAGGGTTTAGGGTTTAGGGTTTAGGGTTTAGGGTTTAGGGTTTAGGGTTTAGGGTTTAGGGTTTAGGGTTTAGGGTTTAGGGTTTAGGGTTTAGGGTTTAGGGTTTAGGGTTTAGGGTTTAGGGTTTAGGGTTTAGGGTTTAGGGTTTAGGGTTTAGGGTTTAGGGTTTAGGGTTTAGGGTTTAGGGTTTAGGGTTTAGGGTTTAGGGTTTAGGGTTTAGGGTTTAGGGTTTAGGGTTTAGGGTTTAGGGTTTAGGGTTTAGGGTTTAGGGTTTAGGGTTTAGGGTTTAGGGTTTAGGGTTTAGGGTTTAGGGTTTAGGGTTTAGGGTTTAGGGTTTAGGGTTTAGGGTTTAGGGTTTAGGGTTTAGGGTTTAGGGTTTAGGGTTTAGGGTTTAGGGTTTAGGGTTTAGGGTTTAGGGTTTAGGGTTTAGGGTTTAGGGTTTAGGGTTTAGGGTTTAGGGTTTAGGGTTTAGGGTTTAGGGTTTAGGGTTTAGGGTTTAGGGTTTAGGGTTTAGGGTTTAGGGTTTAGGGTTTAGGGTTTAGGGTTTAGGGTTTAGGGTTTAGGGTTTAGGGTTTAGGGTTTAGGGTTTAGGGTTTAGGGTTTAGGGTTTAGGGTTTAGGGTTTAGGGTTTAGGGTTTAGGGTTTAGGGTTTAGGGTTTAGGGTTTAGGGTTTAGGGTTTAGGGTTTAGGGTTTAGGGTTTAGGGTTTAGGGTTTAGGGTTTAGGGTTTAGGGTTTAGGGTTTAGGGTTTAGGGTTTAGGGTTTAGGGTTTAGGGTTTAGGGTTTAGGGTTTAGGGTTTAGGGTTTAGGGTTTAGGGTTTAGGGTTTAGGGTTTAGGGTTTAGGGTTTAGGGTTTAGGGTTTAGGGTTTAGGGTTTAGGGTTTAGGGTTTAGGGTTTAGGGTTTAGGGTTTAGGGTTTAGGGTTTAGGGTTTAGGGTTTAGGGTTTAGGGTTTAGGGTTTAGGGTTTAGGGTTTAGGGTTTAGGGTTTAGGGTTTAGGGTTTAGGGTTTAGGGTTTAGGGTTTAGGGTTTAGGGTTTAGGGTTTAGGGTTTAGGGTTTAGGGTTTAGGGTTTAGGGTTTAGGGTTTAGGGTTTAGGGTTTAGGGTTTAGGGTTTAGGGTTTAGGGTTTAGGGTTTAGGGTTTAGGGTTTAGGGTTTAGGGTTTAGGGTTTAGGGTTTAGGGTTTAGGGTTTAGGGTTTAGGGTTTAGGGTTTAGGGTTTAGGGTTTAGGGTTTAGGGTTTAGGGTTTAGGGTTTAGGGTTTAGGGTTTAGGGTTTAGGGTTTAGGGTTTAGGGTTTAGGGTTTAGGGTTTAGGGTTTAGGGTTTAGGGTTTAGGGTTTAGGGTTTAGGGTTTAGGGTTTAGGGTTTAGGGTTTAGGGTTTAGGGTTTAGGGTTTAGGGTTTAGGGTTTAGGGTTTAGGGTTTAGGGTTTAGGGTTTAGGGTTTAGGGTTTAGGGTTTAGGGTTTAGGGTTTAGGGTTTAGGGTTTAGGGTTTAGGGTTTAGGGTTTAGGGTTTAGGGTTTAGGGTTTAGGGTTTAGGGTTTAGGGTTTAGGGTTTAGGGTTTAGGGTTTAGGGTTTAGGGTTTAGGGTTTAGGGTTTAGGGTTTAGGGTTTAGGGTTTAGGGTTTAGGGTTTAGGGTTTAGGGTTTAGGGTTTAGGGTTTAGGGTTTAGGGTTTAGGGTTTAGGGTTTAGGGTTTAGGGTTTAGGGTTTAGGGTTTAGGGTTTAGGGTTTAGGGTTTAGGGTTTAGGGTTTAGGGTTTAGGGTTTAGGGTTTAGGGTTTAGGGTTTAGGGGTTTAGGGTTTAGGGTTTAGGGTTTAGGGTTTAGGGTTTAGGGTTTAGGGTTTAGGGTTTAGGGTTTAGGGTTTAGGGTTTAGGGTTTAGGGTTTAGGGTTTAGGGTTTAGGGTTTAGGGTTTAGGGTTTAGGGTTTAGGGTTTAGGGTTTAGGGTTTAGGGTTTAGGGTTTAGGGTTTAGGGTTTAGGGTTTAGGGTTTAGGGTTTAGGGTTTAGGGTTTAGGGTTTAGGGTTTAGGGTTTAGGGTTTAGGGTTTAGGGTTTAGGGTTTAGGGTTTAGGGTTTAGGGTTTAGGGTTTAGGGTTTAGGGTTTAGGGTTTAGGGTTTAGGGTTTAGGGTTTAGGGTTTAGGGTTTAGGGTTTAGGGTTTAGGGTTTAGGGTTTAGGGTTTAGGGTTTAGGGTTTAGGGTTTAGGGTTTAGGGTTTAGGGTTTAGGGTTTAGGGTTTAGGGTTTAGGGTTTAGGGTTTAGGGTTTAGGGTTTAGGGTTTAGGGTTTAGGGTTTAGGGTTTAGGGTTTAGGGTTTAGGGTTTAGGGTTTAGGGTTTAGGGTTTAGGGTTTAGGGTTTAGGGTTTAGGGTTTAGGGTTTAGGGTTTAGGGTTTAGGGTTTAGGGTTTAGGGTTTAGGGTTTAGGGTTTAGGGTTTAGGGTTTAGGGTTTAGGGTTTAGGGTTTAGGGTTTAGGGTTTAGGGTTTAGGGTTTAGGGTTTAGGGTTTAGGGTTTAGGGTTTAGGGTTTAGGGTTTAGGGTTTAGGGTTTAGGGTTTAGGGTTTAGGGTTTAGGGTTTAGGGTTTAGGGTTTAGGGTTTAGGGTTTAGGGTTTAGGGTTTAGGGTTTAGGGTTTAGGGTTTAGGGTTTAGGGTTTAGGGTTTAGGGTTTAGGGTTTAGGGTTTAGGGTTTAGGGTTTAGGGTTTAGGGTTTAGGGTTTAGGGTTTAGGGTTTAGGGTTTAGGGTTTAGGGTTTAGGGTTTAGGGTTTAGGGTTTAGGGTTTAGGGTTTAGGGTTTAGGGTTTAGGGTTTAGGGTTTAGGGTTTAGGGTTTAGGGTTTAGGGTTTAGGGTTTAGGGTTTAGGGTTTAGGGTTTAGGGTTTAGGGTTTAGGGTTTAGGGTTTAGGGTTTAGGGTTTAGGGTTTAGGGTTTAGGGTTTAGGGTTTAGGGTTTAGGGTTTAGGGTTTAGGGTTTAGGGTTTAGGGTTTAGGGTTTAGGGTTTAGGGTTTAGGGTTTAGGGTTTAGGGTTTAGGGTTTAGGGTTTAGGGTTTAGGGTTTAGGGTTTAGGGTTTAGGGTTTAGGGTTTAGGGTTTAGGGTTTAGGGTTTAGGGTTTAGGGTTTAGGGTTTAGGGTTTAGGGTTTAGGGTTTAGGGTTTAGGGTTTAGGGTTTAGGGTTTAGGGTTTAGGGTTTAGGGTTTAGGGTTTAGGGTTTAGGGTTTAGGGTTTAGGGTTTAGGGTTTAGGGTTTAGGGTTTAGGGTTTAGGGTTTAGGGTTTAGGGTTTAGGGTTTAGGGTTTAGGGTTTAGGGTTTAGGGTTTAGGGTTTAGGGTTTAGGGTTTAGGGTTTAGGGTTTAGGGTTTAGGGTTTAGGGTTTAGGGTTTAGGGTTTAGGGTTTAGGGTTTAGGGTTTAGGGTTTAGGGTTTAGGGTTTAGGGTTTAGGGTTTAGGGTTTAGGGTTTAGGGTTTAGGGTTTAGGGTTTAGGGTTTAGGGTTTAGGGTTTAGGGTTTAGGGTTTAGGGTTTAGGGTTTAGGGTTTAGGGTTTAGGGTTTAGGGTTTAGGGTTTAGGGTTTAGGGTTTAGGGTTTAGGGTTTAGGGTTTAGGGTTTAGGGTTTAGGGTTTAGGGTTTAGGGTTTAGGGTTTAGGGTTTAGGGTTTAGGGTTTAGGGTTTAGGGTTTAGGGTTTAGGGTTTAGGGTTTAGGGTTTAGGGTTTAGGGTTTAGGGTTTAGGGTTTAGGGTTTAGGGTTTAGGGTTTAGGGTTTAGGGTTTAGGGTTTAGGGTTTAGGGTTTAGGGTTTAGGGTTTAGGGTTTAGGGTTTAGGGTTTAGGGTTTAGGGTTTAGGGTTTAGGGTTTAGGGTTTAGGGTTTAGGGTTTAGGGTTTAGGGTTTAGGGTTTAGGGTTTAGGGTTTAGGGTTTAGGGTTTAGGGTTTAGGGTTTAGGGTTTAGGGTTTAGGGTTTAGGGTTTAGGGTTTAGGGTTTAGGGTTTAGGGTTTAGGGTTTAGGGTTTAGGGTTTAGGGTTTAGGGTTTAGGGTTTAGGGTTTAGGGTTTAGGGTTTAGGGTTTAGGGTTTAGGGTTTAGGGTTTAGGGTTTAGGGTTTAGGGTTTAGGGTTTAGGGTTTAGGGTTTAGGGTTTAGGGTTTAGGGTTTAGGGTTTAGGGTTTAGGGTTTAGGGTTTAGGGTTTAGGGTTTAGGGTTTAGGGTTTAGGGTTTAGGGTTTAGGGTTTAGGGTTTAGGGTTTAGGGTTTAGGGTTTAGGGTTTAGGGTTTAGGGTTTAGGGTTTAGGGTTTAGGGTTTAGGGTTTAGGGTTTAGGGTTTAGGGTTTAGGGTTTAGGGTTTAGGGTTTAGGGTTTAGGGTTTAGGGTTTAGGGTTTAGGGTTTAGGGTTTAGGGTTTAGGGTTTAGGGTTTAGGGTTTAGGGTTTAGGGTTTAGGGTTTAGGGTTTAGGGTTTAGGGTTTAGGGTTTAGGGTTTAGGGTTTAGGGTTTAGGGTTTAGGGTTTAGGGTTTAGGGTTTAGGGTTTAGGGTTTAGGGTTTAGGGTTTAGGGTTTAGGGTTTAGGGTTTAGGGTTTAGGGTTTAGGGTTTAGGGTTTAGGGTTTAGGGTTTAGGGTTTAGGGTTTAGGGTTTAGGGTTTAGGGTTTAGGGTTTAGGGTTTAGGGTTTAGGGTTTAGGGTTTAGGGTTTAGGGTTTAGGGTTTAGGGTTTAGGGTTTAGGGTTTAGGGTTTAGGGTTTAGGGTTTAGGGTTTAGGGTTTAGGGTTTAGGGTTTAGGGTTTAGGGTTTAGGGTTTAGGGTTTAGGGTTTAGGGTTTAGGGTTTAGGGTTTAGGGTTTAGGGTTTAGGGTTTAGGGTTTAGGGTTTAGGGTTTAGGGTTTAGGGTTTAGGGTTTAGGGTTTAGGGTTTAGGGTTTAGGGTTTTAGGGTTTAGGGTTTAGGGTTTAGGGTTTAGGGTTTAGGGTTTAGGGTTTAGGGTTTAGGGTTTAGGGTTTAGGGTTTAGGGTTTAGGGTTTAGGGTTTAGGGTTTAGGGTTTAGGGTTTAGGGTTTAGGGTTTAGGGTTTAGGGTTTAGGGTTTAGGGTTTAGGGTTTAGGGTTTAGGGTTTAGGGTTTAGGGTTTAGGGTTTAGGGTTTAGGGTTTAGGGTTTAGGGTTTAGGGTTTAGGGTTTAGGGTTTAGGGTTTAGGGTTTAGGGTTTAGGGTTTAGGGTTTAGGGTTTAGGGTTTAGGGTTTAGGGTTTAGGGTTTAGGGTTTAGGGTTTAGGGTTTAGGGTTTAGGGTTTAGGGTTTAGGGTTTAGGGTTTAGGGTTTAGGGTTTAGGGTTTAGGGTTTAGGGTTTAGGGTTTAGGGTTTAGGGTTTAGGGTTTAGGGTTTAGGGTTTAGGGTTTAGGGTTTAGGGTTTAGGGTTTAGGGTTTAGGGTTTAGGGTTTAGGGTTTAGGGTTTAGGGTTTAGGGTTTAGGGTTTAGGGTTTAGGGTTTAGGGTTTAGGGTTTAGGGTTTAGGGTTTAGGGTTTAGGGTTTAGGGTTTAGGGTTTAGGGTTTAGGGTTTAGGGTTTAGGGTTTAGGGTTTAGGGTTTAGGGTTTAGGGTTTAGGGTTTAGGGTTTAGGGTTTAGGGTTTAGGGTTTAGGGTTTAGGGTTTAGGGTTTAGGGTTTAGGGTTTAGGGTTTAGGGTTTAGGGTTTAGGGTTTAGGGTTTAGGGTTTAGGGTTTAGGGTTTAGGGTTTAGGGTTTAGGGTTTAGGGTTTAGGGTTTAGGGTTTAGGGTTTAGGGTTTAGGGTTTAGGGTTTAGGGTTTAGGGTTTAGGGTTTAGGGTTTAGGGTTTAGGGTTTAGGGTTTAGGGTTTAGGGTTTAGGGTTTAGGGTTTAGGGTTTAGGGTTTAGGGTTTAGGGTTTAGGGTTTAGGGTTTAGGGTTTAGGGTTTAGGGTTTAGGGTTTAGGGTTTAGGGTTTAGGGTTTAGGGTTTAGGGTTTAGGGTTTAGGGTTTAGGGTTTAGGGTTTAGGGTTTAGGGTTTAGGGTTTAGGGTTTAGGGTTTAGGGTTTAGGGTTTAGGGTTTAGGGTTTAGGGTTTAGGGTTTAGGGTTTAGGGTTTAGGGTTTAGGGTTTAGGGTTTAGGGTTTAGGGTTTAGGGTTTAGGGTTTAGGGTTTAGGGTTTAGGGTTTAGGGTTTAGGGTTTAGGGTTTAGGGTTTAGGGTTTAGGGTTTAGGGTTTAGGGTTTAGGGTTTAGGGTTTAGGGTTTAGGGTTTAGGGTTTAGGGTTTAGGGTTTAGGGTTTAGGGTTTAGGGTTTAGGGTTTAGGGTTTAGGGTTTAGGGTTTAGGGTTTAGGGTTTAGGGTTTAGGGTTTAGGGTTTAGGGTTTAGGGTTTAGGGTTTAGGGTTTAGGGTTTAGGGTTTAGGGTTTAGGGTTTAGGGTTTAGGGTTTAGGGTTTAGGGTTTAGGGTTTAGGGTTTAGGGTTTAGGGTTTAGGGTTTAGGGTTTAGGGTTTAGGGTTTAGGGTTTAGGGTTTAGGGTTTAGGGTTTAGGGTTTAGGGTTTAGGGTTTAGGGTTTAGGGTTTAGGGTTTAGGGTTTAGGGTTTAGGGTTTAGGGTTTAGGGTTTAGGGTTTAGGGTTTAGGGTTTAGGGTTTAGGGTTTAGGGTTTAGGGTTTAGGGTTTAGGGTTTAGGGTTTAGGGTTTAGGGTTTAGGGTTTAGGGTTTAGGGTTTAGGGTTTAGGGTTTAGGGTTTAGGGTTTAGGGTTTAGGGTTTAGGGTTTAGGGTTTAGGGTTTAGGGTTTAGGGTTTAGGGTTTAGGGTTTAGGGTTTAGGGTTTAGGGTTTAGGGTTTAGGGTTTAGGGTTTAGGGTTTAGGGTTTAGGGTTTAGGGTTTAGGGTTTAGGGTTTAGGGTTTAGGGTTTAGGGTTTAGGGTTTAGGGTTTAGGGTTTAGGGTTTAGGGTTTAGGGTTTAGGGTTTAGGGTTTAGGGTTTAGGGTTTAGGGTTTAGGGTTTAGGGTTTAGGGTTTAGGGTTTAGGGTTTAGGGTTTAGGGTTTAGGGTTTAGGGTTTAGGGTTTAGGGTTTAGGGTTTAGGGTTTAGGGTTTAGGGTTTAGGGTTTAGGGTTTAGGGTTTAGGGTTTAGGGTTTAGGGTTTAGGGTTTAGGGTTTAGGGTTTAGGGTTTAGGGTTTAGGGTTTAGGGTTTAGGGTTTAGGGTTTAGGGTTTAGGGTTTAGGGTTTAGGGTTTAGGGTTTAGGGTTTAGGGTTTAGGGTTTAGGGTTTAGGGTTTAGGGTTTAGGGTTTAGGGTTTAGGGTTTAGGGTTTAGGGTTTAGGGTTTAGGGTTTAGGGTTTAGGGTTTAGGGTTTAGGGTTTAGGGTTTAGGGTTTAGGGTTTAGGGTTTAGGGTTTAGGGTTTAGGGTTTAGGGTTTAGGGTTTAGGGTTTAGGGTTTAGGGTTTAGGGTTTAGGGTTTAGGGTTTAGGGTTTAGGGTTTAGGGTTTAGGGTTTAGGGTTTTAGGGTTTAGGGTTTAGGGTTTAGGGTTTAGGGTTTAGGGTTTAGGGTTTAGGGTTTAGGGTTTAGGGTTTAGGGTTTAGGGTTTAGGGTTTAGGGTTTAGGGTTTAGGGTTTAGGGTTTAGGGTTTAGGGTTTAGGGTTTAGGGTTTAGGGTTTAGGGTTTAGGGTTTAGGGTTTAGGGTTTAGGGTTTAGGGTTTAGGGTTTAGGGTTTAGGGTTTAGGGTTTAGGGTTTAGGGTTTAGGGTTTAGGGTTTAGGGTTTAGGGTTTAGGGTTTAGGGTTTAGGGTTTAGGGTTTAGGGTTTAGGGTTTAGGGTTTAGGGTTTAGGGTTTAGGGTTTAGGGTTTAGGGTTTAGGGTTTAGGGTTTAGGGTTTAGGGTTTAGGGTTTAGGGTTTAGGGTTTAGGGTTTAGGGTTTAGGGTTTAGGGTTTAGGGTTTAGGGTTTAGGGTTTAGGGTTTAGGGTTTAGGGTTTAGGGTTTAGGGTTTAGGGTTTAGGGTTTAGGGTTTAGGGTTTAGGGTTTAGGGTTTAGGGTTTAGGGTTTAGGGTTTAGGGTTTAGGGTTTAGGGTTTAGGGTTTAGGGTTTAGGGTTTAGGGTTTAGGGTTTAGGGTTTAGGGTTTAGGGTTTAGGGTTTAGGGTTTAGGGTTTAGGGTTTAGGGTTTAGGGTTTAGGGTTTAGGGTTTAGGGTTTAGGGTTTAGGGTTTAGGGTTTAGGGTTTAGGGTTTAGGGTTTAGGGTTTAGGGTTTAGGGTTTAGGGTTTAGGGTTTAGGGTTTAGGGTTTAGGGTTTAGGGTTTAGGGTTTAGGGTTTAGGGTTTAGGGTTTAGGGTTTAGGGTTTAGGGTTTAGGGTTTAGGGTTTAGGGTTTAGGGTTTAGGGTTTAGGGTTTAGGGTTTAGGGTTTAGGGTTTAGGGTTTAGGGTTTAGGGTTTAGGGTTTAGGGTTTAGGGTTTAGGGTTTAGGGTTTAGGGTTTAGGGTTTAGGGTTTAGGGTTTAGGGTTTAGGGTTTAGGGTTTAGGGTTTAGGGTTTAGGGTTTAGGGTTTAGGGTTTAGGGTTTAGGGTTTAGGGTTTAGGGTTTAGGGTTTAGGGTTTAGGGTTTAGGGTTTAGGGTTTAGGGTTTAGGGTTTAGGGTTTAGGGTTTAGGGTTTAGGGTTTAGGGTTTAGGGTTTAGGGTTTAGGGTTTAGGGTTTAGGGTTTAGGGTTTAGGGTTTAGGGTTTAGGGTTTAGGGTTTAGGGTTTAGGGTTTAGGGTTTAGGGTTTAGGGTTTAGGGTTTAGGGTTTAGGGTTTAGGGTTTAGGGTTTAGGGTTTAGGGTTTAGGGTTTAGGGTTTAGGGTTTAGGGTTTAGGGTTTAGGGTTTAGGGTTTAGGGTTTAGGGTTTAGGGTTTAGGGTTTAGGGTTTAGGGTTTAGGGTTTAGGGTTTAGGGTTTAGGGTTTAGGGTTTAGGGTTTAGGGTTTAGGGTTTAGGGTTTAGGGTTTAGGGTTTAGGGTTTAGGGTTTAGGGTTTAGGGTTTAGGGTTTAGGGTTTAGGGTTTAGGGTTTAGGGTTTAGGGTTTAGGGTTTAGGGTTTAGGGTTTAGGGTTTAGGGTTTAGGGTTTAGGGTTTAGGGTTTAGGGTTTAGGGTTTAGGGTTTAGGGTTTAGGGTTTAGGGTTTAGGGTTTAGGGTTTAGGGTTTAGGGTTTAGGGTTTAGGGTTTAGGGTTTAGGGTTTAGGGTTTAGGGTTTAGGGTTTAGGGTTTAGGGTTTAGGGTTTAGGGTTTAGGGTTTAGGGTTTAGGGTTTAGGGTTTAGGGTTTAGGGTTTAGGGTTTAGGGTTTAGGGTTTAGGGTTTAGGGTTTAGGGTTTAGGGTTTAGGGTTTAGGGTTTAGGGTTTAGGGTTTAGGGTTTAGGGTTTAGGGTTTAGGGTTTAGGGTTTAGGGTTTAGGGTTTAGGGTTTAGGGTTTAGGGTTTAGGGTTTAGGGTTTAGGGTTTAGGGTTTAGGGTTTAGGGTTTAGGGTTTAGGGTTTAGGGTTTAGGGTTTAGGGTTTAGGGTTTAGGGTTTAGGGTTTAGGGTTTAGGGTTTAGGGTTTAGGGTTTAGGGTTTAGGGTTTAGGGTTTAGGGTTTAGGGTTTAGGGTTTAGGGTTTAGGGTTTAGGGTTTAGGGTTTAGGGTTTAGGGTTTAGGGTTTAGGGTTTAGGGTTTAGGGTTTAGGGTTTAGGGTTTAGGGTTTAGGGTTTAGGGTTTAGGGTTTAGGGTTTAGGGTTTAGGGTTTAGGGTTTAGGGTTTAGGGTTTAGGGTTTAGGGTTTAGGGTTTAGGGTTTAGGGTTTAGGGTTTAGGGTTTAGGGTTTAGGGTTTAGGGTTTAGGGTTTAGGGTTTAGGGTTTAGGGTTTAGGGTTTAGGGTTTAGGGTTTAGGGTTTAGGGTTTAGGGTTTAGGGTTTAGGGTTTAGGGTTTAGGGTTTAGGGTTTAGGGTTTAGGGTTTAGGGTTTAGGGTTTAGGGTTTAGGGTTTAGGGTTTAGGGTTTAGGGTTTAGGGTTTAGGGTTTAGGGTTTAGGGTTTAGGGTTTAGGGTTTAGGGTTTAGGGTTTAGGGTTTAGGGTTTAGGGTTTAGGGTTTAGGGTTTAGGGTTTAGGGTTTAGGGTTTAGGGTTTAGGGTTTAGGGTTTAGGGTTTAGGGTTTAGGGTTTAGGGTTTAGGGTTTAGGGTTTAGGGTTTAGGGTTTAGGGTTTAGGGTTTAGGGTTTAGGGTTTAGGGTTTAGGGTTTAGGGTTTAGGGTTTAGGGTTTAGGGTTTAGGGTTTAGGGTTTAGGGTTTAGGGTTTAGGGTTTAGGGTTTAGGGTTTAGGGTTTAGGGTTTAGGGTTTAGGGTTTAGGGTTTAGGGTTTAGGGTTTAGGGTTTAGGGTTTAGGGTTTAGGGTTTAGGGTTTAGGGTTTAGGGTTTAGGGTTTAGGGTTTAGGGTTTAGGGTTTAGGGTTTAGGGTTTAGGGTTTAGGGTTTAGGGTTTAGGGTTTAGGGTTTAGGGTTTAGGGTTTAGGGTTTAGGGTTTAGGGTTTAGGGTTTAGGGTTTAGGGTTTAGGGTTTAGGGTTTAGGGTTTAGGGTTTAGGGTTTAGGGTTTAGGGTTTAGGGTTTAGGGTTTAGGGTTTAGGGTTTAGGGTTTAGGGTTTAGGGTTTAGGGTTTAGGGTTTAGGGTTTAGGGTTTAGGGTTTAGGGTTTAGGGTTTAGGGTTTAGGGTTTAGGGTTTAGGGTTTAGGGTTTAGGGTTTAGGGTTTAGGGTTTAGGGTTTAGGGTTTAGGGTTTAGGGTTTAGGGTTTAGGGTTTAGGGTTTAGGGTTTAGGGTTTAGGGTTTAGGGTTTAGGGTTTAGGGTTTAGGGTTTAGGGTTTAGGGTTTAGGGTTTAGGGTTTAGGGTTTAGGGTTTAGGGTTTAGGGTTTAGGGTTTAGGGTTTAGGGTTTAGGGTTTAGGGTTTAGGGTTTAGGGTTTAGGGTTTAGGGTTTAGGGTTTAGGGTTTAGGGTTTAGGGTTTAGGGTTTAGGGTTTAGGGTTTAGGGTTTAGGGTTTAGGGTTTAGGGTTTAGGGTTTAGGGTTTAGGGTTTAGGGTTTAGGGTTTAGGGTTTAGGGTTTAGGGTTTAGGGTTTAGGGTTTAGGGTTTAGGGTTTAGGGTTTAGGGTTTAGGGTTTAGGGTTTAGGGTTTAGGGTTTAGGGTTTAGGGTTTAGGGTTTAGGGTTTAGGGTTTAGGGTTTAGGGTTTAGGGTTTAGGGTTTAGGGTTTAGGGTTTAGGGTTTAGGGTTTAGGGTTTAGGGTTTAGGGTTTAGGGTTTAGGGTTTAGGGTTTAGGGTTTAGGGTTTAGGGTTTAGGGTTTAGGGTTTAGGGTTTAGGGTTTAGGGTTTAGGGTTTAGGGTTTAGGGTTTAGGGTTTAGGGTTTAGGGTTTAGGGTTTAGGGTTTAGGGTTTAGGGTTTAGGGTTTAGGGTTTAGGGTTTAGGGTTTAGGGTTTAGGGTTTAGGGTTTAGGGTTTAGGGTTTAGGGTTTAGGGTTTAGGGTTTAGGGTTTAGGGTTTAGGGTTTAGGGTTTAGGGTTTAGGGTTTAGGGTTTAGGGTTTAGGGTTTAGGGTTTAGGGTTTAGGGTTTAGGGTTTAGGGTTTAGGGTTTAGGGTTTAGGGTTTAGGGTTTAGGGTTTAGGGTTTAGGGTTTAGGGTTTAGGGTTTAGGGTTTAGGGTTTAGGGTTTAGGGTTTAGGGTTTAGGGTTTAGGGTTTAGGGTTTAGGGTTTAGGGTTTAGGGTTTAGGGTTTAGGGTTTAGGGTTTAGGGTTTAGGGTTTAGGGTTTAGGGTTTAGGGTTTAGGGTTTAGGGTTTAGGGTTTAGGGTTTAGGGTTTAGGGTTTAGGGTTTAGGGTTTAGGGTTTAGGGTTTAGGGTTTAGGGTTTAGGGTTTAGGGTTTAGGGTTTAGGGTTTAGGGTTTAGGGTTTAGGGTTTAGGGTTTAGGGTTTAGGGTTTAGGGTTTAGGGTTTAGGGTTTAGGGTTTAGGGTTTAGGGTTTAGGGTTTAGGGTTTAGGGTTTAGGGTTTAGGGTTTAGGGTTTAGGGTTTAGGGTTTAGGGTTTAGGGTTTAGGGTTTAGGGTTTAGGGTTTAGGGTTTAGGGTTTAGGGTTTAGGGTTTAGGGTTTAGGGTTTAGGGTTTAGGGTTTAGGGTTTAGGGTTTAGGGTTTAGGGTTTAGGGTTTAGGGTTTAGGGTTTAGGGTTTAGGGTTTAGGGTTTAGGGTTTAGGGTTTAGGGTTTAGGGTTTAGGGTTTAGGGTTTAGGGTTTAGGGTTTAGGGTTTAGGGTTTAGGGTTTAGGGTTTAGGGTTTAGGGTTTAGGGTTTAGGGTTTAGGGTTTAGGGTTTAGGGTTTAGGGTTTAGGGTTTAGGGTTTAGGGTTTAGGGTTTAGGGTTTAGGGTTTAGGGTTTAGGGTTTAGGGTTTAGGGTTTAGGGTTTAGGGTTTAGGGTTTAGGGTTTAGGGTTTAGGGTTTAGGGTTTAGGGTTTAGGGTTTAGGGTTTAGGGTTTAGGGTTTAGGGTTTAGGGTTTAGGGTTTAGGGTTTAGGGTTTAGGGTTTAGGGTTTAGGGTTTAGGGTTTAGGGTTTAGGGTTTAGGGTTTAGGGTTTAGGGTTTAGGGTTTAGGGTTTAGGGTTTAGGGTTTAGGGTTTAGGGTTTAGGGTTTAGGGTTTAGGGTTTAGGGTTTAGGGTTTAGGGTTTAGGGTTTAGGGTTTAGGGTTTAGGGTTTAGGGTTTAGGGTTTAGGGTTTAGGGTTTAGGGTTTAGGGTTTAGGGTTTAGGGTTTAGGGTTTAGGGTTTAGGGTTTAGGGTTTAGGGTTTAGGGTTTAGGGTTTAGGGTTTAGGGTTTAGGGTTTAGGGTTTAGGGTTTAGGGTTTAGGGTTTAGGGTTTAGGGTTTAGGGTTTAGGGTTTAGGGTTTAGGGTTTAGGGTTTAGGGTTTAGGGTTTAGGGTTTAGGGTTTAGGGTTTAGGGTTTAGGGTTTAGGGTTTAGGGTTTAGGGTTTAGGGTTTAGGGTTTAGGGTTTAGGGTTTAGGGTTTAGGGTTTAGGGTTTAGGGTTTAGGGTTTAGGGTTTAGGGTTTAGGGTTTAGGGTTTAGGGTTTAGGGTTTAGGGTTTAGGGTTTAGGGTTTAGGGTTTAGGGTTTAGGGTTTAGGGTTTAGGGTTTAGGGTTTAGGGTTTAGGGTTTAGGGTTTAGGGTTTAGGGTTTAGGGTTTAGGGTTTAGGGTTTAGGGTTTAGGGTTTAGGGTTTAGGGTTTAGGGTTTAGGGTTTAGGGTTTAGGGTTTAGGGTTTAGGGTTTAGGGTTTAGGGTTTAGGGTTTAGGGTTTAGGGTTTAGGGTTTAGGGTTTAGGGTTTAGGGTTTAGGGTTTAGGGTTTAGGGTTTAGGGTTTAGGGTTTAGGGTTTAGGGTTTAGGGTTTAGGGTTTAGGGTTTAGGGTTTAGGGTTTAGGGTTTAGGGTTTAGGGTTTAGGGTTTAGGGTTTAGGGTTTAGGGTTTAGGGTTTAGGGTTTAGGGTTTAGGGTTTAGGGTTTAGGGTTTAGGGTTTAGGGTTTAGGGTTTAGGGTTTAGGGTTTAGGGTTTAGGGTTTAGGGTTTAGGGTTTAGGGTTTAGGGTTTAGGGTTTAGGGTTTAGGGTTTAGGGTTTAGGGTTTAGGGTTTAGGGTTTAGGGTTTAGGGTTTAGGGTTTAGGGTTTAGGGTTTAGGGTTTAGGGTTTAGGGTTTAGGGTTTAGGGTTTAGGGTTTAGGGTTTAGGGTTTAGGGTTTAGGGTTTAGGGTTTAGGGTTTAGGGTTTAGGGTTTAGGGTTTAGGGTTTAGGGTTTAGGGTTTAGGGTTTAGGGTTTAGGGTTTAGGGTTTAGGGTTTAGGGTTTAGGGTTTAGGGTTTAGGGTTTAGGGTTTAGGGTTTAGGGTTTAGGGTTTAGGGTTTAGGGTTTAGGGTTTAGGGTTTAGGGTTTAGGGTTTAGGGTTTAGGGTTTAGGGTTTAGGGTTTAGGGTTTAGGGTTTAGGGTTTAGGGTTTAGGGTTTAGGGTTTAGGGTTTAGGGTTTAGGGTTTAGGGTTTAGGGTTTAGGGTTTAGGGTTTAGGGTTTAGGGTTTAGGGTTTAGGGTTTAGGGTTTAGGGTTTAGGGTTTAGGGTTTAGGGTTTAGGGTTTAGGGTTTAGGGTTTAGGGTTTAGGGTTTAGGGTTTAGGGTTTAGGGTTTAGGGTTTAGGGTTTAGGGTTTAGGGTTTAGGGTTTAGGGTTTAGGGTTTAGGGTTTAGGGTTTAGGGTTTAGGGTTTAGGGTTTAGGGTTTAGGGTTTAGGGTTTAGGGTTTAGGGTTTAGGGTTTAGGGTTTAGGGTTTAGGGTTTAGGGTTTAGGGTTTAGGGTTTAGGGTTTAGGGTTTAGGGTTTAGGGTTTAGGGTTTAGGGTTTAGGGTTTAGGGTTTAGGGTTTAGGGTTTAGGGTTTAGGGTTTAGGGTTTAGGGTTTAGGGTTTAGGGTTTAGGGTTTAGGGTTTAGGGTTTAGGGTTTAGGGTTTAGGGTTTAGGGTTTAGGGTTTAGGGTTTAGGGTTTAGGGTTTAGGGTTTAGGGTTTAGGGTTTAGGGTTTAGGGTTTAGGGTTTAGGGTTTAGGGTTTAGGGTTTAGGGTTTAGGGTTTAGGGTTTAGGGTTTAGGGTTTAGGGTTTAGGGTTTAGGGTTTAGGGTTTAGGGTTTAGGGTTTAGGGTTTAGGGTTTAGGGTTTAGGGTTTAGGGTTTAGGGTTTAGGGTTTAGGGTTTAGGGTTTAGGGTTTAGGGTTTAGGGTTTAGGGTTTAGGGTTTAGGGTTTAGGGTTTAGGGTTTAGGGTTTAGGGTTTAGGGTTTAGGGTTTAGGGTTTAGGGTTTAGGGTTTAGGGTTTAGGGTTTAGGGTTTAGGGTTTAGGGTTTAGGGTTTAGGGTTTAGGGTTTAGGGTTTAGGGTTTAGGGTTTAGGGTTTAGGGTTTAGGGTTTAGGGTTTAGGGTTTAGGGTTTAGGGTTTAGGGTTTAGGGTTTAGGGTTTAGGGTTTAGGGTTTAGGGTTTAGGGTTTAGGGTTTAGGGTTTAGGGTTTAGGGTTTAGGGTTTAGGGTTTAGGGTTTAGGGTTTAGGGTTTAGGGTTTAGGGTTTAGGGTTTAGGGTTTAGGGTTTAGGGTTTAGGGTTTAGGGTTTAGGGTTTAGGGTTTAGGGTTTAGGGTTTAGGGTTTAGGGTTTAGGGTTTAGGGTTTAGGGTTTAGGGTTTAGGGTTTAGGGTTTAGGGTTTAGGGTTTAGGGTTTAGGGTTTAGGGTTTAGGGTTTAGGGTTTAGGGTTTAGGGTTTAGGGTTTAGGGTTTAGGGTTTAGGGTTTAGGGTTTAGGGTTTAGGGTTTAGGGTTTAGGGTTTAGGGTTTAGGGTTTAGGGTTTAGGGTTTAGGGTTTAGGGTTTAGGGTTTAGGGTTTAGGGTTTAGGGTTTAGGGTTTAGGGTTTAGGGTTTAGGGTTTAGGGTTTAGGGTTTAGGGTTTAGGGTTTAGGGTTTAGGGTTTAGGGTTTAGGGTTTAGGGTTTAGGGTTTAGGGTTTAGGGTTTAGGGTTTAGGGTTTAGGGTTTAGGGTTTAGGGTTTAGGGTTTAGGGTTTAGGGTTTAGGGTTTAGGGTTTAGGGTTTAGGGTTTAGGGTTTAGGGTTTAGGGTTTAGGGTTTAGGGTTTAGGGTTTAGGGTTTAGGGTTTAGGGTTTAGGGTTTAGGGTTTAGGGTTTAGGGTTTAGGGTTTAGGGTTTAGGGTTTAGGGTTTAGGGTTTAGGGTTTAGGGTTTAGGGTTTAGGGTTTAGGGTTTAGGGTTTAGGGTTTAGGGTTTAGGGTTTAGGGTTTAGGGTTTAGGGTTTAGGGTTTAGGGTTTAGGGTTTAGGGTTTAGGGTTTAGGGTTTAGGGTTTAGGGTTTAGGGTTTAGGGTTTAGGGTTTAGGGTTTAGGGTTTAGGGTTTAGGGTTTAGGGTTTAGGGTTTAGGGTTTAGGGTTTAGGGTTTAGGGTTTAGGGTTTAGGGTTTAGGGTTTAGGGTTTAGGGTTTAGGGTTTAGGGTTTAGGGTTTAGGGTTTAGGGTTTAGGGTTTAGGGTTTAGGGTTTAGGGTTTAGGGTTTAGGGTTTAGGGTTTAGGGTTTAGGGTTTAGGGTTTAGGGTTTAGGGTTTAGGGTTTAGGGTTTAGGGTTTAGGGTTTAGGGTTTAGGGTTTAGGGTTTAGGGTTTAGGGTTTAGGGTTTAGGGTTTAGGGTTTAGGGTTTAGGGTTTAGGGTTTAGGGTTTAGGGTTTAGGGTTTAGGGTTTAGGGTTTAGGGTTTAGGGTTTAGGGTTTAGGGTTTAGGGTTTAGGGTTTAGGGTTTAGGGTTTAGGGTTTAGGGTTTAGGGTTTAGGGTTTAGGGTTTAGGGTTTAGGGTTTAGGGTTTAGGGTTTAGGGTTTAGGGTTTAGGGTTTAGGGTTTAGGGTTTAGGGTTTAGGGTTTAGGGTTTAGGGTTTAGGGTTTAGGGTTTAGGGTTTAGGGTTTAGGGTTTAGGGTTTAGGGTTTAGGGTTTAGGGTTTAGGGTTTAGGGTTTAGGGTTTAGGGTTTAGGGTTTAGGGTTTAGGGTTTAGGGTTTAGGGTTTAGGGTTTAGGGTTTAGGGTTTAGGGTTTAGGGTTTAGGGTTTAGGGTTTAGGGTTTAGGGTTTAGGGTTTAGGGTTTAGGGTTTAGGGTTTAGGGTTTAGGGTTTAGGGTTTAGGGTTTAGGGTTTAGGGTTTAGGGTTTAGGGTTTAGGGTTTAGGGTTTAGGGTTTAGGGTTTAGGGTTTAGGGTTTAGGGTTTAGGGTTTAGGGTTTAGGGTTTAGGGTTTAGGGTTTAGGGTTTAGGGTTTAGGGTTTAGGGTTTAGGGTTTAGGGTTTAGGGTTTAGGGTTTAGGGTTTAGGGTTTAGGGTTTAGGGTTTAGGGTTTAGGGTTTAGGGTTTAGGGTTTAGGGTTTAGGGTTTAGGGTTTAGGGTTTAGGGTTTAGGGTTTAGGGTTTAGGGTTTAGGGTTTAGGGTTTAGGGTTTAGGGTTTAGGGTTTAGGGTTTAGGGTTTAGGGTTTAGGGTTTAGGGTTTAGGGTTTAGGGTTTAGGGTTTAGGGTTTAGGGTTTAGGGTTTAGGGTTTAGGGTTTAGGGTTTAGGGTTTAGGGTTTAGGGTTTAGGGTTTAGGGTTTAGGGTTTAGGGTTTAGGGTTTAGGGTTTAGGGTTTAGGGTTTAGGGTTTAGGGTTTAGGGTTTAGGGTTTAGGGTTTAGGGTTTAGGGTTTAGGGTTTAGGGTTTAGGGTTTAGGGTTTAGGGTTTAGGGTTTAGGGTTTAGGGTTTAGGGTTTAGGGTTTAGGGTTTAGGGTTTAGGGTTTAGGGTTTAGGGTTTAGGGTTTAGGGTTTAGGGTTTAGGGTTTAGGGTTTAGGGTTTAGGGTTTAGGGTTTAGGGTTTAGGGTTTAGGGTTTAGGGTTTAGGGTTTAGGGTTTAGGGTTTAGGGTTTAGGGTTTAGGGTTTAGGGTTTAGGGTTTAGGGTTTAGGGTTTAGGGTTTAGGGTTTAGGGTTTAGGGTTTAGGGTTTAGGGTTTAGGGTTTAGGGTTTAGGGTTTAGGGTTTAGGGTTTAGGGTTTAGGGTTTAGGGTTTAGGGTTTAGGGTTTAGGGTTTAGGGTTTAGGGTTTAGGGTTTAGGGTTTAGGGTTTAGGGTTTAGGGTTTAGGGTTTAGGGTTTAGGGTTTAGGGTTTAGGGTTTAGGGTTTAGGGTTTAGGGTTTAGGGTTTAGGGTTTAGGGTTTAGGGTTTAGGGTTTAGGGTTTAGGGTTTAGGGTTTAGGGTTTAGGGTTTAGGGTTTAGGGTTTAGGGTTTAGGGTTTAGGGTTTAGGGTTTAGGGTTTAGGGTTTAGGGTTTAGGGTTTAGGGTTTAGGGTTTAGGGTTTAGGGTTTAGGGTTTAGGGTTTAGGGTTTAGGGTTTAGGGTTTAGGGTTTAGGGTTTAGGGTTTAGGGTTTAGGGTTTAGGGTTTAGGGTTTAGGGTTTAGGGTTTAGGGTTTAGGGTTTAGGGTTTAGGGTTTAGGGTTTAGGGTTTAGGGTTTAGGGTTTAGGGTTTAGGGTTTAGGGTTTAGGGTTTAGGGTTTAGGGTTTAGGGTTTAGGGTTTAGGGTTTAGGGTTTAGGGTTTAGGGTTTAGGGTTTAGGGTTTAGGGTTTAGGGTTTAGGGTTTAGGGTTTAGGGTTTAGGGTTTAGGGTTTAGGGTTTAGGGTTTAGGGTTTAGGGTTTAGGGTTTAGGGTTTAGGGTTTAGGGTTTAGGGTTTAGGGTTTAGGGTTTAGGGTTTAGGGTTTAGGGTTTAGGGTTTAGGGTTTAGGGTTTAGGGTTTAGGGTTTAGGGTTTAGGGTTTAGGGTTTAGGGTTTAGGGTTTAGGGTTTAGGGTTTAGGGTTTAGGGTTTAGGGTTTAGGGTTTAGGGTTTAGGGTTTAGGGTTTAGGGTTTAGGGTTTAGGGTTTAGGGTTTAGGGTTTAGGGTTTAGGGTTTAGGGTTTAGGGTTTAGGGTTTAGGGTTTAGGGTTTAGGGTTTAGGGTTTAGGGTTTAGGGTTTAGGGTTTAGGGTTTAGGGTTTAGGGTTTAGGGTTTAGGGTTTAGGGTTTAGGGTTTAGGGTTTAGGGTTTAGGGTTTAGGGTTTAGGGTTTAGGGTTTAGGGTTTAGGGTTTAGGGTTTAGGGTTTAGGGTTTAGGGTTTAGGGTTTAGGGTTTAGGGTTTAGGGTTTAGGGTTTAGGGTTTAGGGTTTAGGGTTTAGGGTTTAGGGTTTAGGGTTTAGGGTTTAGGGTTTAGGGTTTAGGGTTTAGGGTTTAGGGTTTAGGGTTTAGGGTTTAGGGTTTAGGGTTTAGGGTTTAGGGTTTAGGGTTTAGGGTTTAGGGTTTAGGGTTTAGGGTTTAGGGTTTAGGGTTTAGGGTTTAGGGTTTAGGGTTTAGGGTTTGGGGTTTAGGGTTTAGGGTTTAGGGTTTAGGGTTTAGGGTTTAGGGTTTAGGGTTTAGGGTTTAGGGTTTAGGGTTTAGGGTTTAGGGTTTAGGGTTTAGGGTTTAGGGTTTAGGGTTTAGGGTTTAGGGTTTAGGGTTTAGGGTTTAGGGTTTAGGGTTTAGGGTTTAGGGTTTAGGGTTTAGGGTTTAGGGTTTAGGGTTTAGGGTTTAGGGTTTAGGGTTTAGGGTTTAGGGTTTAGGGTTTAGGGTTTAGGGTTTAGGGTTTAGGGTTTAGGGTTTAGGGTTTAGGGTTTAGGGTTTAGGGTTTAGGGTTTAGGGTTTAGGGTTTAGGGTTTAGGGTTTAGGGTTTAGGGTTTAGGGTTTAGGGTTTAGGGTTTAGGGTTTAGGGTTTAGGGTTTAGGGTTTAGGGTTTAGGGTTTAGGGTTTAGGGTTTAGGGTTTAGGGTTTAGGGTTTAGGGTTTAGGGTTTAGGGTTTAGGGTTTAGGGTTTAGGGTTTAGGGTTTAGGGTTTAGGGTTTAGGGTTTAGGGTTTAGGGTTTAGGGTTTAGGGTTTAGGGTTTAGGGTTTAGGGTTTAGGGTTTAGGGTTTAGGGTTTAGGGTTTAGGGTTTAGGGTTTAGGGTTTAGGGTTTAGGGTTTAGGGTTTAGGGTTTAGGGTTTAGGGTTTAGGGTTTAGGGTTTAGGGTTTAGGGTTTAGGGTTTAGGGTTTAGGGTTTAGGGTTTAGGGTTTAGGGTTTAGGGTTTAGGGTTTAGGGTTTAGGGTTTAGGGTTTAGGGTTTAGGGTTTAGGGTTTAGGGTTTAGGGTTTAGGGTTTAGGGTTTAGGGTTTAGGGTTTAGGGTTTAGGGTTTAGGGTTTAGGGTTTAGGGTTTAGGGTTTAGGGTTTAGGGTTTAGGGTTTAGGGTTTAGGGTTTAGGGTTTAGGGTTTAGGGTTTAGGGTTTAGGGTTTAGGGTTTAGGGTTTAGGGTTTAGGGTTTAGGGTTTAGGGTTTAGGGTTTAGGGTTTAGGGTTTAGGGTTTAGGGTTTAGGGTTTAGGGTTTAGGGTTTAGGGTTTAGGGTTTAGGGTTTAGGGTTTAGGGTTTAGGGTTTAGGGTTTAGGGTTTAGGGTTTAGGGTTTAGGGTTTAGGGTTTAGGGTTTAGGGTTTAGGGTTTAGGGTTTAGGGTTTAGGGTTTAGGGTTTAGGGTTTAGGGTTTAGGGTTTAGGGTTTAGGGTTTAGGGTTTAGGGTTTAGGGTTTAGGGTTTAGGGTTTAGGGTTTAGGGTTTAGGGTTTAGGGTTTAGGGTTTAGGGTTTAGGGTTTAGGGTTTAGGGTTTAGGGTTTAGGGTTTAGGGTTTAGGGTTTAGGGTTTAGGGTTTAGGGTTTAGGGTTTAGGGTTTAGGGTTTAGGGTTTAGGGTTTAGGGTTTAGGGTTTAGGGTTTAGGGTTTAGGGTTTAGGGTTTAGGGTTTAGGGTTTAGGGTTTAGGGTTTAGGGTTTAGGGTTTAGGGTTTAGGGTTTAGGGTTTAGGGTTTAGGGTTTAGGGTTTAGGGTTTAGGGTTTAGGGTTTAGGGTTTAGGGTTTAGGGTTTAGGGTTTAGGGTTTAGGGTTTAGGGTTTAGGGTTTAGGGTTTAGGGTTTAGGGTTTAGGGTTTAGGGTTTAGGGTTTAGGGTTTAGGGTTTAGGGTTTAGGGTTTAGGGTTTAGGGTTTAGGGTTTAGGGTTTAGGGTTTAGGGTTTAGGGTTTAGGGTTTAGGGTTTAGGGTTTAGGGTTTAGGGTTTAGGGTTTAGGGTTTAGGGTTTAGGGTTTAGGGTTTAGGGTTTAGGGTTTAGGGTTTAGGGTTTAGGGTTTAGGGTTTAGGGTTTAGGGTTTAGGGTTTAGGGTTTAGGGTTTAGGGTTTAGGGTTTAGGGTTTAGGGTTTAGGGTTTAGGGTTTAGGGTTTAGGGTTTAGGGTTTAGGGTTTAGGGTTTAGGGTTTAGGGTTTAGGGTTTAGGGTTTAGGGTTTAGGGTTTAGGGTTTAGGGTTTAGGGTTTAGGGTTTAGGGTTTAGGGTTTAGGGTTTAGGGTTTAGGGTTTAGGGTTTAGGGTTTAGGGTTTAGGGTTTAGGGTTTAGGGTTTAGGGTTTAGGGTTTAGGGTTTAGGGTTTAGGGTTTAGGGTTTAGGGTTTAGGGTTTAGGGTTTAGGGTTTAGGGTTTAGGGTTTAGGGTTTAGGGTTTAGGGTTTAGGGTTTAGGGTTTAGGGTTTAGGGTTTAGGGTTTAGGGTTTAGGGTTTAGGGTTTAGGGTTTAGGGTTTAGGGTTTAGGGTTTAGGGTTTAGGGTTTAGGGTTTAGGGTTTAGGGTTTAGGGTTTAGGGTTTAGGGTTTAGGGTTTAGGGTTTAGGGTTTAGGGTTTAGGGTTTAGGGTTTAGGGTTTAGGGTTTAGGGTTTAGGGTTTAGGGTTTAGGGTTTAGGGTTTAGGGTTTAGGGTTTAGGGTTTAGGGTTTAGGGTTTAGGGTTTAGGGTTTAGGGTTTAGGGTTTAGGGTTTAGGGTTTAGGGTTTAGGGTTTAGGGTTTAGGGTTTAGGGTTTAGGGTTTAGGGTTTAGGGTTTAGGGTTTAGGGTTTAGGGTTTAGGGTTTAGGGTTTAGGGTTTAGGGTTTAGGGTTTAGGGTTTAGGGTTTAGGGTTTAGGGTTTAGGGTTTAGGGTTTAGGGTTTAGGGTTTAGGGTTTAGGGTTTAGGGTTTAGGGTTTAGGGTTTAGGGTTTAGGGTTTAGGGTTTAGGGTTTAGGGTTTAGGGTTTAGGGTTTAGGGTTTAGGGTTTAGGGTTTAGGGTTTAGGGTTTAGGGTTTAGGGTTTAGGGTTTAGGGTTTAGGGTTTAGGGTTTAGGGTTTAGGGTTTAGGGTTTAGGGTTTAGGGTTTAGGGTTTAGGGTTTAGGGTTTAGGGTTTAGGGTTTAGGGTTTAGGGTTTAGGGTTTAGGGTTTAGGGTTTAGGGTTTAGGGTTTAGGGTTTAGGGTTTAGGGTTTAGGGTTTAGGGTTTAGGGTTTAGGGTTTAGGGTTTAGGGTTTAGGGTTTAGGGTTTAGGGTTTAGGGTTTAGGGTTTAGGGTTTAGGGTTTAGGGTTTAGGGTTTAGGGTTTAGGGTTTAGGGTTTAGGGTTTAGGGTTTAGGGTTTAGGGTTTAGGGTTTAGGGTTTAGGGTTTAGGGTTTAGGGTTTAGGGTTTAGGGTTTAGGGTTTAGGGTTTAGGGTTTAGGGTTTAGGGTTTAGGGTTTAGGGTTTAGGGTTTAGGGTTTAGGGTTTAGGGTTTAGGGTTTAGGGTTTAGGGTTTAGGGTTTAGGGTTTAGGGTTTAGGGTTTAGGGTTTAGGGTTTAGGGTTTAGGGTTTAGGGTTTAGGGTTTAGGGTTTAGGGTTTAGGGTTTAGGGTTTAGGGTTTAGGGTTTAGGGTTTAGGGTTTAGGGTTTAGGGTTTAGGGTTTAGGGTTTAGGGTTTAGGGTTTAGGGTTTAGGGTTTAGGGTTTAGGGTTTAGGGTTTAGGGTTTAGGGTTTAGGGTTTAGGGTTTAGGGTTTAGGGTTTAGGGTTTAGGGTTTAGGGTTTAGGGTTTAGGGTTTAGGGTTTAGGGTTTAGGGTTTAGGGTTTAGGGTTTAGGGTTTAGGGTTTAGGGTTTAGGGTTTAGGGTTTAGGGTTTAGGGTTTAGGGTTTAGGGTTTAGGGTTTAGGGTTTAGGGTTTAGGGTTTAGGGTTTAGGGTTTAGGGTTTAGGGTTTAGGGTTTAGGGTTTAGGGTTTAGGGTTTAGGGTTTAGGGTTTAGGGTTTAGGGTTTAGGGTTTAGGGTTTAGGGTTTAGGGTTTAGGGTTTAGGGTTTAGGGTTTAGGGTTTAGGGTTTAGGGTTTAGGGTTTAGGGTTTAGGGTTTAGGGTTTAGGGTTTAGGGTTTAGGGTTTAGGGTTTAGGGTTTAGGGTTTAGGGTTTAGGGTTTAGGGTTTAGGGTTTAGGGTTTAGGGTTTAGGGTTTAGGGTTTAGGGTTTAGGGTTTAGGGTTTAGGGTTTAGGGTTTAGGGTTTAGGGTTTAGGGTTTAGGGTTTAGGGTTTAGGGTTTAGGGTTTAGGGTTTAGGGTTTAGGGTTTAGGGTTTAGGGTTTAGGGTTTAGGGTTTAGGGTTTAGGGTTTAGGGTTTAGGGTTTAGGGTTTAGGGTTTAGGGTTTAGGGTTTAGGGTTTAGGGTTTAGGGTTTAGGGTTTAGGGTTTAGGGTTTAGGGTTTAGGGTTTAGGGTTTAGGGTTTAGGGTTTAGGGTTTAGGGTTTAGGGTTTAGGGTTTAGGGTTTAGGGTTTAGGGTTTAGGGTTTAGGGTTTAGGGTTTAGGGTTTAGGGTTTAGGGTTTAGGGTTTAGGGTTTAGGGTTTAGGGTTTAGGGTTTAGGGTTTAGGGTTTAGGGTTTAGGGTTTAGGGTTTAGGGTTTAGGGTTTAGGGTTTAGGGTTTAGGGTTTAGGGTTTAGGGTTTAGGGTTTAGGGTTTAGGGTTTAGGGTTTAGGGTTTAGGGTTTAGGGTTTAGGGTTTAGGGTTTAGGGTTTAGGGTTTAGGGTTTAGGGTTTAGGGTTTAGGGTTTAGGGTTTAGGGTTTAGGGTTTAGGGTTTAGGGTTTAGGGTTTAGGGTTTAGGGTTTAGGGTTTAGGGTTTAGGGTTTAGGGTTTAGGGTTTAGGGTTTAGGGTTTAGGGTTTAGGGTTTAGGGTTTAGGGTTTAGGGTTTAGGGTTTAGGGTTTAGGGTTTAGGGTTTAGGGTTTAGGGTTTAGGGTTTAGGGTTTAGGGTTTAGGGTTTAGGGTTTAGGGTTTAGGGTTTAGGGTTTAGGGTTTAGGGTTTAGGGTTTAGGGTTTAGGGTTTAGGGTTTAGGGTTTAGGGTTTAGGGTTTAGGGTTTAGGGTTTAGGGTTTAGGGTTTAGGGTTTAGGGTTTAGGGTTTAGGGTTTAGGGTTTAGGGTTTAGGGTTTAGGGTTTAGGGTTTAGGGTTTAGGGTTTAGGGTTTAGGGTTTAGGGTTTAGGGTTTAGGGTTTAGGGTTTAGGGTTTAGGGTTTAGGGTTTAGGGTTTAGGGTTTAGGGTTTAGGGTTTAGGGTTTAGGGTTTAGGGTTTAGGGTTTAGGGTTTAGGGTTTAGGGTTTAGGGTTTAGGGTTTAGGGTTTAGGGTTTAGGGTTTAGGGTTTAGGGTTTAGGGTTTAGGGTTTAGGGTTTAGGGTTTAGGGTTTAGGGTTTAGGGTTTAGGGTTTAGGGTTTAGGGTTTAGGGTTTAGGGTTTAGGGTTTAGGGTTTAGGGTTTAGGGTTTAGGGTTTAGGGTTTAGGGTTTAGGGTTTAGGGTTTAGGGTTTAGGGTTTAGGGTTTAGGGTTTAGGGTTTAGGGTTTAGGGTTTAGGGTTTAGGGTTTAGGGTTTAGGGTTTAGGGTTTAGGGTTTAGGGTTTAGGGTTTAGGGTTTAGGGTTTAGGGTTTAGGGTTTAGGGTTTAGGGTTTAGGGTTTAGGGTTTAGGGTTTAGGGTTTAGGGTTTAGGGTTTAGGGTTTAGGGTTTAGGGTTTAGGGTTTAGGGTTTAGGGTTTAGGGTTTAGGGTTTAGGGTTTAGGGTTTAGGGTTTAGGGTTTAGGGTTTAGGGTTTAGGGTTTAGGGTTTAGGGTTTAGGGTTTAGGGTTTAGGGTTTAGGGTTTAGGGTTTAGGGTTTAGGGTTTAGGGTTTAGGGTTTAGGGTTTAGGGTTTAGGGTTTAGGGTTTAGGGTTTAGGGTTTAGGGTTTAGGGTTTAGGGTTTAGGGTTTAGGGTTTAGGGTTTAGGGTTTAGGGTTTAGGGTTTAGGGTTTAGGGTTTAGGGTTTAGGGTTTAGGGTTTAGGGTTTAGGGTTTAGGGTTTAGGGTTTAGGGTTTAGGGTTTAGGGTTTAGGGTTTAGGGTTTAGGGTTTAGGGTTTAGGGTTTAGGGTTTAGGGTTTAGGGTTTAGGGTTTAGGGTTTAGGGTTTAGGGTTTAGGGTTTAGGGTTTAGGGTTTAGGGTTTAGGGTTTAGGGTTTAGGGTTTAGGGTTTAGGGTTTAGGGTTTAGGGTTTAGGGTTTAGGGTTTAGGGTTTAGGGTTTAGGGTTTAGGGTTTAGGGTTTAGGGTTTAGGGTTTAGGGTTTAGGGTTTAGGGTTTAGGGTTTAGGGTTTAGGGTTTAGGGTTTAGGGTTTAGGGTTTAGGGTTTAGGGTTTAGGGTTTAGGGTTTAGGGTTTAGGGTTTAGGGTTTAGGGTTTAGGGTTTAGGGTTTAGGGTTTAGGGTTTAGGGTTTAGGGTTTAGGGTTTAGGGTTTAGGGTTTAGGGTTTAGGGTTTAGGGTTTAGGGTTTAGGGTTTAGGGTTTAGGGTTTAGGGTTTAGGGTTTAGGGTTTAGGGTTTAGGGTTTAGGGTTTAGGGTTTAGGGTTTAGGGTTTAGGGTTTAGGGTTTAGGGTTTAGGGTTTAGGGTTTAGGGTTTAGGGTTTAGGGTTTAGGGTTTAGGGTTTAGGGTTTAGGGTTTAGGGTTTAGGGTTTAGGGTTTAGGGTTTAGGGTTTAGGGTTTAGGGTTTAGGGTTTAGGGTTTAGGGTTTAGGGTTTAGGGTTTAGGGTTTAGGGTTTAGGGTTTAGGGTTTAGGGTTTAGGGTTTAGGGTTTAGGGTTTAGGGTTTAGGGTTTAGGGTTTAGGGTTTAGGGTTTAGGGTTTAGGGTTTAGGGTTTAGGGTTTAGGGTTTAGGGTTTAGGGTTTAGGGTTTAGGGTTTAGGGTTTAGGGTTTAGGGTTTAGGGTTTAGGGTTTAGGGTTTAGGGTTTAGGGTTTAGGGTTTAGGGTTTAGGGTTTAGGGTTTAGGGTTTAGGGTTTAGGGTTTAGGGTTTAGGGTTTAGGGTTTAGGGTTTAGGGTTTAGGGTTTAGGGTTTAGGGTTTAGGGTTTAGGGTTTAGGGTTTAGGGTTTAGGGTTTAGGGTTTAGGGTTTAGGGTTTAGGGTTTAGGGTTTAGGGTTTAGGGTTTAGGGTTTAGGGTTTAGGGTTTAGGGTTTAGGGTTTAGGGTTTAGGGTTTAGGGTTTAGGGTTTAGGGTTTAGGGTTTAGGGTTTAGGGTTTAGGGTTTAGGGTTTAGGGTTTAGGGTTTAGGGTTTAGGGTTTAGGGTTTAGGGTTTAGGGTTTAGGGTTTAGGGTTTAGGGTTTAGGGTTTAGGGTTTAGGGTTTAGGGTTTAGGGTTTAGGGTTTAGGGTTTAGGGTTTAGGGTTTAGGGTTTAGGGTTTAGGGTTTAGGGTTTAGGGTTTAGGGTTTAGGGTTTAGGGTTTAGGGTTTAGGGTTTAGGGTTTAGGGTTTAGGGTTTAGGGTTTAGGGTTTAGGGTTTAGGGTTTAGGGTTTAGGGTTTAGGGTTTAGGGTTTAGGGTTTAGGGTTTAGGGTTTAGGGTTTAGGGTTTAGGGTTTAGGGTTTAGGGTTTAGGGTTTAGGGTTTAGGGTTTAGGGTTTAGGGTTTAGGGTTTAGGGTTTAGGGTTTAGGGTTTAGGGTTTAGGGTTTAGGGTTTAGGGTTTAGGGTTTAGGGTTTAGGGTTTAGGGTTTAGGGTTTAGGGTTTAGGGTTTAGGGTTTAGGGTTTAGGGTTTAGGGTTTAGGGTTTAGGGTTTAGGGTTTAGGGTTTAGGGTTTAGGGTTTAGGGTTTAGGGTTTAGGGTTTAGGGTTTAGGGTTTAGGGTTTAGGGTTTAGGGTTTAGGGTTTAGGGTTTAGGGTTTAGGGTTTAGGGTTTAGGGTTTAGGGTTTAGGGTTTAGGGTTTAGGGTTTAGGGTTTAGGGTTTAGGGTTTAGGGTTTAGGGTTTAGGGTTTAGGGTTTAGGGTTTAGGGTTTAGGGTTTAGGGTTTAGGGTTTAGGGTTTAGGGTTTAGGGTTTAGGGTTTAGGGTTTAGGGTTTAGGGTTTAGGGTTTAGGGTTTAGGGTTTAGGGTTTAGGGTTTAGGGTTTAGGGTTTAGGGTTTAGGGTTTAGGGTTTAGGGTTTAGGGTTTAGGGTTTAGGGTTTAGGGTTTAGGGTTTAGGGTTTAGGGTTTAGGGTTTAGGGTTTAGGGTTTAGGGTTTAGGGTTTAGGGTTTAGGGTTTAGGGTTTAGGGTTTAGGGTTTAGGGTTTAGGGTTTAGGGTTTAGGGTTTAGGGTTTAGGGTTTAGGGTTTAGGGTTTAGGGTTTAGGGTTTAGGGTTTAGGGTTTAGGGTTTAGGGTTTAGGGTTTAGGGTTTAGGGTTTAGGGTTTAGGGTTTAGGGTTTAGGGTTTAGGGTTTAGGGTTTAGGGTTTAGGGTTTAGGGTTTAGGGTTTAGGGTTTAGGGTTTAGGGTTTAGGGTTTAGGGTTTAGGGTTTAGGGTTTAGGGTTTAGGGTTTAGGGTTTAGGGTTTAGGGTTTAGGGTTTAGGGTTTAGGGTTTAGGGTTTAGGGTTTAGGGTTTAGGGTTTAGGGTTTAGGGTTTAGGGTTTAGGGTTTAGGGTTTAGGGTTTAGGGTTTAGGGTTTAGGGTTTAGGGTTTAGGGTTTAGGGTTTAGGGTTTAGGGTTTAGGGTTTAGGGTTTAGGGTTTAGGGTTTAGGGTTTAGGGTTTAGGGTTTAGGGTTTAGGGTTTAGGGTTTAGGGTTTAGGGTTTAGGGTTTAGGGTTTAGGGTTTAGGGTTTAGGGTTTAGGGTTTAGGGTTTAGGGTTTAGGGTTTAGGGTTTAGGGTTTAGGGTTTAGGGTTTAGGGTTTAGGGTTTAGGGTTTAGGGTTTAGGGTTTAGGGTTTAGGGTTTAGGGTTTAGGGTTTAGGGTTTAGGGTTTAGGGTTTAGGGTTTAGGGTTTAGGGTTTAGGGTTTAGGGTTTAGGGTTTAGGGTTTAGGGTTTAGGGTTTAGGGTTTAGGGTTTAGGGTTTAGGGTTTAGGGTTTAGGGTTTAGGGTTTAGGGTTTAGGGTTTAGGGTTTAGGGTTTAGGGTTTAGGGTTTAGGGTTTAGGGTTTAGGGTTTAGGGTTTAGGGTTTAGGGTTTAGGGTTTAGGGTTTAGGGTTTAGGGTTTAGGGTTTAGGGTTTAGGGTTTAGGGTTTAGGGTTTAGGGTTTAGGGTTTAGGGTTTAGGGTTTAGGGTTTAGGGTTTAGGGTTTAGGGTTTAGGGTTTAGGGTTTAGGGTTTAGGGTTTAGGGTTTAGGGTTTAGGGTTTAGGGTTTAGGGTTTAGGGTTTAGGGTTTAGGGTTTAGGGTTTAGGGTTTAGGGTTTAGGGTTTAGGGTTTAGGGTTTAGGGTTTAGGGTTTAGGGTTTAGGGTTTAGGGTTTAGGGTTTAGGGTTTAGGGTTTAGGGTTTAGGGTTTAGGGTTTAGGGTTTAGGGTTTAGGGTTTAGGGTTTAGGGTTTAGGGTTTAGGGTTTAGGGTTTAGGGTTTAGGGTTTAGGGTTTAGGGTTTAGGGTTTAGGGTTTAGGGTTTAGGGTTTAGGGTTTAGGGTTTAGGGTTTAGGGTTTAGGGTTTAGGGTTTAGGGTTTAGGGTTTAGGGTTTAGGGTTTAGGGTTTAGGGTTTAGGGTTTAGGGTTTAGGGTTTAGGGTTTAGGGTTTAGGGTTTAGGGTTTAGGGTTTAGGGTTTAGGGTTTAGGGTTTAGGGTTTAGGGTTTAGGGTTTAGGGTTTAGGGTTTAGGGTTTAGGGTTTAGGGTTTAGGGTTTAGGGTTTAGGGTTTAGGGTTTAGGGTTTAGGGTTTAGGGTTTAGGGTTTAGGGTTTAGGGTTTAGGGTTTAGGGTTTAGGGTTTAGGGTTTAGGGTTTAGGGTTTAGGGTTTAGGGTTTAGGGTTTAGGGTTTAGGGTTTAGGGTTTAGGGTTTAGGGTTTAGGGTTTAGGGTTTAGGGTTTAGGGTTTAGGGTTTAGGGTTTAGGGTTTAGGGTTTAGGGTTTAGGGTTTAGGGTTTAGGGTTTAGGGTTTAGGGTTTAGGGTTTAGGGTTTAGGGTTTAGGGTTTAGGGTTTAGGGTTTAGGGTTTAGGGTTTAGGGTTTAGGGTTTAGGGTTTAGGGTTTAGGGTTTAGGGTTTAGGGTTTAGGGTTTAGGGTTTAGGGTTTAGGGTTTAGGGTTTAGGGTTTAGGGTTTAGGGTTTAGGGTTTAGGGTTTAGGGTTTAGGGTTTAGGGTTTAGGGTTTAGGGTTTAGGGTTTAGGGTTTAGGGTTTAGGGTTTAGGGTTTAGGGTTTAGGGTTTAGGGTTTAGGGTTTAGGGTTTAGGGTTTAGGGTTTAGGGTTTAGGGTTTAGGGTTTAGGGTTTAGGGTTTAGGGTTTAGGGTTTAGGGTTTAGGGTTTAGGGTTTAGGGTTTAGGGTTTAGGGTTTAGGGTTTAGGGTTTAGGGTTTAGGGTTTAGGGTTTAGGGTTTAGGGTTTAGGGTTTAGGGTTTAGGGTTTAGGGTTTAGGGTTTAGGGTTTAGGGTTTAGGGTTTAGGGTTTAGGGTTTAGGGTTTAGGGTTTAGGGTTTAGGGTTTAGGGTTTAGGGTTTAGGGTTTAGGGTTTAGGGTTTAGGGTTTAGGGTTTAGGGTTTAGGGTTTAGGGTTTAGGGTTTAGGGTTTAGGGTTTAGGGTTTAGGGTTTAGGGTTTAGGGTTTAGGGTTTAGGGTTTAGGGTTTAGGGTTTAGGGTTTAGGGTTTAGGGTTTAGGGTTTAGGGTTTAGGGTTTAGGGTTTAGGGTTTAGGGTTTAGGGTTTAGGGTTTAGGGTTTAGGGTTTAGGGTTTAGGGTTTAGGGTTTAGGGTTTAGGGTTTAGGGTTTAGGGTTTAGGGTTTAGGGTTTAGGGTTTAGGGTTTAGGGTTTAGGGTTTAGGGTTTAGGGTTTAGGGTTTAGGGTTTAGGGTTTAGGGTTTAGGGTTTAGGGTTTAGGGTTTAGGGTTTAGGGTTTAGGGTTTAGGGTTTAGGGTTTAGGGTTTAGGGTTTAGGGTTTAGGGTTTAGGGTTTAGGGTTTAGGGTTTAGGGTTTAGGGTTTAGGGTTTAGGGTTTAGGGTTTAGGGTTTAGGGTTTAGGGTTTAGGGTTTAGGGTTTAGGGTTTAGGGTTTAGGGTTTAGGGTTTAGGGTTTAGGGTTTAGGGTTTAGGGTTTAGGGTTTAGGGTTTAGGGTTTAGGGTTTAGGGTTTAGGGTTTAGGGTTTAGGGTTTAGGGTTTAGGGTTTAGGGTTTAGGGTTTAGGGTTTAGGGTTTAGGGTTTAGGGTTTAGGGTTTAGGGTTTAGGGTTTAGGGTTTAGGGTTTAGGGTTTAGGGTTTAGGGTTTAGGGTTTAGGGTTTAGGGTTTAGGGTTTAGGGTTTAGGGTTTAGGGTTTAGGGTTTAGGGTTTAGGGTTTAGGGTTTAGGGTTTAGGGTTTAGGGTTTAGGGTTTAGGGTTTAGGGTTTAGGGTTTAGGGTTTAGGGTTTAGGGTTTAGGGTTTAGGGTTTAGGGTTTAGGGTTTAGGGTTTAGGGTTTAGGGTTTAGGGTTTAGGGTTTAGGGTTTAGGGTTTAGGGTTTAGGGTTTAGGGTTTAGGGTTTAGGGTTTAGGGTTTAGGGTTTAGGGTTTAGGGTTTAGGGTTTAGGGTTTAGGGTTTAGGGTTTAGGGTTTAGGGTTTAGGGTTTAGGGTTTAGGGTTTAGGGTTTAGGGTTTAGGGTTTAGGGTTTAGGGTTTAGGGTTTAGGGTTTAGGGTTTAGGGTTTAGGGTTTAGGGTTTAGGGTTTAGGGTTTAGGGTTTAGGGTTTAGGGTTTAGGGTTTAGGGTTTAGGGTTTAGGGTTTAGGGTTTAGGGTTTAGGGTTTAGGGTTTAGGGTTTAGGGTTTAGGGTTTAGGGTTTAGGGTTTAGGGTTTAGGGTTTAGGGTTTAGGGTTTAGGGTTTAGGGTTTAGGGTTTAGGGTTTAGGGTTTAGGGTTTAGGGTTTAGGGTTTAGGGTTTAGGGTTTAGGGTTTAGGGTTTAGGGTTTAGGGTTTAGGGTTTAGGGTTTAGGGTTTAGGGTTTAGGGTTTAGGGTTTAGGGTTTAGGGTTTAGGGTTTAGGGTTTAGGGTTTAGGGTTTAGGGTTTAGGGTTTAGGGTTTAGGGTTTAGGGTTTAGGGTTTAGGGTTTAGGGTTTAGGGTTTAGGGTTTAGGGTTTAGGGTTTAGGGTTTAGGGTTTAGGGTTTAGGGTTTAGGGTTTAGGGTTTAGGGTTTAGGGTTTAGGGTTTAGGGTTTAGGGTTTAGGGTTTAGGGTTTAGGGTTTAGGGTTTAGGGTTTAGGGTTTAGGGTTTAGGGTTTAGGGTTTAGGGTTTAGGGTTTAGGGTTTAGGGTTTAGGGTTTAGGGTTTAGGGTTTAGGGTTTAGGGTTTAGGGTTTAGGGTTTAGGGTTTAGGGTTTAGGGTTTAGGGTTTAGGGTTTAGGGTTTAGGGTTTAGGGTTTAGGGTTTAGGGTTTAGGGTTTAGGGTTTAGGGTTTAGGGTTTAGGGTTTAGGGTTTAGGGTTTAGGGTTTAGGGTTTAGGGTTTAGGGTTTAGGGTTTAGGGTTTAGGGTTTAGGGTTTAGGGTTTAGGGTTTAGGGTTTAGGGTTTAGGGTTTAGGGTTTAGGGTTTAGGGTTTAGGGTTTAGGGTTTAGGGTTTAGGGTTTAGGGTTTAGGGTTTAGGGTTTAGGGTTTAGGGTTTAGGGTTTAGGGTTTAGGGTTTAGGGTTTAGGGTTTAGGGTTTAGGGTTTAGGGTTTAGGGTTTAGGGTTTAGGGTTTAGGGTTTAGGGTTTAGGGTTTAGGGTTTAGGGTTTAGGGTTTAGGGTTTAGGGTTTAGGGTTTAGGGTTTAGGGTTTAGGGTTTAGGGTTTAGGGTTTAGGGTTTAGGGTTTAGGGTTTAGGGTTTAGGGTTTAGGGTTTAGGGTTTAGGGTTTAGGGTTTAGGGTTTAGGGTTTAGGGTTTAGGGTTTAGGGTTTAGGGTTTAGGGTTTAGGGTTTAGGGTTTAGGGTTTAGGGTTTAGGGTTTAGGGTTTAGGGTTTAGGGTTTAGGGTTTAGGGTTTAGGGTTTAGGGTTTAGGGTTTAGGGTTTAGGGTTTAGGGTTTAGGGTTTAGGGTTTAGGGTTTAGGGTTTAGGGTTTAGGGTTTAGGGTTTAGGGTTTAGGGTTTAGGGTTTAGGGTTTAGGGTTTAGGGTTTAGGGTTTAGGGTTTAGGGTTTAGGGTTTAGGGTTTAGGGTTTAGGGTTTAGGGTTTAGGGTTTAGGGTTTAGGGTTTAGGGTTTAGGGTTTAGGGTTTAGGGTTTAGGGTTTAGGGTTTAGGGTTTAGGGTTTAGGGTTTAGGGTTTAGGGTTTAGGGTTTAGGGTTTAGGGTTTAGGGTTTAGGGTTTAGGGTTTAGGGTTTAGGGTTTAGGGTTTAGGGTTTAGGGTTTAGGGTTTAGGGTTTAGGGTTTAGGGTTTAGGGTTTAGGGTTTAGGGTTTAGGGTTTAGGGTTTAGGGTTTAGGGTTTAGGGTTTAGGGTTTAGGGTTTAGGGTTTAGGGTTTAGGGTTTAGGGTTTAGGGTTTAGGGTTTAGGGTTTAGGGTTTAGGGTTTAGGGTTTAGGGTTTAGGGTTTAGGGTTTAGGGTTTAGGGTTTAGGGTTTAGGGTTTAGGGTTTAGGGTTTAGGGTTTAGGGTTTAGGGTTTAGGGTTTAGGGTTTAGGGTTTAGGGTTTAGGGTTTAGGGTTTAGGGTTTAGGGTTTAGGGTTTAGGGTTTAGGGTTTAGGGTTTAGGGTTTAGGGTTTAGGGTTTAGGGTTTAGGGTTTAGGGTTTAGGGTTTAGGGTTTAGGGTTTAGGGTTTAGGGTTTAGGGTTTAGGGTTTAGGGTTTAGGGTTTAGGGTTTAGGGTTTAGGGTTTAGGGTTTAGGGTTTAGGGTTTAGGGTTTAGGGTTTAGGGTTTAGGGTTTAGGGTTTAGGGTTTAGGGTTTAGGGTTTAGGGTTTAGGGTTTAGGGTTTAGGGTTTAGGGTTTAGGGTTTAGGGTTTAGGGTTTAGGGTTTAGGGTTTAGGGTTTAGGGTTTAGGGTTTAGGGTTTAGGGTTTAGGGTTTAGGGTTTAGGGTTTAGGGTTTAGGGTTTAGGGTT
The DNA here is from genome assembly GCA_031216405.1 of Syzygium malaccense. Taxonomy (NCBI): domain Eukaryota; kingdom Viridiplantae; phylum Streptophyta; class Magnoliopsida; order Myrtales; family Myrtaceae; genus Syzygium; species Syzygium malaccense. The sequence continues at coordinate 18,674 of JASUUE010000015.1, read as the reverse complement.
TAGGGTTTAGGGTTTAGGGTTTAGGGTTTAGGGTTTAGGGTTTAGGGTTTAGGGTTTAGGGTTTAGGGTTTAGGGTTTAGGGTTTAGGGTTTAGGGTTTAGGGTTTAGGGTTTAGGGTTTAGGGTTTAGGGTTTAGGGTTTAGGGTTTAGGGTTTAGGGTTTAGGGTTTAGGGTTTAGGGTTTAGGGTTTAGGGTTTAGGGTTTAGGGTTTAGGGTTTAGGGTTTAGGGTTTAGGGTTTAGGGTTTAGGGTTTAGGGTTTAGGGTTTAGGGTTTAGGGTTTAGGGTTTAGGGTTTAGGGTTTAGGGTTTAGGGTTTAGGGTTTAGGGTTTAGGGTTTAGGGTTTAGGGTTTAGGGTTTAGGGTTTAGGGTTTAGGGTTTAGGGTTTAGGGTTTAGGGTTTAGGGTTTAGGGTTTAGGGTTTAGGGTTTAGGGTTTAGGGTTTAGGGTTTAGGGTTTAGGGTTTAGGGTTTAGGGTTTAGGGTTTAGGGTTTAGGGTTTAGGGTTTAGGGTTTAGGGTTTAGGGTTTAGGGTTTAGGGTTTAGGGTTTAGGGTTTAGGGTTTAGGGTTTAGGGTTTAGGGTTTAGGGTTTAGGGTTTAGGGTTTAGGGTTTAGGGTTTAGGGTTTAGGGTTTAGGGTTTAGGGTTTAGGGTTTAGGGTTTAGGGTTTAGGGTTTAGGGTTTAGGGTTTAGGGTTTAGGGTTTAGGGTTTAGGGTTTAGGGTTTAGGGTTTAGGGTTTAGGGTTTAGGGTTTAGGGTTTAGGGTTTAGGGTTTAGGGTTTAGGGTTTAGGGTTTAGGGTTTAGGGTTTAGGGTTTAGGGTTTAGGGTTTAGGGTTTAGGGTTTAGGGTTTAGGGTTTAGGGTTTAGGGTTTAGGGTTTAGGGTTTAGGGTTTAGGGTTTAGGGTTTAGGGTTTAGGGTTTAGGGTTTAGGGTTTAGGGTTTAGGGTTTAGGGTTTAGGGTTTAGGGTTTAGGGTTTAGGGTTTAGGGTTTAGGGTTTAGGGTTTAGGGTTTAGGGTTTAGGGTTTAGGGTTTAGGGTTTAGGGTTTAGGGTTTAGGGGTTTAGGGTTTAGGGTTTAGGGTTTAGGGTTTAGGGTTTAGGGTTTAGGGTTTAGGGTTTAGGGTTTAGGGTTTAGGGTTTAGGGTTTAGGGTTTAGGGTTTAGGGTTTAGGGTTTAGGGTTTAGGGTTTAGGGTTTAGGGTTTAGGGTTTAGGGTTTAGGGTTTAGGGTTTAGGGTTTAGGGTTTAGGGTTTAGGGTTTAGGGTTTAGGGTTTAGGGTTTAGGGTTTAGGGTTTAGGGTTTAGGGTTTAGGGTTTAGGGTTTAGGGTTTAGGGTTTAGGGTTTAGGGTTTAGGGTTTAGGGTTTAGGGTTTAGGGTTTAGGGTTTAGGGTTTAGGGTTTAGGGTTTAGGGTTTAGGGTTTAGGGTTTAGGGTTTAGGGTTTAGGGTTTAGGGTTTAGGGTTTAGGGTTTAGGGTTTAGGGTTTAGGGTTTAGGGTTTAGGGTTTAGGGTTTAGGGTTTAGGGTTTAGGGTTTAGGGTTTAGGGTTTAGGGTTTAGGGTTTAGGGTTTAGGGTTTAGGGTTTAGGGTTTAGGGTTTAGGGTTTAGGGTTTAGGGTTTAGGGTTTAGGGTTTAGGGTTTAGGGTTTAGGGTTTAGGGTTTAGGGTTTAGGGTTTAGGGTTTAGGGTTTAGGGTTTAGGGTTTAGGGTTTAGGGTTTAGGGTTTAGGGTTTAGGGTTTAGGGTTTAGGGTTTAGGGTTTAGGGTTTAGGGTTTAGGGTTTAGGGTTTAGGGTTTAGGGTTTAGGGTTTAGGGTTTAGGGTTTAGGGTTTAGGGTTTAGGGTTTAGGGTTTAGGGTTTAGGGTTTAGGGTTTAGGGTTTAGGGTTTAGGGTTTAGGGTTTAGGGTTTAGGGTTTAGGGTTTAGGGTTTAGGGTTTAGGGTTTAGGGTTTAGGGTTTAGGGTTTAGGGTTTAGGGTTTAGGGTTTAGGGTTTAGGGTTTAGGGTTTAGGGTTTAGGGTTTAGGGTTTAGGGTTTAGGGTTTAGGGTTTAGGGTTTAGGGTTTAGGGTTTAGGGTTTAGGGTTTAGGGTTTAGGGTTTAGGGTTTAGGGTTTAGGGTTTAGGGTTTAGGGTTTAGGGTTTAGGGTTTAGGGTTTAGGGTTTAGGGTTTAGGGTTTAGGGTTTAGGGTTTAGGGTTTAGGGTTTAGGGTTTAGGGTTTAGGGTTTAGGGTTTAGGGTTTAGGGTTTAGGGTTTAGGGTTTAGGGTTTAGGGTTTAGGGTTTAGGGTTTAGGGTTTAGGGTTTAGGGTTTAGGGTTTAGGGTTTAGGGTTTAGGGTTTAGGGTTTAGGGTTTAGGGTTTAGGGTTTAGGGTTTAGGGTTTAGGGTTTAGGGTTTAGGGTTTAGGGTTTAGGGTTTAGGGTTTAGGGTTTAGGGTTTAGGGTTTAGGGTTTAGGGTTTAGGGTTTAGGGTTTAGGGTTTAGGGTTTAGGGTTTAGGGTTTAGGGTTTAGGGTTTAGGGTTTAGGGTTTAGGGTTTAGGGTTTAGGGTTTAGGGTTTAGGGTTTAGGGTTTAGGGTTTAGGGTTTAGGGTTTAGGGTTTAGGGTTTAGGGTTTAGGGTTTAGGGTTTAGGGTTTAGGGTTTAGGGTTTAGGGTTTAGGGTTTAGGGTTTAGGGTTTAGGGTTTAGGGTTTAGGGTTTAGGGTTTAGGGTTTAGGGTTTAGGGTTTAGGGTTTAGGGTTTAGGGTTTAGGGTTTAGGGTTTAGGGTTTAGGGTTTAGGGTTTAGGGTTTAGGGTTTAGGGTTTAGGGTTTAGGGTTTAGGGTTTAGGGTTTAGGGTTTAGGGTTTAGGGTTTAGGGTTTAGGGTTTAGGGTTTAGGGTTTAGGGTTTAGGGTTTAGGGTTTAGGGTTTAGGGTTTAGGGTTTAGGGTTTAGGGTTTAGGGTTTAGGGTTTAGGGTTTAGGGTTTAGGGTTTAGGGTTTAGGGTTTAGGGTTTAGGGTTTAGGGTTTAGGGTTTAGGGTTTAGGGTTTAGGGTTTAGGGTTTAGGGTTTAGGGTTTAGGGTTTAGGGTTTAGGGTTTAGGGTTTAGGGTTTAGGGTTTAGGGTTTAGGGTTTAGGGTTTAGGGTTTAGGGTTTAGGGTTTAGGGTTTAGGGTTTAGGGTTTAGGGTTTAGGGTTTAGGGTTTAGGGTTTAGGGTTTAGGGTTTAGGGTTTAGGGTTTAGGGTTTAGGGTTTAGGGTTTAGGGTTTAGGGTTTAGGGTTTAGGGTTTAGGGTTTAGGGTTTAGGGTTTAGGGTTTAGGGTTTAGGGTTTAGGGTTTAGGGTTTAGGGTTTAGGGTTTAGGGTTTAGGGTTTAGGGTTTAGGGTTTAGGGTTTAGGGTTTAGGGTTTAGGGTTTAGGGTTTAGGGTTTAGGGTTTAGGGTTTAGGGTTTAGGGTTTAGGGTTTAGGGTTTAGGGTTTAGGGTTTAGGGTTTAGGGTTTAGGGTTTAGGGTTTAGGGTTTAGGGTTTAGGGTTTAGGGTTTAGGGTTTAGGGTTTAGGGTTTAGGGTTTAGGGTTTAGGGTTTAGGGTTTAGGGTTTAGGGTTTAGGGTTTAGGGTTTAGGGTTTAGGGTTTAGGGTTTAGGGTTTAGGGTTTAGGGTTTAGGGTTTAGGGTTTAGGGTTTAGGGTTTAGGGTTTAGGGTTTAGGGTTTAGGGTTTAGGGTTTAGGGTTTAGGGTTTAGGGTTTAGGGTTTAGGGTTTAGGGTTTAGGGTTTAGGGTTTAGGGTTTAGGGTTTAGGGTTTAGGGTTTAGGGTTTAGGGTTTAGGGTTTAGGGTTTAGGGTTTAGGGTTTAGGGTTTAGGGTTTAGGGTTTAGGGTTTAGGGTTTAGGGTTTAGGGTTTAGGGTTTAGGGTTTAGGGTTTAGGGTTTAGGGTTTAGGGTTTAGGGTTTAGGGTTTAGGGTTTAGGGTTTAGGGTTTAGGGTTTAGGGTTTAGGGTTTAGGGTTTAGGGTTTAGGGTTTAGGGTTTAGGGTTTAGGGTTTAGGGTTTAGGGTTTAGGGTTTAGGGTTTAGGGTTTAGGGTTTAGGGTTTAGGGTTTAGGGTTTAGGGTTTAGGGTTTAGGGTTTAGGGTTTAGGGTTTAGGGTTTAGGGTTTAGGGTTTAGGGTTTAGGGTTTAGGGTTTAGGGTTTAGGGTTTAGGGTTTAGGGTTTAGGGTTTAGGGTTTAGGGTTTAGGGTTTAGGGTTTAGGGTTTAGGGTTTAGGGTTTAGGGTTTAGGGTTTAGGGTTTAGGGTTTAGGGTTTAGGGTTTAGGGTTTAGGGTTTAGGGTTTAGGGTTTAGGGTTTAGGGTTTAGGGTTTAGGGTTTAGGGTTTAGGGTTTAGGGTTTAGGGTTTAGGGTTTAGGGTTTAGGGTTTAGGGTTTAGGGTTTAGGGTTTAGGGTTTAGGGTTTAGGGTTTAGGGTTTAGGGTTTAGGGTTTAGGGTTTAGGGTTTAGGGTTTAGGGTTTAGGGTTTAGGGTTTAGGGTTTAGGGTTTAGGGTTTAGGGTTTAGGGTTTAGGGTTTAGGGTTTAGGGTTTAGGGTTTAGGGTTTAGGGTTTAGGGTTTAGGGTTTAGGGTTTAGGGTTTAGGGTTTAGGGTTTAGGGTTTAGGGTTTAGGGTTTAGGGTTTAGGGTTTAGGGTTTAGGGTTTAGGGTTTAGGGTTTAGGGTTTAGGGTTTAGGGTTTAGGGTTTAGGGTTTAGGGTTTAGGGTTTAGGGTTTAGGGTTTAGGGTTTAGGGTTTAAGGTTTAGGGTTTAGGGTTTAGGGTTTAGGGTTTAGGGTTTAGGGTTTAGGGTTTAAGGTTTAGGGTTTAGGGTTTAGGGTTTAGGGTTTAGGGTTTAGGGTTTAGGGTTTAGGGTTTAGGGTTTAGGGTTTAGGGTTTAGGGTTTAGGGTTTAGGGTTTAGGGTTTAGGGTTTAGGGTTTAGGGTTTAGGGTTTAGGGTTTAGGGTTTAGGGTTTAGGGTTTAGGGTTTAGGGTTTAGGGTTTAGGGTTTAGGGTTTAGGGTTTAGGGTTTAGGGTTTAGGGTTTAGGGTTTAGGGTTTAGGGTTTAGGGTTTAGGGTTTAGGGTTTAGGGTTTAGGGTTTAGGGTTTAGGGTTTAGGGTTTAGGGTTTAGGGTTTAGGGTTTAGGGTTTAGGGTTTAGGGTTTAGGGTTTAGGGTTTAGGGTTTAGGGTTTAGGGTTTAGGGTTTAGGGTTTAGGGTTTAGGGTTTAGGGTTTAGGGTTTAGGGTTTAGGGTTTAGGGTTTAGGGTTTAGGGTTTAGGGTTTAGGGTTTAGGGTTTAGGGTTTAGGGTTTAGGGTTTAGGGTTTAGGGTTTAGGGTTTAGGGTTTAGGGTTTAGGGTTTAGGGTTTAGGGTTTAGGGTTTAGGGTTTAGGGTTTAGGGTTTAGGGTTTAGGGTTTAGGGTTTAGGGTTTAGGGTTTAGGGTTTAGGGTTTAGGGTTTAGGGTTTAGGGTTTAGGGTTTAGGGTTTAGGGTTTAGGGTTTAGGGTTTAGGGTTTAGGGTTTAGGGTTTAGGGTTTAGGGTTTAGGGTTTAGGGTTTAGGGTTTAGGGTTTAGGGTTTAGGGTTTAGGGTTTAGGGTTTAGGGTTTAGGGTTTAGGGTTTAGGGTTTAGGGTTTAGGGTTTAGGGTTTAGGGTTTAGGGTTTAGGGTTTAGGGTTTAGGGTTTAGGGTTTAGGGTTTAGGGTTTAGGGTTTAGGGTTTAGGGTTTAGGGTTTAGGGTTTAGGGTTTAGGGTTTAGGGTTTAGGGTTTAGGGTTTAGGGTTTAGGGTTTAGGGTTTAGGGTTTAGGGTTTAGGGTTTAGGGTTTAGGGTTTAGGGTTTAGGGTTTAGGGTTTAGGGTTTAGGGTTTAGGGTTTAGGGTTTAGGGTTTAGGGTTTAGGGTTTAGGGTTTAGGGTTTAGGGTTTAGGGTTTAGGGTTTAGGGTTTAGGGTTTAGGGTTTAGGGTTTAGGGTTTAGGGTTTAGGGTTTAGGGTTTAGGGTTTAGGGTTTAGGGTTTAGGGTTTAGGGTTTAGGGTTTAGGGTTTAGGGTTTAGGGTTTAGGGTTTAGGGTTTAGGGTTTAGGGTTTAGGGTTTAGGGTTTAGGGTTTAGGGTTTAGGGTTTAGGGTTTAGGGTTTAGGGTTTAGGGTTTAGGGTTTAGGGTTTAGGGTTTAGGGTTTAGGGTTTAGGGTTTAGGGTTTAGGGTTTAGGGTTTAGGGTTTAGGGTTTAGGGTTTAGGGTTTAGGGTTTAGGGTTTAGGGTTTAGGGTTTAGGGTTTAGGGTTTAGGGTTTAGGGTTTAGGGTTTAGGGTTTAGGGTTTAGGGTTTAGGGTTTAGGGTTTAGGGTTTAGGGTTTAGGGTTTAGGGTTTAGGGTTTAGGGTTTAGGGTTTAGGGTTTAGGGTTTAGGGTTTAGGGTTTAGGGTTTAGGGTTTAGGGTTTAGGGTTTAGGGTTTAGGGTTTAGGGTTTAGGGTTTAGGGTTTAGGGTTTAGGGTTTAGGGTTTAGGGTTTAGGGTTTAGGGTTTAGGGTTTAGGGTTTAGGGTTTAGGGTTTAGGGTTTAGGGTTTAGGGTTTAGGGTTTAGGGTTTAGGGTTTAGGGTTTAGGGTTTAGGGTTTAGGGTTTAGGGTTTAGGGTTTAGGGTTTAGGGTTTAGGGTTTAGGGTTTAGGGTTTAGGGTTTAGGGTTTAGGGTTTAGGGTTTAGGGTTTAGGGTTTAGGGTTTAGGGTTTAGGGTTTAGGGTTTAGGGTTTAGGGTTTAGGGTTTAGGGTTTAGGGTTTAGGGTTTAGGGTTTAGGGTTTAGGGTTTAGGGTTTAGGGTTTAGGGTTTAGGGTTTAGGGTTTAGGGTTTAGGGTTTAGGGTTTAGGGTTTAGGGTTTAGGGTTTAGGGTTTAGGGTTTAGGGTTTAGGGTTTAGGGTTTAGGGTTTAGGGTTTAGGGTTTAGGGTTTAGGGTTTAGGGTTTAGGGTTTAGGGTTTAGGGTTTAGGGTTTAGGGTTTAGGGTTTAGGGTTTAGGGTTTAGGGTTTAGGGTTTAGGGTTTAGGGTTTAGGGTTTAGGGTTTAGGGTTTAGGGTTTAGGGTTTAGGGTTTAGGGTTTAGGGTTTAGGGTTTAGGGTTTAGGGTTTAGGGTTTAGGGTTTAGGGTTTAGGGTTTAGGGTTTAGGGTTTAGGGTTTAGGGTTTAGGGTTTAGGGTTTAGGGTTTAGGGTTTAGGGTTTAGGGTTTAGGGTTTAGGGTTTAGGGTTTAGGGTTTAGGGTTTAAGGTTTAGGGTTTAGGGTTTAGGGTTTAGGGTTTAGGGTTTAGGGTTTAGGGTTTAGGGTTTAGGGTTTAGGGTTTAGGGTTTAGGGTTTAGGGTTTAGGGTTTAGGGTTTAGGGTTTAGGGTTTAGGGTTTAGGGTTTAGGGTTTAGGGTTTAGGGTTTAGGGTTTAGGGTTTAGGGTTTAGGGTTTAGGGTTTAGGGTTTAGGGTTTAGGGTTTAGGGTTTAGGGTTTAGGGTTTAGGGTTTAGGGTTTAGGGTTTAAGGTTTAGGGTTTAGGGTTTAGGGTTTAGGGTTTAGGGTTTAAGGTTTAAGGTTTAAGGTTTAAGGTTTAGGGTTTAGGGTTTAGGGTTTAAGGTTTAGGGTTTAGGGTTTAGGGTTTAGGGTTTAGGGTTTAGGGTTTAGGGTTTAGGGTTTAGGGTTTAGGGTTTAGGGTTTAGGGTTTAGGGTTTAGGGTTTAGGGTTTAGGGTTTAGGGTTTAGGGTTTAGGGTTTAGGGTTTAGGGTTTAGGGTTTAGGGTTTAGGGTTTAGGGTTTAGGGTTTAGGGTTTAGGGTTTAGGGTTTAGGGTTTAGGGTTTAGGGTTTAGGGTTTAGGGTTTAGGGTTTAGGGTTTAGGGTTTAGGGTTTAGGGTTTAGGGTTTAGGGTTTAGGGTTTAGGGTTTAGGGTTTAGGGTTTAGGGTTTAGGGTTTAGGGTTTAGGGTTTAGGGTTTAGGGTTTAGGGTTTAGGGTTTAGGGTTTAGGGTTTAGGGTTTAGGGTTTAGGGTTTAGGGTTTAGGGTTTAGGGTTTAGGGTTTAGGGTTTAGGGTTTAGGGTTTAGGGTTTAGGGTTTAGGGTTTAGGGTTTAGGGTTTAGGGTTTAGGGTTTAGGGTTTAGGGTTTAGGGTTTAGGGTTTAGGGTTTAGGGTTTAGGGTTTAGGGTTTAGGGTTTAGGGTTTAGGGTTTAGGGTTTAGGGTTTAGGGTTTAGGGTTTAGGGTTTAGGGTTTAGGGTTTAGGGTTTAGGGTTTAGGGTTTAGGGTTTAGGGTTTAGGGTTTAGGGTTTAGGGTTTAGGGTTTAGGGTTTAGGGTTTAGGGTTTAGGGTTTAGGGTTTAGGGTTTAGGGTTTAGGGTTTAGGGTTTAGGGTTTAGGGTTTAGGGTTTAGGGTTTAGGGTTTAGGGTTTAGGGTTTAGGGTTTAGGGTTTAGGGTTTAGGGTTTAGGGTTTAGGGTTTAGGGTTTAGGGTTTAGGGTTTAGGGTTTAGGGTTTAGGGTTTAGGGTTTAGGGTTTAGGGTTTAGGGTTTAGGGTTTAGGGTTTAGGGTTTAGGGTTTAGGGTTTAGGGTTTAGGGTTTAGGGTTTAGGGTTTAGGGTTTAGGGTTTAGGGTTTAAGGTTTAAGGTTTAAGGTTTAAGGTTTAAGGTTTAAGGTTTAAGGTTTAAGGTTTAAGGTTTAAGGTTTAAGGTTTAAGGTTTAAGGTTTAAGGTTTAAGGTTTAAGGTTTAAGGTTTAAGGTTTAAGGTTTAAGGTTTAAGGTTTAAGGTTTAAGGTTTAAGGTTTAAGGTTTAAGGTTTAAGGTTTAAGGTTTAAGGTTTAAGGTTTAAGGTTTAAGGTTTAAGGTTTAAGGTTTAAGGTTTAAGGTTTAAGGTTTAAGGTTTAAGGTTTAAGGTTTAAGGTTTAAGGTTTAAGGTTTAAGGTTTAAGGTTTAAGGTTTAAGGTTTAAGGTTTAAGGTTTAAGGTTTAAGGTTTAAGGTTTAAGGTTTAAGGTTTAAGGTTTAAGGTTTAAGGTTTAAGGTTTAAGGTTTAAGGTTTAAGGTTTAAGGTTTAAGGTTTAAGGTTTAAGGTTTAAGGTTTAAGGTTTAAGGTTTAAGGTTTAAGGTTTAAGGTTTAAGGTTTAGGGTTTAGGGTTTAGGGTTTAGGGTTTAGGGTTTAGGGTTTAGGGTTTAGGGTTTAGGGTTTAGGGTTTAGGGTTTAGGGTTTAGGGTTTAGGGTTTAGGGTTTAGGGTTTAGGGTTTAGGGTTTAGGGTTTAGGGTTTAGGGTTTAGGGTTTAGGGTTTAGGGTTTAGGGTTTAGGGTTTAGGGTTTAGGGTTTAGGGTTTAGGGTTTAGGGTTTAGGGTTTAGGGTTTAGGGTTTAGGGTTTAGGGTTTAGGGTTTAGGGTTTAGGGTTTAGGGTTTAGGGTTTAGGGTTTAGGGTTTAGGGTTTAGGGTTTAGGGTTTAGGGTTTAGGGTTTAGGGTTTAGGGTTTAGGGTTTAGGGTTTAGGGTTTAGGGTTTAGGGTTTAGGGTTTAGGGTTTAGGGTTTAGGGTTTAGGGTTTAGGGTTTAGGGTTTAGGGTTTAGGGTTTAGGGTTTAGGGTTTAGGGTTTAGGGTTTAGGGTTTAGGGTTTAGGGTTTAGGGTTTAGGGTTTAGGGTTTAGGGTTTAGGGTTTAGGGTTTAGGGTTTAGGGTTTAGGGTTTAGGGTTTAGGGTTTAGGGTTTAGGGTTTAGGGTTTAGGGTTTAGGGTTTAGGGTTTAGGGTTTAGGGTTTAAGGTTTAGGGTTTAGGGTTTAGGGTTTAGGGTTTAGGGTTTAGGGTTTAGGGTTTAGGGTTTAAGGTTTAGGGTTTAGGGTTTAGGGTTTAGGGTTTAGGGTTTAGGGTTTAGGGTTTAGGGTTTAGGGTTTAGGGTTTAAGGTTTAGGGTTTAGGGTTTAGGGTTTAGGGTTTAAGGTTTAGGGTTTAGGGTTTAGGGTTTAGGGTTTAGGGTTTAGGGTTTAGGGTTTAGGGTTTAGGGTTTAGGGTTTAGGGTTTAAGGTTTAGGGTTTAGGGTTTAGGGTTTAGGGTTTAAGGTTTAAGGTTTAGGGTTTAGGGTTTAGGGTTTAGGGTTTAGGGTTTAGGGTTTAGGGTTTAGGGTTTAAGGTTTAAGGTTTAAGGTTTAAGGTTTAAGGTTTAAGGTTTAAGGTTTAAGGTTTAAGGTTTAAGGTTTAAGGTTTAAGGTTTAAGGTTTAAGGTTTAAGGTTTAAGGTTTAAGGTTTAAGGTTTAAGGTTTAAGGTTTAAGGTTTAAGGTTTAAGGTTTAAGGTTTAAGGTTTAAGGTTTAAGGTTTAAGGTTTAAGGTTTAAGGTTTAAGGTTTAAGGTTTAAGGTTTAAGGTTTAAGGTTTAAGGTTTAAGGTTTAAGGTTTAAGGTTTAAGGTTTAAGGTTTAAGGTTTAAGGTTTAAGGTTTAAGGTTTAAGGTTTAAGGTTTAAGGTTTAAGGTTTAAGGTTTAAGGTTTAAGGTTTAAGGTTTAAGGTTTAAGGTTTAAGGTTTAAGGTTTAAGGTTTAAGGTTTAAGGTTTAAGGTTTAAGGTTTAAGGTTTAGGGTTTAAGGTTTAGGGTTTAGGGTTTAGGGTTTAGGGTTTAGGGTTTAGGGTTTAGGGTTTAAGGTTTAAGGTTTAGGGTTTAGGGTTTAGGGTTTAGGGTTTAGGGTTTAGGGTTTAGGGTTTAGGGTTTAGGGTTTAGGGTTTAGGGTTTAGGGTTTAGGGTTTAGGGTTTAGGGTTTAGGGTTTAGGGTTTAGGGTTTAGGGTTTAGGGTTTAGGGTTTAGGGTTTAGGGTTTAGGGTTTAAGGTTTAGGGTTTAGGGTTTAGGGTTTAGGGTTTAGGGTTTAGGGTTTAGGGTTTAAGGTTTAGGGTTTAGGGTTTAGGGTTTAGGGTTTAGGGTTTAGGGTTTAGGGTTTAGGGTTTAGGGTTTAAGGTTTAGGGTTTAGGGTTTAGGGTTTAGGGTTTAGGGTTTAGGGTTTAGGGTTTAGGGTTTAGGGTTTAGGGTTTAGGGTTTAGGGTTTAGGGTTTAGGGTTTAGGGTTTAGGGTTTAGGGTTTAGGGTTTAGGGTTTAGGGTTTAGGGTTTAGGGTTTAGGGTTTAGGGTTTAGGGTTTAGGGTTTAGGGTTTAGGGTTTAGGGTTTAGGGTTTAGGGTTTAGGGTTTAGGGTTTAGGGTTTAGGGTTTAGGGTTTAAGGTTTAGGGTTTAGGGTTTAGGGTTTAGGGTTTAGGGTTTAGGGTTTAGGGTTTAGGGTTTAGGGTTTAGGGTTTAGGGTTTAAGGTTTAGGGTTTAGGGTTTAGGGTTTAGGGTTTAGGGTTTAGGGTTTAGGGTTTAAGGTTTAGGGTTTAGGGTTTAAGGTTTAGGGTTTAGGGTTTAGGGTTTAGGGTTTAGGGTTTAGGGTTTAGGGTTTAGGGTTTAAGGTTTAGGGTTTAGGGTTTAGGGTTTAGGGTTTAGGGTTTAGGGTTTAGGGTTTAGGGTTTAGGGTTTAAGGTTTAAGGTTTAAGGTTTAAGGTTTAAGGTTTAAGGTTTAAGGTTTAGGGTTTAGGGTTTAGGGTTTAAGGTTTAAGGTTTAGGGTTTAGGGTTTAGGGTTTAGGGTTTAGGGTTTAAGGTTTAAGGTTTAAGGTTTAGGGTTTAGGGTTTAGGGTTTAGGGTTTAGGGTTTAGGGTTTAGGGTTTAAGGTTTAAGGTTTAAGGTTTAAGGTTTAAGGTTTAGGGTTTAGGGTTTAGGGTTTAAGGTTTAAGGTTTAGGGTTTAGGGTTTAGGGTTTAAGGTTTAAGGTTTAAGGTTTAAGGTTTAAGGTTTAAGGTTTAGGGTTTAGGGTTTAGGGTTTAGGGTTTAGGGTTTAGGGTTTAGGGTTTAGGGTTTAGGGTTTAAGGTTTAAGGTTTAAGGTTTAAGGTTTAAGGTTTAAGGTTTAAGGTTTAGGGTTTAGGGTTTAGGGTTTAGGGTTTAGGGTTTAAGGTTTAGGGTTTAAGGTTTAGGGTTTAAGGTTTAGGGTTTAGGGTTTAGGGTTTAGGGTTTAGGGTTTAGGGTTTAGGGTTTAGGGTTTAGGGTTTAAGGTTTAGGGTTTAAGGTTTAAGGTTTAAGGTTTAAGGTTTAAGGTTTAGGGTTTAAGGTTTAGGGTTTAGGGTTTAGGGTTTAGGGTTTAGGGTTTAGGGTTTAGGGTTTAGGGTTTAGGGTTTAGGGTTTAGGGTTTAGGGTTTAGGGTTTAGGGTTTAGGGTTTAGGGTTTAGGGTTTAGGGTTTAGGGTTTAGGGTTTAGGGTTTAGGGTTTAGGGTTTAGGGTTTAGGGTTTAGGGTTTAGGGTTTAGGGTTTAGGGTTTAGGGTTTAGGGTTTAGGGTTTAGGGTTTAGGGTTTAGGGTTTAGGGTTTAGGGTTTAGGGTTTAGGGTTTAGGGTTTAGGGTTTAGGGTTTAGGGTTTAGGGTTTAGGGTTTAGGGTTTAGGGTTTAGGGTTTAGGGTTTAGGGTTTAGGGTTTAGGGTTTAGGGTTTAGGGTTTAGGGTTTAGGGTTTAGGGTTTAGGGTTTAGGGTTTAGGGTTTAGGGTTTAGGGTTTAGGGTTTAGGGTTTAGGGTTTAGGGTTTAGGGTTTAGGGTTTAGGGTTTAGGGTTTAGGGTTTAGGGTTTAGGGTTTAGGGTTTATTTAGGGTTTAGGGTTTAGGGTTTAGGGTTTAGGGTTTAGGGTTTAGGGTTTAGGGTTTAGGGTTTAGGGTTTAGGGTTTAGGGTTTAGGGTTTAGGGTTTAGGGTTTAGGGTTTAGGGTTTAGGGTTTAGGGTTTAGGGTTTAGGGTTTAGGGTTTAGGGTTTAGGGTTTAGGGTTTAGGGTTTAGGGTTTAGGGTTTAGGGTTTAGGGTTTAGGGTTTAGGGTTTAGGGTTTAGGGTTTAGGGTTTAGGGTTTAGGGTTTAGGGTTTAGGGTTTAGGGTTTAGGGTTTAGGGTTTAGGGTTTAGGGTTTAGGGTTTAGGGTTTAGGGTTTAGGGTTTAGGGTTTAGGGTTTAGGGTTTAGGGTTTAGGGTTTAGGGTTTAGGGTTTAGGGTTTAGGGTTTAGGGTTTAGGGTTTAGGGTTTAGGGTTTAGGGTTTAGGGTTTAGGGTTTAGGGTTTAGGGTTTAGGGTTTAGGGTTTAGGGTTTAGGGTTTAGGGTTTAGGGTTTAGGGTTTAGGGTTTAGGGTTTAGGGTTTAGGGTTTAGGGTTTAGGGTTTAAGGTTTAGGGTTTAAGGTTTAGGGTTTAGGGTTTAGGGTTTAAGGTTTAAGGTTTAGGGTTTAGGGTTTAGGGTTTAAGGTTTAGGGTTTAGGGTTTAGGGTTTAGGGTTTAGGGTTTAGGGTTTAGGGTTTAGGGTTTAGGGTTTAGGGTTTAGGGTTTAGGGTTTAAGGTTTAGGGTTTAGGGTTTAGGGTTTAGGGTTTAGGGTTTAGGGTTTAGGGTTTAGGGTTTAGGGTTTAAGGTTTAAGGTTTAAGGTTTAGGGTTTAGGGTTTAGGGTTTAGGGTTTAGGGTTTAGGGTTTAGGGTTTAGGGTTTAGGGTTTAGGGTTTAGGGTTTAAGGTTTAAGGTTTAAGGTTTAAGGTTTAAGGTTTAAGGTTTAAGGTTTAAGGTTTAAGGTTTAAGGTTTAAGGTTTAAGGTTTAAGGTTTAAGGTTTAAGGTTTAAGGTTTAAGGTTTAAGGTTTAAGGTTTAGGGTTTAGGGTTTAGGGTTTAGGGTTTAGGGTTTAAGGTTTAAGGTTTAAGGTTTAAGGTTTAAGGTTTAAGGTTTAGGGTTTAAGGTTTAAGGTTTAAGGTTTAAGGTTTAAGGTTTAAGGTTTAAGGGTTTAGGGTTTAGGGTTTAGGGTTTAGAGGTTTAGGGTTTAGGGTTTAGGGTTTAAGGTTTAAGGTTTAGGGTTTAGGGTTTAGGGTTTAGGGTTTAGGGTTTAGGGTTTAAGGTTTAAGGTTTAAGGTTTAAGGTTTAAGGTTTAGGGTTTAGGGTTTAGGGTTTAGGGTTTAGGGTTTAGGGTTTAGGGTTTAAGGTTTAGGGTTTAGGGTTTAGGGTTTAGGGTTTAGGGTTTAGGGTTTAGGGTTTAGGGTTTAGGGTTTAGGGTTTAGGGTTTAGGGTTTAAGGTTTAGGGTTTAGGGTTTAAGGTTTAGGGTTTAAGGTTTAAGGTTTAAGGTTTAAGGTTTAAGGTTTAGGGTTTAGGGTTTAGGGTTTAGGGTTTAGGGTTTAGGGTTTAGGGTTTAGGGTTTAGGGTTTAGGGTTTAGGGTTTAGGGTTTAGGGTTTAGGGTTTAGGGTTTAGGGTTTAGGGTTTAGGGTTTAGGGTTTAGGGTTTAGGGTTTAGGGTTTAGGGTTTAGGGTTTAGGGTTTAGGGTTTAGGGTTTAGGGTTTAGGGTTTAGGGTTTAGGGTTTAGGGTTTAGGGTTTAGGGTTTAGGGTTTAGGGTTTAGGGTTTAGGGTTTAGGGTTTAGGGTTTAGGGTTTAGGGTTTAGGGTTTAGGGTTTAGGGTTTAGGGTTTAGGGTTTAGGGTTTAGGGTTTAGGGTTTAGGGTTTAGGGTTTAGGGTTTAGGGTTTAGGGTTTAGGGTTTAGGGTTTAGGGTTTAGGGTTTAGGGTTTAGGGTTTAGGGTTTAGGGTTTAGGGTTTAGGGTTTAGGGTTTAGGGTTTAGGGTTTAGGGTTTAGGGTTTAGGGTTTAGGGTTTAGGGTTTAAGGTTTAAGGTTTAAGGTTTAAGGTTTAAGGTTTAAGGTTTAAGGTTTAAGGTTTAAGGTTTAAGGTTTAAGGTTTAAGGTTTAAGGTTTAAGGTTTAAGGTTTAAGGTTTAAGGTTTAAGGTTTAAGGTTTAAGGTTTAAGGTTTAAGGTTTAAGGTTTAAGGTTTAAGGTTTAAGGTTTAAGGTTTAAGGTTTAAGGTTTAAGGTTTAAGGTTTAAGGTTTAAGGTTTAAGGTTTAAGGTTTAAGGTTTAAGGTTTAAGGTTTAAGGTTTAAGGTTTAAGGTTTAAGGTTTAAGGTTTAAGGTTTAAGGTTTAAGGTTTAAGGTTTAAGGTTTAAGGTTTAAGGTTTAAGGTTTAAGGTTTAAGGTTTAAGGTTTAAGGTTTAAGGTTTAAGGTTTAAGGTTTAAGGTTTAAGGTTTAAGGTTTAAGGTTTAAGGTTTAAGGTTTAAGGTTTAAGGTTTAAGGTTTAAGGTTTAAGGTTTAAGGTTTAAGGTTTAAGGTTTAAGGTTTAAGGTTTAAGGTTTAAGGTTTAAGGTTTAAGGTTTAAGGTTTAAGGTTTAAGGTTTAAGGTTTAAGGTTTAAGGTTTAAGGTTTAAGGTTTAAGGTTTAAGGTTTAAGGTTTAAGGTTTAAGGTTTAAGGTTTAAGGTTTAAGGTTTAAGGTTTAAGGTTTAAGGTTTAAGGTTTAAGGTTTAAGGTTTAAGGTTTAAGGTTTAAGGTTTAAGGTTTAAGGTTTAAGGTTTAAGGTTTAAGGTTTAGGGTTTAAGGTTTAGGGTTTAGGGTTTAGGGTTTAGGGTTTAGGGTTTAAGGTTTAAGGTTTAAGGTTTAAGGTTTAAGGTTTAAGGTTTAGGGTTTAGGGTTTAGGGTTTAAGGTTTAAGGTTTAAGGTTTAAGGTTTAAGGTTTAAGGTTTAAGGTTTAAGGTTTAAGGTTTAGGGTTTAGGGTTTAGGGTTTAGGGTTTAAGGTTTAGGGTTTAAGGTTTAAGGTTTAAGGTTTAAGGTTTAGGGTTTAGGGTTTAGGGTTTAGGGTTTAGGGTTTAGGGTTTAGGGTTTAGGGTTTAAGGTTTAGGGTTTAGGGTTTAGGGTTTAGGGTTTAGGGTTTAGGGTTTAGGGTTTAGGGTTTAGGGTTTAGGGTTTAGGGTTTAAGGTTTAGGGTTTAGGGTTTAGGGTTTAGGGTTTAGGGTTTAAGGTTTAGGGTTTAGGGTTTAGGGTTTAGGGTTTAGGGTTTAGGGTTTAGGGTTTAGGGTTTAGGGTTTAGGGTTTAAGGTTTAAGGTTTAGGGTTTAGGGTTTAGGGTTTAGGGTTTAGGGTTTAGGGTTTAGGGTTTAGGGTTTAGGGTTTAAGGTTTAGGGTTTAGGGTTTAAGGTTTAGGGTTTAGGGTTTAGGGTTTAGGGTTTAGGGTTTAGGGTTTAAGGTTTAAGGTTTAAGGTTTAAGGTTTAGGGTTTAGAGGTTTAGGGTTTAGGGTTTAGGGTTTAAGGTTTAGGGTTTAGGGTTTAGGGTTTAAGGTTTAGGGTTTAGGGTTTAGGGTTTAAGGTTTAAGGTTTAGGGTTTAGGGTTTAGGGTTTAGGGTTTAAGGTTTAGGGTTTAGGGTTTAGGGTTTAAGGTTTAAGGTTTAGGGTTTAGGGTTTAGGGTTTAAGGTTTAAGGTTTAGGGTTTAGGGTTTAGGGTTTAGGGTTTAGGGTTTAGGGTTTAAGGTTTAAGGTTTAGGGTTTAGGGTTTAGGGTTTAGGGTTTAGGGTTTAGGGTTTAGGGTTTAGGGTTTAAGGTTTAGGGTTTAGGGTTTAAGGTTTAGGGTTTAGGGTTTAGGGTTTAGGGTTTAGGGTTTAGGGTTTAGGGTTTAAGGTTTAGGGTTTAGGGTTTAGGGTTTAGGGTTTAGGGTTTAGGGTTTAGGGTTTAGGGTTTAGGGTTTAGGGTTTAGGGTTTAGGGTTTAGGGTTTAGGGTTTAGGGTTTAGGGTTTAGGGTTTAGGGTTTAGGGTTTAGGGTTTAGGGTTTAGGGTTTAGGGTTTAGGGTTTAGGGTTTAGGGTTTAGGGTTTAGGGTTTAGGGTTTAGGGTTTAGGGTTTAGGGTTTAGGGTTTAGGGTTTAGGGTTTAGGGTTTAGGGTTTAGGGTTTAGGGTTTAGGGTTTAGGGTTTAGGGTTTAGGGTTTAGGGTTTAGGGTTTAGGGTTTAGGGTTTAGGGTTTAGGGTTTAGGGTTTAGGGTTTAGGGTTTAGGGTTTAGGGTTTAGGGTTTAGGGTTTAGGGTTTAGGGTTTAGGGTTTAGGGTTTAGGGTTTAGGGTTTAGGGTTTAGGGTTTAGGGTTTAGGGTTTAGGGTTTAGGGTTTAGGGTTTAGGGTTTAGGGTTTAGGGTTTAGGGTTTAGGGTTTAGGGTTTAGGGTTTAGGGTTTAGGGTTTAGGGTTTAGGGTTTAGGGTTTAGGGTTTAGGGTTTAGGGTTTAGGGTTTAGGGTTTAGGGTTTAGGGTTTAGGGTTTAAGGTTTAGGGTTTAGGGTTTAGGGTTTAGGGTTTAGGGTTTAGGGTTTAGGGTTTAGGGTTTAGGGTTTAAGGTTTAAGGTTTAAGGTTTAAGGTTTAAGGTTTAAGGTTTAAGGTTTAAGGTTTAAGGTTTAAGGTTTAAGGTTTAAGGTTTAAGGTTTAAGGTTTAAGGGTTTAGGGTTTAGGGTTTAGGGTTTAGAGGTTTAGGGTTTAGGGTTTAGGGTTTAAGGTTTAAGGTTTAAGGTTTAAGGTTTAAGGTTTAAGGTTTAAGGTTTAAGGTTTAAGGTTTAGGGTTTAGGGTTTAGGGTTTAAGGTTTAAGGTTTAAGGTTTAAGGTTTAAGGTTTAAGGTTTAAGGTTTAAGGTTTAAGGTTTAAGGTTTAAGGTTTAAGGTTTAAGGTTTAAGGTTTAAGGTTTAAGGTTTAAGGTTTAAGGTTTAAGGTTTAAGGTTTAAGGTTTAAGGTTTAAGGTTTAAGGTTTAAGGTTTAAGGTTTAAGGTTTAAGGTTTAAGGTTTAAGGTTTAAGGTTTAAGGTTTAAGGTTTAAGGTTTAAGGTTTAAGGTTTAAGGTTTAAGGTTTAAGGTTTAAGGTTTAAGGTTTAAGGTTTAAGGTTTAAGGTTTAAGGTTTAAGGTTTAAGGTTTAAGGTTTAAGGTTTAAGGTTTAAGGTTTAAGGTTTAAGGTTTAAGGTTTAAGGTTTAAGGTTTAAGGTTTAAGGTTTAAGGTTTAAGGTTTAAGGTTTAAGGTTTAAGGTTTAAGGTTTAAGGTTTAAGGTTTAAGGTTTAAGGTTTAAGGTTTAAGGTTTAAGGTTTAAGGTTTAAGGTTTAAGGTTTAAGGTTTAAGGTTTAAGGTTTAAGGTTTAAGGTTTAAGGTTTAAGGTTTAAGGTTTAAGGTTTAAGGTTTAAGGTTTAAGGTTTAAGGTTTAAGGTTTAAGGTTTAAGGTTTAAGGTTTAAGGTTTAAGGTTTAAGGTTTAAGGTTTAAGGTTTAAGGTTTAAGGTTTAAGGTTTAAGGTTTAAGGTTTAAGGTTTAAGGTTTAAGGTTTAAGGTTTAAGGTTTAAGGTTTAAGGTTTAAGGTTTAAGGTTTAAGGTTTAAGGTTTAAGGTTTAAGGTTTAAGGTTTAAGGTTTAAGGTTTAAGGTTTAAGGTTTAAGGTTTAAGGTTTAAGGTTTAAGGTTTAAGGTTTAAGGTTTAAGGTTTAAGGTTTAAGGTTTAAGGTTTAAGGTTTAAGGTTTAAGGTTTAAGGTTTAAGGTTTAAGGTTTAAGGTTTAAGGTTTAAGGTTTAAGGTTTAAGGTTTAAGGTTTAAGGTTTAAGGTTTAAGGTTTAAGGTTTAAGGTTTAAGGTTTAAGGTTTAAGGTTTAAGGTTTAAGGTTTAAGGTTTAAGGTTTAAGGTTTAAGGTTTAAGGTTTAAGGTTTAAGGTTTAAGGTTTAAGGTTTAAGGTTTAAGGTTTAAGGTTTAAGGTTTAAGGTTTAAGGTTTAAGGTTTAAGGTTTAAGGTTTAAGGTTTAAGGTTTAAGGTTTAAGGTTTAAGGTTTAAGGTTTAAGGTTTAAGGTTTAAGGTTTAAGGTTTAAGGTTTAAGGTTTAAGGTTTAAGGTTTAAGGTTTA
>JASUUE010000014.1:0-95624 GCA_031216405.1 Syzygium malaccense | reverse complement strand
GAAAGAATTACAAGAATTTCAATCTCAACACCTTCAGGACAGTCAAAACTAGAGCGCATAGCAAATAAAAAAATTGCTCGACCGTATACAGCCCCCGAACGTGCCCAAAAATAAAGAAAACACGCAAACAAATAGCTCAAATTGCAAAGAAACATGAAAATTAAAAATCTTGACTAGGATAATAGAAGCAACCACAACAAGGACAACAAAATACTCAGCGAAATCGACCAAAATGGTGAAGGCAAACGCCATTAAAATGAGCGAGACAACTTCTGCACATTGAAAGAACTAGCATTCTTTGCAAGAACACTCGGCAACCGGTGGAAGAGGCGGAAGCGGGAGGCAATGAAACTCTCTCGTCAACACGACGTCATCAAGAACGAAGATGAGGACCCCAATGACCTCAACTACACCGAGGACGCCAACACTAAGAACGCCAACCCTAGCGCGAGCAACCACAACCACAAGGCCACCGATCCAAGGCCAACGCAGATCGAGGTTCTCTTAAAAGCTAAGAGCTAGTAAGTGGATTATTAAATGGGTTGAAGACATTCGACCAAAAAATGAGTTGAAAACCCACTTTCAACCCATTTGTTTTGGGCTTCTTACGTTAAAGCCCATATTGACTTGTATTTCGAACTTGAAGTGGCCCATATACAACTCATTTCATTACATGAGTTACGATATAAATTTATGTCCAACCAAAAAATACATATATGGATTTGTAACCTATTTTGACAGATCTATCCTACTGTTAAAAACTTCAATCTTGTAGACTTATATGCTTATGCTCCCTTTTGGAAAATCTGCACTCTCATTAGATTGAGGCTTCAGCAAAATCTTTGTTAATTGTTTCTCCCGTAACTCGCAGTGAGCTTCAAATAATCTTCTATTGAAGCAAAAATGGCCGGACTTTTAAAACAATATCCACATTTAAAAAACGGCAATTGAGGACCTAAATACACAAATGATACCACGGGAAAAGAAAAAAAAAAGGCAACTTAAATGTGATGCTACTCATCATTTGGTCTTCTTAATTTGCTTTCCGAATTTGCCTTCACGCATGCACTGAAGAATGAGAAACCTCCATTTCTGCGCGAGCGCACGACAGTCCTTTTGAGCTGCATAATGTTATAGAGTACCCATCATCAGAGTATTGCAAACACCGTCTGTATGCAAGCATATAAATAAATCCAAGAGCTCACCTTTCCCCTTCTCTGAGATCTAGTGTAATTCCAGCATAACATCCTGCCACAACCTTCATTTCCTGAACCAGACTCATAAACCCTACAGAAATGCCAGCATTTAGAAAACATGTGTAAGTTCAGATCTAGTGTGAACTGAAAGCATAGCAAAATCAGCAGTGCACCATGTTGAGTAAACATGTGTAAGTTCAGATCTAGTGTGAACTGAAAGCATAGCAAAATCAGCAGCGCACCATGTTAAGTATGCCTTAATTCAGACACGAGCATTCTGTAAACCTCCTCGCTCTAGTAAGTTAACAATATGGTTAATGATACTTGTGATCCTTTAAGTTATTCACAACACAATTAGGTGGCTATCTTCTGACGTTCTTAATAAGTGCCCCTAGAGCACTATGAAAATGAAATAACACTGTCCAAGACACTCTGAAAATGAAAGAATTACACATTCAGATAAATCACTTACTTCAAATAGTAAATTTTTAATTTCTAAAGCACATTTAATAAGGCTTTACAAGTGCCTGTGGGGCACCCTTTAACATTTGCTGTCTTCTAAAGCTTTTTTCTTTTTCACCCCTGTATATCTTTTAAAGTTTATTGACGATATTTAAGGAACCAAACATCAGACTATTCATGCATTGGAATTGCCAATGGTAACACTAATCATGCGAAGTAGGTAGAAACATGGATCCTAGCCAGGAGCATGCATATAAAGAAGGCAGATCTTGTTTCTTCCCTTTATCAGCAGGTGATCATCAACAAAAGTTTGGGAGATAACTATAACTGAACTAAATGTACTCGAATTCAAAAAACAACTTCAATTATTGAAGAATCAGAAACAGTATACAAGGTCAATGGTGCAAGTTGTCTGTAAACATTTAGGCACAATTTAGCATCTTTCTAATTATCAGGAAATCCCTTTTATGAATTTTGCGTTTGAAGAAAAAACCAGAAGTCCCATAAAGGCTTGAACAAACTAATCTTAAGTTTCTTGATTTGAGAAGACTAACATCAGAAGGTATAACTTCAGTTAACCTTCTGAAGGAGACATAGTCAATAGAACTTATTTAAAGAGCTGATTTTTGCCCCAAAGTATAGAGAATTACTAGCTTCATATAGCAGGAGCAACTTGTAAAGAGAATTATGAGAAGCTAATTAATAAGAAAATCGACTTGCACATCTAGATAACATCGTTCTTAGAGATTGTGTGGGAATTTCTTTCGCACGTTTTGTGAACCATTTTATTTTGTTTTCCATGCTCCCTGATAACTGAAAAAAGAAAAAAGAAAATCAACTTACAGGCTCTCCTTGTTGAAATTTGCCATGAAGCTGCTATCATGCAACAAACTTGGGGACATGGGATAGTGACTTTTATTAACTTGGTCCTTCTGCAAGGCCCTTCCGTCAGCAATCTTCAAAACATTGAGTTCATGATTCAGTTCACCGTCCCAATGCTGAGAAGAAAAATCTGTAGAATTGACTGATTCCAACTTATGTTGATCATAGATGCCATCTTGAGGTAAGACCTGATTCTTCTCAGGTCTGCAACAAATTAATGAGCCAGGGGTTCCTTTATCCGCAGTTTGCAACCAGGCAGTTTCTAACCTCTGCTCTCTGATAATGGACTCTATTCTCTGCATTGGGACCTCCTGCCTCTTTTCATTTGTACCATTATTCTCTTCAACCATTAACTCTGATGACCATTGGATCCCATCCACCAACTGACAGTCCTTAGAATCCTCATGCAATCCCCCTTTTAACTTGTCATCTAAATTGTTAAGGGCTATTTGGGACACTTTGGGTAACTCTTGACATGATGCCTGGTCAGCATAACCTTCAACAAATGCTTTCCTTTCTATTTGAGCGTCCATATCTGTTCCCATTTGACTCAGAACTGGTGAATCCCCTGGATTGCCATACTTCATCAGATCCTCACCATTAGGGAGGAGGATCAGTCTAACCTCTACGTTTCGTCTCAAAACTATTTCTATGGAGTTTGTAATACTGCTCACAAACCTTTCCACTCTCAATTTAACATCTTTATCTGCAAAAGCTACATATACAACAAGAACTCCTGCAACCACAGTGAGATTACATTAGGAAAACAGAAGCAAACAAAGAAAGCATGGTCTACATTGTCAACCAATAAAAACACATGAAGTGAACACGTTAAATATGATGATCAGAGGGTACAATAGGCATCCA
The DNA here is from genome assembly GCA_031216405.1 of Syzygium malaccense. Taxonomy (NCBI): domain Eukaryota; kingdom Viridiplantae; phylum Streptophyta; class Magnoliopsida; order Myrtales; family Myrtaceae; genus Syzygium; species Syzygium malaccense. The sequence continues at coordinate 92,217 of JASUUE010000014.1, read as the reverse complement.
TCATGCCCAACAAATTAGAAGGTACCTGGCTCTTACCAAATTTAATTTAACAGCATGAAAATGACACCACAAGAGAAGACAAGTCTGGTGGTGATATTTTTCCCCCTGATTAGTTATTTCTCCTCTGATCAGCTAAGTGAAGCATCAAAATAACAAGACAGAAGTACAACGGACATCTGTCTGACCAGTTTAGGTCAACAGTGGTGAGTGTGGCAATTACAAATGATCTTTCTTTAGATTTACGTAAAAGTTCAACTTGAACAAAGTACTTCACAATTCTCAAAAGGCAAGCTAACAATTGTAGAAGAAGCTACAATGAAATTGGGGGAATACAAACTATGGTTGCGCATGGTCCCACAAGCAAATCAATGTCCGGATGTATGAAAGATTCTTTTCAATGCTATAGACACAATAGAGAGCATTAGGCAAGGCAACACCAGGCTACTGACATGTTATCCGTTATTTTGTTACATGTCAGCCAATGAACTAACGAGCATCCTAGTAGTAATAAAGCAATTCCTGGTTCAAAATTTGGCTGACTAGGACAGGGTAGACTTTGAAATGATGAGGCTGTCCTTACATCTTCATGAGATCCTACTGTTTCAGAAAAACTGTCAAATATAACCAGCATGGGTAGAACATCAACGGTTGATACTCGACAATCAAAATCCTTTGTATCAGATATGTTCAATTGCTCCTTAACCAAGTTTGCAACTCTTTTTCCAAATTTAAATTTCAAAAGAATACAATTAAACAAACCACTAATCATTAAAGTTTAGTCTAACAAGATTGTGGTACACCTGCAGATAATTGCATGGGGTGGATGACGAACATGGAAGTTCATTGCCTTACCTTCAGTTTCTGAGATAGATATAAGCTTGCCATGGGCATGCAGCAACTGTCTGAGTGTCTTTGAATGGCACCTCTCTATGCAACGTGTCCATATGTCATTCAACTTTTCCAGGCTAGTTGTTTTGAACATTGTGCCTCCGAGCCCCCCACCATGTGTGCCCCTGGTTCTGAAAGGATGATCCTTGATAAGTGACAATACAGTCCCCTGATGACAGGGAGTTGAATGTGCTTCTTCAAGCAAAGACACAGGAGAGACAGATTCACGGGGTGCGTATTTAGAATCTGATTTTCGCTTGTAAGAATTGTATCCTCTAGAAGCACTTGATGGATCTTCGGTTGTCCTAGAACTTTGCTTCTGACTGCTGCTAGAATGCGAAGCTTCTAGTGAAGGCACAGAACCAAGTTGCAATAATGTCGCCGTAAACCAAGTTGACCGTTCACTCGAAACTCTTAACTGTTTCTCTGCTTCTGAGAGAAGCTTCAAAGCATGCTTTAATCTCTCTAATTCAGATTCACTTACTGTACATAAGCCAAAAAACGTATAGTTATTAATGTTGTAGCTATGGAAATCTACACACTTATAGGAGATCACATGCCCTACGACATTCAAAAGCACATGCAGGTGCAAATTTGCTATATGTGACAGTGACATGGTATCACAGAATTAATCAACCTCTTCTGAAGGGAAAAACGCAAAGAAGTTTAACATCGTTCCGCTTTCCCAGAAGTATAACATCATAGCATCAATGCCTGACTCAGAAATTCAACAATCATAAATGCTACAGATAGATGAGGGTCAACCGTGCTTGCAGCATCTAACACTACCCAGTTTTATCCCCAGTGAACTCGGTAAAGCAGGAATTTATTGCACACCATGAAATGAATTAAAATTATCGTAATTGCAGGCAAGAAAACAAAGCATAGAAAACTAGGGGGAGAAATGAAATAACTCCTAAGTGCTTATCCACAAGCACTTTAAAAGAAGCTTTGTTATAGAAGGCCGAGGAGCTAACCAAGGGGGTAAATAGCATGGATGAGGAATTGAGCACAAGGGCTGCTGAAGTGGCAGCGTGTTCAAACCCTAACTTACTTGAGGTCTGGGTTCAAATCATCAACCTTGCACGGCCTCGTGGGGCCACCATAGGAGCCTAACCATGTGTGTCTCCGGTGATTACCGATTTGTGTGGCAAGAAGGGACTGCCACACCTAGCGAGATTTAGTGGGGTGCTCAAAAGCCCTGGGCACACCCATGTTAATAAAAACATGGTCGAGGAAATTATTGTGGCTTAAAGACAATGCAGTCATTTTAGTTTTCAAAGCTAATGCACTTTCTAGCAAGCAACAAGGAACTTGGCATAAACTTTGACCAAAGCTAAAGGAGAGACCTAAAGGTGGCGACATACTAAATAGCCTCAGCTTCTAACAATAGTTCAAAACCATATGATATGCAGCTAAACTGCAACAGTCACGACAAGGGCAAGCCAATGGCTTGATATCAATTAACAAAAGAAAAGAAGCCAATGCCTCGAGGCCTTCCAAATGATTTTTGTGTAGGGGTCAGCAGCGGCTTGGTGCCACTTCAATGAAAATTTGTTTTTACCAAGTCAATAGAAAAGGCTTACGTATCGATAATCCACTCTACAATTGATTTCAGAAAATCGGCATCTACCAACCATGGCTTGCAGCGGTCCCATGCTTTTAGGCACTTTTGTAGCACAGCCCGGGCTTTTATCAATATAGACAACACTTGTTGAGTGCATTAGGGCTATCGAAGAAAAAATAAGCAAATAGAATCCATCTTGCTAATTCTAACCTATACCCAGCATACTGGGTCATCAATTTACATAAAATCAAGTAGAATAAAAGTATCATTTTCAAGTAGAATCACATAAGAAGGAAAAACACAAAACAAGATTCAAACAAAGAGTATTCTCAGTAGCATAAAACTAAGACGACAATTCCACGGTGCCATTTTGATTAGCATCAAATAACATTATCTCAGCAACAATTCATGAATTCAAAGAGACTATATTCTGTACTCACAGGTTCGAGCACCAAAAAGTGACTCGTTATATTCGGAATCGACCATCTTGTATGTTCCAGCTATGATATCCATAATAAGACTGGCCAGCTGTGACATTAAAACCAATGGATCTACCCCAGAGTCCATGTACTCCCTGGCTCTTTTCACCGTTTCTGCAGTGTTCGACGACATGGCTAGCTCTAATAGATCAAGTAACTTCTCGTCTGAAACAACTCCAACCTATAGAAAGACATAAATTTTGTTAGTCAATTTTATCGGTAAACACCCAAAGGAGTAAAAAATTCGTCCCACGTAGAGGGGAAAGAAATGAAACTAAAACTCATAGAGGAACAAGAAATGTCGATAAAGGATTTGATATAGAACTTACAAGTTCGTTCACAAGCGATGTCGTGATTCTTTTACCCAACAAACTCAATTGATCTAACATAGTTTCAGCATCTCGAAGCGAACCATCTGCACTCAGAGCAATCAAATCCAACGCATCCAATTCGACATCCAGATTCTCGCTCGCAGAAATATTGCGTAGTCGCAACACAATGTCACTATCTTTGATTTTGTTGAAAAGGTACTTCTGACAGCGAGATTGCATGGAACGGGGCACACTGTCTAGGTCGGTTGTAACAAAAATGAAAACGACTCGACGTGGTGGTTCTTCAACAAATTTGAGAAAAGCCAGCCATGCCTTAGAGGGCAAAAGATGACATTCATCAATGATAAAAACTTTGTACCGCGAATGCACTGGTGGCCGAACTGACAAGTTTTTTAGCAGATGCCTGACTTTATCGATTTGTTTCTTATTGGTGCCATCGACCTCACAAAGATCTCTGCTCTTTCCAGAAATGAAGTCGGAGCACTCTTTGCAGCATCCACATGGCTTGGCTTCTTTGGTAGCCTGACAATTCAGGGCAGCAGCAAAAATCCTGGCTGTGCAAGTTTTTCCAGTCCCTCGAGGTCCTTGGAAGAAATAGACAGGAGCAACCCTTCCCCTCGAAATAGCATTGACGAGCGATTGAACCACAATGTTTTGCCCAATTATCTCATCAAAGAACATGGGCTTATACTTCTGACTCAAGCTTCTGATGTTATCCAGCATTGCGTCTTCCTCTCCTTGGCCACTGGTGGGAGCAACAGCCTCCAACCCATCCTGATCCCTACAATTAGACCACCGCCTTCCATCCAATCTACTCAATGCCTCCAAATCGAGCTCCCCAAAGTTTGTGGAGAGCTCATCATCGCTGTGCCCCGTTCCAGCCGACGATCCTCCTCTGGCATCAGTATCGTTCGTGAGCAATGGGAGAACACCTTGAGCACTCTTAGACGCAATTCTTCGCTTCTTTGACCCCGAAGGCGATGGGCGGCGTCCACTGTACACTGATTGACTGCCACAGAGTATACTACTGCCTTTCCTCCTTATGGTGTCGGAGAGGGAAGGAGAGTAACAACTGCCACACATGCGCCTGTGCTTGGGCGTCCTTTTGGACCAGTAGCAAGGAATCCCACATCCCTGCCCTCCTGGCAAATCCAAAGGATCATCCACCTCGTCATCACCATCGTTCACAGAAGTGGTGGTACCATCCCAAGACCCCACTGTGCTTGGATTCCGATTGGCGTGCCTATAATAGGAGCTAGTGGAGAGAGCAGGGGTGCTGTAGGTGTAGGAAGAGTCCTCCTTCCTAATGCTCCTGAGCAATATGGAGGAGGAGCGGGACCAATTATTGCGGTGCTTCAATTTTAAAAGCAATGGGGAAGCTCCAGGGATCCGCTTCAAATCCTCGGAGCGACTGTAATCGTCCGTATCGTCAGATGGGTCGACGGAGCCATCCGGGACCAGCGGCAGTGGAGGGTGACCATTGCGAAAGGATATGGAATGGACGGAATTCCTAGGGAGATGGAGGTCTTTGGGAGGATATCTAGGGAGGAGAAGGGCGTGGGCATCGGGTTTCTTGCTCCGCTTCTTGAAGGCAGGAGAGGGAGCGGGGCCAACCCGCGGGACAAGATGGGCATCTCGGCGGCGGAAATCATGGGAGGGGCGAGGGTTGTCGATGCCACCGGCCTTGGAGTAGACAGCATTGCGGGCATCGCTCAAGCTGTCGTCTTGACTGTTGGGAGAGGAGGAGGAGGAGGAGGAGGAGGGGGAGGAAGATCTGAGGGCATTGGGGGACTTGGGGGACTTCCAGTTGTACAAGAAGACGGGGGGGCTCTTGGGGTCGGCGATGAATGTACCGGGGAGGGGACGGAGGGCGGAGAGAGGCGGCGACTTGCAGGAGGAGGTGGTGCCGGGATCCCGCAACAAGCGGGAAGCCTTGCGGATTTGGGTGAGCTCCCGCTTCAGGTGCAGCTTGCTGGGTGTGGGATCGCCATTCTTCCCCTTCATTCCGGAAGAAGCCGACATCGTCGAGAGTCCAAATCTTAAGAGTTTTGGAAAATGGGTCAGTCAAGATCCAAAATGCCCATTGAGCGTTGGGGTCGCCATTTTCACCCGCTCGACTACTCTGCTCGACAGCCAGCCAGACAGCCGAAGGAGGAGGAGGAATAGATCCGATCACGTTATTACTTTGACTACCACTGATACTCCCACCCCCTACTACTACTACTACTTCTACCGCTACTACTACCGCGCTTACTACAGCAACCGCAACGGTGGTTAATTTATTCAGATTCTACGGCTGGGCATCCGGAATAACTGCGAGTCGAGAAATGAATGGGATGGCAGAGGGAAGTGTAATTCTAGGGTTTTAATTTGGGGCGGGCTCGGTCGAATTGGCGCGCCCATTCCTCTTCTTGGGACAATTGATCTGCTTTCGAGCCATCATTTCGAGACGGGGAAAGTCGGGATCCTCCTCCCGAAAATGTCGATTTACTTCCCAAAAGATCCCCAAATAGAGATTTGAAACTTGCCCGATTCACTTCACAGTGTTATTTACTAATTTCGAAAAAATACATAAAATCATTTTAGACCTAGAAAAGTCAGGAGAGAATTTACTTTCGTGATCCTTAAACATCAAAGGAAGCACCTTTCTTTCTTTCGTTCTTTCTTTTGGGTCAAAAAAAGGAAGCACCTTTCATTAATGTGTTTATGAACTCTTTTGATATTAGAAAAGTAAGAAAATCGTTTGGAAGGAGGAGTCTCGGGGAGGTGAGGAGAGGGGAGGAGAGGAACCAAGTGTCACGTCAGGACAAAGGCAAGGCACTGTCCGAAGGCGATCATGCGATGCAGTTCTCGCGCGCATGTCGACTCTCTCCTGAATAATGAATGAATGAATGAATGAATGAATAATACATTTTGCAAGACAAGAGAAGATGGGCCCCCAACCCAAGACAAGACTCGACGACGCTCTCTCTCTCTCTCTCTCTCTCTCTCTCGCACGTGATTTCACTTTTAGTCAAATGGAATGCAGGCAGTCGGTCGACGATAGCAAAGCCGCGTGGCAAAACCCTCCAACTTACTTACTTGAGCGATTCGATGCCAATTGCCAACATTTTGCATTCTTGGCTTCTTCTCTTGCAGCTGCGAGCCATCAAACTGCACCCATCCACCGCTGGGGACGACTCTTTGGCTCCCAATCCAATCACAGTGGAAAAAAAAACTAAAGGATTCGCTCCCGTCATCATTTTGAGGTTGGTACATCGATTGAATAATATGGAATGATGGTTTTTTAAAAAAGGGTCGTGTTCTGGGCTTCGGTTGTTGTAGTTGTTGGTTTACAGCCTAGTTGGATTGATCTTTGTTTTAAAAATCATCATTTATCATAACCCTTTTCTTCGATCTCGAGACCTTTATTATGCATGATTTTAGGCTCTGAGATTTATTATCATTATTATTATTATTATTATTTTATATTAGAAGGTTGGACCGACGTTTGATTGCCGTCGTTCGTGACGTGCAATTGATTTTTTTAAAAATTGCAAACTTCTCGCGCTCGTACTTACGACTTTAATGGGAAAAGGCGGGAATGGCGATGATATTTCTATTGGGCCATCGGCGGCTAAGTGAAAGAGTTTTAAAAGCAAAGTAGTAAAACGCGTTGTGGATCGATAGACGAATGGGAAGAAAGTTGGATTGGAGGCTGCTGCAGAAGAAGATAAAAGCGACATCGGGCAGGTGAAGCAGTTTGCATGCCCAGTTCATCGTCCACCGCCCACGACCGCAGCTGGGCCTCCTTCCTCCTCCTCATCCGATCCTCACCATCTCCGATCCCCGTCCACGCCCACCTCCTCAAGCTGGGCCTTCTCCCCCATCCCCACCTCCGCAATGCCCTCCTCCACTCTTACGCCCAGCTTGGCCTCCTCCGCCTGGCCCGCCGCCTGTTCGACGAATTGTCCCATTGGGCTCTCCCCGATTCCAACTCCCTCCTCTCCGCCTACTTCAAGTGGGGACACCTCCAGGAAGCTCGCGCTCTTTTCGATGCGATGCCCCGCCGCAATGTCGTCACCTGGACTGCCACGGTCACTGGTTATGCCCGGATTGGGGACTTGAAGAGTGCTAGGCGCTGCTTCGATGCGATGCCCGATCGGACTGTCGTCTCTTGGAACGCTATGCTCTCCGGCTACTCTCAGAATGGGTTCGAGGATGAGGCTCTCCGGTTGTTTCATGACATGGTCGGTGCCGGCTTCCAACCCAACGAGACGACTTGGGTCATTGTCATTTCATCCTGCGCTGCACGTGGCGATCCTTCCCTTGCCGATTCGCTTGCCAGGTTGCTTCATCAGGTAAGGGGAATTGATTTCAACTGCTTCCTCAAGACAGCGCTCCTCGACATGTACGCCAAATGTGGACGCTTGGCTGCTGCTAGACGCATTTTTGATGATCTGGGCCTCCACAAGAACACCGTCACATGCAATGCCATGATCTCGGCATATATGAGGTCCGGAGATTTAGCCTCGGCTAGGGAACTCTTTGATAGGATGCTGAATAAGGATGTGGTCTCCTGGAACTCCATGATCGCTGGATATGCTCAAAACGGCCAATCGGCTTTTGCAATCCGGCTCTTCAAAGACATGGTTACACTTACGAGTGAACATCCGAAGCCTGACGAATTCACCATGGCAAGCTTTTTTTCAGCGTGTGGGCATCTTGGCACCCTGGAGATAGGCAACTGGGCCGTGGCTTTCCTCGAGAAAAATCAGATTAGGCTCAGCACTTCAGGGTACAATTCCTTGATTTTCATGTACTCTAAATGTGGGAGCATTAAAGATGCCCAGCGAATCTTCCAGGAAATGGAAAGGAAAGACGTGGTTTCCTATAACACCTTGATCTCGGGTTTGGCCGCCCATGGTCATGGAAGGGAAGCCTTGGGACTGATGTCAAAGATGAAAGAGGAAGGCATTGACCCAGACCCCGTAACTTACGTAGGCATCCTGACGGCATGTAGCCACGGGGGGTTACTACAAGAAGGTCGTCGGTTATTTGAAACGATAAAAGCTCCATCAAACAATCACTACGCGTGCATGGTCGACTTGTTAGGTCGTGCGGGTGAGCTCGAGGAAGCAAAGAGATTGATTCAGATCATGCCGATGAAGCCACATGCAGGAGTGTATGGGTCACTCTTGAATGCTTGCCGCATTCACAGGAGGACCGATTTGGCAGAGATGGCTGCTTACGGGCTTTTCGAAATCGAGCCAAACAATTCAGGGAACTATGTTTTGTTGTCGAACATATACGCACAGGCAGGCAGGTGGGATGATGTTGATAGGGTCAGGCAGATGATGCGGAAGAGCGGGGTGATGAAGGCAACTGGATGGAGCTGGGTGGAGCATGAGGGCGAGGTGCATAAGTTCATTGCGGGGGACAGATCGCACGAAAGATGCAGTGAGATCTACCATCTGTTGGCCGACTTGAGGAAGAGGATGCAAAGGAGCGGATATGTGGCGGATGGAAGCTGTGTTTTAAGGGACGTGGTGGAAGAGGACAGAGAAGAGATGGTGGGGGTTCACAGCGAGAAGCTCGCCGTTTGCTTTGCTCTCATTGTTAGTGAAGCCAGGGAAGCGATCAGGGTGATGAAGAATATGAGAGTATGTTGGGACTGTCATACTGCGATCAAAACAATCTCTAAATTGGAGGGCAGGGAGATAATAGTACGGGACAACAGCAGATTCCACCATTTCGTGGAAGGCCAATGTTCTTGCAAGGATTATTGGTAGATTTCCATAGAGTCACCTGCATTCCGTATGCAGATTGAAACCCCTACTTTTGAAGGCAGCAGGTCTAGTGGAGCTCATCCATTGAAATGGAAGCTAAAATATCCACCATAAATTTCTCACTGTGCATCGGAAGTCTGACCATTTCAGCAGGAATAATTAGAATTCAGCATCTGAAAATTAAAGCGTGTTATGGAGCAGTCATCATCCTCATTTTACGACTGTTCCCAACTCGAAAGTCAGCATAGTGTTCCACTATAAGGGTAACTCTATTCAATCAACTGAACATTCTGTTACATCCCAACGAAGAACCTTCACTCAACCAAAGGTGCACATTGCCTTCAGGCATAGAATTTTTGCAACAAATGAGACTGCACAAATAGTAATATACATATAAGGCATTCTAATTGTGAGCAACGACTTCAAACATAATCCCTGAGAAAATTGGATAGAAGAAGAGTGTAGCTTAAGTCCCATTGTTGCAATACCGGTTCCCAACTACAGTGTCCAAATTAAACTGCAAAGAGAAATTTCTTGATCTTGTCTAGCCTTCTTGATTGATCTATGTCCAATTTCTGAACATGGTTCAGACCCTAGCCCTCTTACTACTGCAACTGGGGCATTTGTACTGTTTTATATGCTCCGCCTTTGCTGGAGTTATTTTTACACATTTTCCATGGAACCATCTCTCGCAGATGTCACAGCAAATCCAGAATTCATCATTTGCATAACTATCCCCACATGCCCCACAGGTGGCACCCTGCTCATCATCCTCTTCTTCTTCCCCACTTTCCTCGTCTTGTTTAGGTGGTGGAGACATCTTCACTCCCTTGGATTGTGGCTCAGGCTGCAAGGAGAGGTTTGAAAGCAACATTCATGCATGATCAGCAACGAATAACTATGCGCAAACTAAAGGGGGCAAAAGTACATCTGCAAATAATATCATGTCAAAACTGAAACTTCTTACCATCTTTGTACTAGATTTGCTTTTGCTATTTTGATTAGCAGATTGTTCCTTTGATTGCTTAACATTTCCCGTCACAACTTCAAATATAGTTGGGAGATCATTTATCATCTGGAAAAGCCTCTTTCTGTAAAATCCGACCCTCCAAAATCAGAACAATCTATATCGACTATAATGCAAGTTATCAACTATTTTCTGCGCTCTAAAATGCAGAACACAGCTAGTTGTTCCACCTTCATTTGACTCGTTACAATGTTCTATGCAAATGCTTCCTATCCACATTCACCAATAAACGTGGGGAATTTATCCAAGTTGACCAATAAGGGATATTATGAAGGATCTAAGGTGGACAATGGTAGGATCTTGCCTGGAGAAGTACTGCTTTTTTTTAACTCAAACTGCCACTGATTACCTCAGCTAGTTCATTATATACATTTGCAAAACAGTAAAATAGAAAAGTGTCACTCAAAGAAATTATTGTATCAGCAGTAACTGCAACTTTAGATTTCTCATGAATTTAGAATAGGCGTGGCGGGATAACGATGGGTAACCCACCCTACCAAGAAACCAAGGGACCAAAATCTGTGTAGGAAAAATTGAGACTAGAGGACAGCCAGGATTGCTAAGTAACCTCCCAGGTGACAGTCCCGAGTTTGATAAAAGCACACTTCTATCCCCACCTATTAGCATGAAATGCGTAACAAAGTTCTCAGAACCTGCTTCATCGGATGCTCCAATCCAAAAGAAGGGTCAACGCTATAGTTCTTTGCAATCAAGAACTGATCTAGCAATTACCACCACCACGGAAAGTTTCCAACCTTCTAAATCTAGATCCATCTTCAAGCAATAGAGGAAAACAACAGTTTAAAAGAAAGCTATACAGCAAGGAAAAAAAAAAGAAATGGTAATAAGGAACTGCAATGTCAGCCTGCACTAAATATCCAAGATATACAGAGTGATTGTCTATTGAGTAACATTCTGATCACCACCAACAGGCACAACAGAAGAACTCAAAACAACATGAATAAAAGAAAAGTTGAAAATGACATGACTTGATGTGTTTTAGCTAGTTCCTCAGAAAACCTAGATTATGATCACAATAGTCTTTATTTGAGCTATCTTAGCATTGAGGAGAAATGACAGACAATACCAACACAAACATAAAAAAGAGGACATGAAACAAAGTGCAATCTCCACTAAATTAAAAGAGTGCTATGTTCCATTGCATCAAGAAGCCTGGTAGGATCCTCACAGAGATACATTGCATCATCATTGCATAAGCTACATAGCTAAACAAGGTCTTCTGTAATGTCCAACCCCATTAACATGACAGCAATGGCACAAAAGGATTAAAGCAGAACAAGGAAGAAGATTAAACACATGCCCCTCCCTAGCGTTATGGAGGTGTCGAGAAGATCCAGTAATATCAGAAGTTCAACTAAAGAAAAGAAACAGAGAAAAATCATATTATCCTTATCTACTCATTCTGTCGCTTGCAAAATGCAAAATGCAAAATGCAAAACGCAAACTAATCCTTGCAGACAGTTCTTATTGACATAAGCATGATTTTTATCAAGTTGCTTCTCAAGCTTTCGTTCATACCATATACATACCTAAACACCATCACCTCATAAATGCCAACAGGCCACAAAACGCACTACGCATCTAGACTAAAATAACTGACTGAGAGATATAGAAAGTGATACCTGAAAAATTGCATTTTTGCAAATCAGGAGAACTACCTCCACTAACACATAGCACAGACTGTCTGATGTAATCCATTTTATTTTGGCTAAAAGATATCAAAGTTTTGCTCTTTCCATCAATCTATCATGATGTCTATGGGCCTATCACATCCTAAAACATACTTTCAGTCCTTACATGGTACCATACAGTTGTTTTAATGTTAAGATCCACTCTCTGATCCAATTGAAAAGACAACCTGAACTGTTCTGAGATTTCTTAGAAAGCTTAAAGTCAACCAGTCTTTGACTCTCTTCAATCCCTTAGATTGTCCAAAACGAGAAAAAGACTTTGCCAGGTTCTAATCCTTAGCTCTAACACCACAAGACATAGGCCAGCCTAGGGAGGAGTCTAAAACTGATACAAGAATAAGGGGTAAGAGGAAAGTCAGACAGTAAACAAAACCTCTAAAATCACCGAATTATTCATGGTGAAATGTAACATATTGCGGATACTAGATGAACAATCGGTCAATGCCTTCATGACCTTGAGAAACTCTTAAACACTGATAGCCACAAAAAAGAATAGAATGCTATACACAAACTGAAGAACTTCAAATAGATTATTCAAAAGGAAGAGCAGGATAAAACAGGAAAACCACCATAAAAGTTTCAGAAGTGACTTTTTCACATTACAGATGAACGGGAATCTAATTTTGTGAATGACATAAAGTACAACTTGCTTCTATGTCGACAACTTTTATAAGATCGTAATCGCGAACTAAGACGGGGCAATGCTCCTTGTCTTTGACACTGCCTCAGCAAAATATGGACCTAACATCCTTTGACATCCAAACGTGTTTCGCCCGTGTATATGCTCAAAACAACAAGTAGATTGGCAGGAGCCTATGTCACCCTCTTTTTACCATTATCTGTTCTTTGAAAAGTCCCATCTTCCCATCCCATACTTGTTCAGATATTTTGCCTCCAACTAATCTCTCCCTTCTGAAAAGCCTCTTAATATCAATCTTAGGGATGAAAATCACTGTGGTTTTGAACGTGACTGCTCATGGTTCCGGTGATATTAGTAACAGCAGACTTAACTCACGGCAGCCATAAGACCCAAAAGGAGTAACTAACATTAACGAGCAAGATGGGACTTCACGAGTACATCACAAAACAAGTTATTTCTCTATCCCCAAGAAACTAGGGTCAAAATAAGATTCGGTTGAGTCATTGTCATTCAAAATAAGGATAAAAGAAAGAAAGTTCATTAATTTGAACAAAATATTCATGTCCGTAGATTGCATCTTTGTAACTGGATCACATGATCCTACATGTTGCGGATAGTTATTTAGCTCTCAGCAGTTCTTTCACTTAAAATTTACATGATTCATTTCTTGGACTAAGATCTTGGAAAACCCTCGTAATGAAACTTAAGAAATTAATTTTAAGGACTAATGGCAATTATCTTTTATGAAAACTCTAAGCTTAATGATTACAGATACCACTCAGGAGTACAGTCCACTACACAAAAAAAGCGATCTTGTATGATTCTAGTCCTAATCTCTGATCAATTGTCAGGCCATGAAGCACGCGAAACCTCATAGGGGGACTCCGTCAACATCCAAAAGCCTTGAATGTACTGTCGTGAGAGTTCATCTACTGGTATATACGTTTCTTTTTCACAACTACGACATGCCGTGCGTAGGGGGAAAAACCGAGAATGAGCAATTCATCGGGCTCGACTAACGCAACAATATTCAGGCGGGCCTATGAGATTCGAAAACTATCATAATTTCAGAGGTTAAAAAGAAAACAAAGTTATATGCGGAAGCGAACATGGAAGTTGATTCTATAAAAAAGAGAGGCTTTATAATGGTAAGCTTTGGTTGAAGAGAATAGCACTTCGCACCTTTCGTTTTTACCAAAACCAAACCGTGCACCGAAATAGAAAGCCACGGCAAGTAACCACGAATCACTGTGCACGGCGACAAGTGACAACCAGTCCCTCTCTTGCATTCCATCCCTTGCAAAATTGATTCCCAAAGCAGGCTCAGGGAGCTCGGGGGGAACCTCCTCCACGGGCAAATTAACTTCCCAGGTCTCGTTTGGAAATCCATACAGGCAGAGATTCTCCTTCTCTGACAGTTGAAAAAAGGCAAAAAAAAAAAGGGGGGGAAAAAACAAAGGCAACTCTTCAAACCAGGAATCTCCCCCAAATCACCCGGGTGTCGTGTCAATACGAAGGGACATGTTATTCGGGACGATAAAAAGAAAGAAAAAAAGAAAGAGAGGTTCGAGGGCTAACTAGTCGATGTGGGCGAGCGATGTGGTAGTGAAACAAAATCAGGTGGTCAAAAGTAGCGGGTAAAAAGATGAGAATGACAACACGATTGAGGAGCAGGGAGGGGTGGAAAAAGCTAGTCGGCTTGGGCTGGGAAGCGGAAGGAGGGAGAGGGAAACGAGGTTGAACAATGCGGGAGGAGGACTTGGAAGGATGGAGACACTGAAATCAACTGATGCACACGCTAATAATATATCCAGACACACGCAGCAGGCAGCAGGAGGCAGAGATAGAGGAAGGAACATTACCGGGGTCGCACTGCTGGTAGAACTTTTCGACGTCTGCAAAAGAGAAATAGACACGGAAGAATGCATCATCATCATCATCATCATCATCATCGTATGGGGTGGGGTGGGGGCAAAAGGGGCAGAATGGAAAACACGCGAAAAGGGGGGAAAACCGGAGAATTAGAAAAGATTGGGGGGATTTGGGGGGTGGGGGGGAAATGAGAAAACCAGTGGTGAGGGCCTTGATGAGGCCGGCGCGACGGCCCTTGAAATCGCTGAAGACCTCCTCCACCGTCCTTGGAATTGGGTGCTGCTGCTGCTGCTGCTGCTGCTGCGGCGGCGGTATTCCCTCCATCAAATCCCCTCTCTCTCTCTCTCTCTCTCTCTCTCGCTCTCACTCTCAACTCTCTCTCTCAACTCTCTCTCTCTCTCCCTCAATCTGGCAGAGAAACGTCGTTCGCTTTTGCTTTCGCTTGGCTTCGCTTCGTGCTCCCCTCCCTCTTCCGCCTTCCTCAAACCAGGTAAATTGCTATTCCTGAGAGTTAGCCCCGCGAATTCTTCATCAATCTCCCCTGCCTCCTTTTTTTTTTTTAACCCGGGGTGGGGGGTGTCTAGGGTTCGTTGTCTGTCAGAATTAGTGTGTCTTGTTTTTTTGTTCTTTTTTTTTTTTTTTGGCTAGTACAGACGCTGATCGAAAACAGGAAGCAGCTTCTTTTAAAAGGAAATTTCCATTTTAGTGTATATATATATATATATATCCTCCTTTGGTTGTGTTATTTCAATACAAATTCTCAAAATTTTGGCATCTCCTCGCTTTTACGAAAGAATTTGCGGCTTCATGTTCCTATTGTTCATATATTACGATATAGCATTGGTCGGATAATTTCAAATATATGATAAAGTAATTTCTTATGTTGACTTGGAGATGATAATTTGTAACTCCATTGCAGGTAATATAAGTTGTTTGAAGAAATCAAGGGAATTTTTATATATTATCCCATGAAATTTAAGATGATACACATTAAATCCAAACTATAAAATGTCACATTTTACTTTTGAAACTTTCATTCTGTTAAAGCCAACAATCACTGTTAACTTTTTTCCGTTATACTCGTGTCTTGACTGTAACCTATTTTTAAGATTTACATCGAAGGATGAATCTATTTCCACGGTCCATGTAACTTAATACACAACTTTTTAGGTGAAGAGACTAAAATGCACCTAATGACACATCTATATTTGGAGTTTCTATCCTCTTTTATTTTTTGTTGAGCAGACTTTTTCTCTCCTTTTTTCTTTCATTGTCTTCTTTTTTTTCCTATTTGAGCCCGGCAAGGGTCGTCTGCCGACCCTCCCCAGCTATTGGCGAGGGCCACAAACCCTTACACATGGTCTGCTAGCGAGATCTTAGGGTTTCAATTATGTGCCAACAAAACCTATCAAAAGAATAGCAAGGACGAAGCGTATCATATGAAAGCCAAGGGAAAAGAACAAAACAAGAACAAAATGAGAGAAAAGGATAATGGGAGTATTGTAACTTCCGTACAGCATTCACTTCAGTACCAAAATTTTTGAAGCGATCGCTCTAGTGTCGTATTAGTGGGAAAATGTCCACTTAAGTGTCTCTAACGACAACTTTTGGGTCTCACGTGACTTTTTAAACTATTTTTTGGTTCAAAGGTGATTTTTTTAAAAGAAATTGAAGACCGACGTGGAAAATCTTTCGTCCAACCTAGTTAAAGTGGACAAAATATCTCTCTCTCTCTCTCTCTCTCTCTCTCTCTCTGTGGAGTTGAAAGAGCAAAGCCGTGCTTTCGCGATGGAGAAACAGAGTTCTGTCTCAACCTGTGATTCGCCTTCATGATGCTCCAAATCTTGTTCGCCACAGCTAGAGGGACAAAATCCGGAGCATGGGCGAAGAAGCGACCCATTGTTCGAGTATGAAGGAGGAAGAGGAGGCATTGCCGTGAAGATGAGACCGTGAGTGGAGGATTGAAAACGCAGTGAAGATGAAAACAAGGCCGGTAAGACACATCGGTTAAATCCGCACCCTTGCAGGACCTCAAGGATATCTTGAAGATCGCGACACAGCCGATGGACAATATACGCACCCAATGACCTCACCTAAAAGAACCATAGAAAGCTTTACATAACGTCTCTCCCCTTGCCTTGTCTCAAGAATCACCTTGAACTGTAGCCCCAATCACTCAACTCTTGATTTTTATGTGCAAAAAAACGAAGGACAGAAACTAGCATCAATTGCAATTTCTTGCAAGATCATCCTCACTTAGAGGAAGGTTTTTCACCCAAAACACAGTTGCCCTCATCTTCCCTCTCTACGTCTTCTTCCTCGCCCACTCACGTCTCGCAACTCCCCCTCTTCGCCGACCTTGATATGCTCACTCTCTTGCAGATAATCATCTGCAATTTTATTGGTAATTTCAATAATAAGGTTTGGGGGGTTTACCTCTTTGCCCTAATTTAGCCCTAATTGGTCAGTTTGGGAAAAAACAAGGGCCAATGATGTCGTTTTTTGCTGATTGAAATTCTCCAATGAGCCCCATTAGCCAATTTTTAATAAACTAATGTCATGTCGAATTTCCGACATTCCAAATTAGAGTTGGCAATCAAGTATACTTTTTTTTTTATCGAAGTTACACTCAAGTGATCCATTAAAAAATTATGATACTAAAGTAAATGTCTTACGAAAGTTATTATATTTATAGTATTCTTTTTTCATCCAACAGTGAACAAATGTTTCATGAAAATGACGTGAGTCGTGAATTCATAAATCTTTTAAGACATAAATACTGCTGTGACGAAAAAAACTCTAAAATGCAGATTATGCAATTCACGATGAGTAAATATAAAGCCTCATGCCGAAACATCATATTTCTTGAATTGAGAACAATGGAAGATCGAATTTGTTGTCTGATAGTTTTTACTTTGATTAGACTCCGTAGGACTTTTGTTTTACTAGACAAAAGGTCCAAAAGTCTCTTTGAAGATTTTTTAAAACGACTTCTTCCATGTTGAATGAAGTTGAGCTTCCTCCATGATAGCTCAAAAGCTCGGGGCAATGGGTGGGGAGCCCACCACCATCGCAGAGTGAGCTGCAATAGTTTAAGTAAATAAAACATGGACAATGAACAGCTGCCGTTTCACTCTAAAATCTCACCAGATCAATACATTTAATTAGGGGGATAAAGCGAGATTTCTTTTTAAGAAGGGTATCAAATGCCATTTTTGCCATCCGTTTAAATAAGAAAACAATTGTTAATAGAGAAACTATGAAATGTTTTGAAATAATGGATTGATTTGAAACATAGCAAAAGTTCCTAGTTAAAAACTATCCGAATCAAAAAACAACCTATTTCAGAACCAATTTGACCCGAACCATTTGCCGCCGTTACTAACTTTCGGTTCAAGAAAGGTCACTGCACAGTATGCCCCTATAACTTATTCACATCCTTTGTCTCTCAAACCTTTTGATAGGAATATGCCTAGAAGCTTGACACGTAAGCTCTATATAGCTCGAGATGCCTTCCCCTTATTAAAAGGATTGTTTTTGCTGCATTCCTTATTAAGTGGGCTGCCATCTGGACGCCATCATTTAAATCAATTGGAGAAGTTTCCTATCAAGTATTTTCAGCCAAAGGAGGATCAATTACGTAACTCCTACTATCTTTTCAATTATTTCTCTCCATAAAGAGTTGTCATATTTGTGGATTTTCTAGATGCCATCCAACGTGTGGTTTAGAAAAGTGAACTAGTGAACCTGCCTTTGCTACGCATGGGCTTTGTATTTCAAAGTTTATTGCAAATTCGTGTTTACTAAAAATATCTTTAGAACTAACTTTGGCAATAACCACGAAATTTAATAAACAGAAGCATAGATCGTGCTAAAACCATATAAATTAATTGGACAGATTATTAAAGACTTGTGGGTTTATTTTTCTTATATATAAATTTACTATATTCCCTTATGAACCATTCTATATATCATGTTCCACTAAAATTGAATTGACCGTGGACCCTTTTTTCTTATTAAATTGACATATTGATTGGCCATTTTCTTTAAAGAACTCGTCATTTTTAAGTAGCATTTATACCAATCTTGAATTTTGCTACATCTTATCTTATATGGAATCAAAGTAACCTAATTCATAATGTTATAGTATTGATTCAAGTTCACAGTTATAGTTGTTTTCTTGATCACGTGCAAAATATGCATAGTGTCGTTGATTTTATAGTTAGAGATATTCTTCTATTTCTAAAATATCGTTTTGGATAGTGTCAGTGTATTCTTTTGTATGTTATCACAAGGGACAAAGTCGATTTTTTTCTCTATAGTATAATATAGATATGTTTATAGATTTTTTTTATCTTTCTTGTATAAGATAACATATTGTCATAATAGAGTTATTATTACTTTAAATTTGTAGTATGAATATTTTCTCATTCTAATGGAGTTGATCACTCCATATATTATTAGATAAATGCAATATTGATAACTATGACGATATTTTAAAATATTTTCCTACTAAAGTTTTAGTGGAGAAAAAGAAATGAATTCACTCTTAATCCCATTCACATTGGATACACTTGTTCTGCAAAAGCGAATTTTACTAATGGAGACATACAGATAGATATATGGATATGTTGAATTTTACTTAGATATTTCAAAATCCACTTTGTATGAGTAAATTCTATAGATTGTCTGAGTAAGCAGCGAACCTTTGAGAAGATTGTCGAAAGGAGAAAATAGAAGAATCTTACATGTGTTAGAACATGTTGTATAGCTTTGTAGGTTTTCCTTTACATCTCTTCTCTCTCTTTGGTCCCACATAGGAAGAATGCTAGACTCCTTTATTCCTCTAAGCCTATATAAAGGCTTCTCATGTACATTGTTTCACACACCATTATAAGAGAATAAATATCATTCTCTTTTAATCTTTCTTTCTTATCATGGTATCAGAGCCAAGATCATTGTCTTGAAGAGTATGCTCTGCGGTTGCCATCAATTGGATCTTCCGCATCAGAAATTAAGACAATGAGCTCATTATTTTTTAAAGTATGCTCTGCGGTTGCCATAAATTGGATCTTCCGCATCAGAAATTAAGATAATGAGTTTAGGGCTTTTGGGCCATCATCCTTGCTCGTTCTAATTCGCGCTTCTTCTTTCTCGATCCTTTCGATCACCTCAATCTATATTTCTAGCTTTGCTAGTGATTTCTTTTTCTGTCGTCATGGGTGATTCTAGTGACCGTATTGACGTCAAACTCGATGGTTCAAACTATTCTCTTTGGAAACCATCGGCAATGGCGGCACTTGTTTACCGCGACTTGTTTGAGCATGTTGAGGGACTTTGTCCTTGTCCTGGTGCTCTTGAAAGTGAATCACCTGATGAAGTTGCGAAACGTGCCGTTGAAATTCGAGCATGGAATGTTGCTGATCGGAAGGCATGGGCTATCATTTTTGGTTCCATTGATCCTGCTCTTCGCCCACAATTTTCTACTATTGTTGAGGCAAAAATTTTATGGGATCGGCTTGCTGAGATGTTCACCCAGACAGGGGACATTCGAGTTTATCAGTTGGAGCAAGAAGTTTACAGTGCTACGCAAGGGTCTCGCTCTATTCGAGATTTCTACAATTACATGCACTCACTTTGGAGTCAACTGGATATTCTTGCTCCTATTCTCTGCCCATCATGCCTGAACTGTACTCGGTGTCCATCTACTCGGCTTCAGACTCAAGATAGACATCGTCTACATTCTTTTCTTATGAAGCTCAACTCTCCCTATGAAGGTGTTCGCAGCCAACTTCTTCACCGCTCTCCAAGACCATCTCTCCTTGATGCTGTCAAAGAATTACAGTCTGAGGAAACTCGTCTTGGTCTTCTTTCCTCCTCGGCAGTTTTTGATTCAACTGCTATTTTGGCTGCTCCACCACGTCCTTTGCCTACTCGTGGTCCTCGCCGCCTTTCATGTACGTATTGTCATCGTCCTGGTCATGACGAGTCACATTGTTGGAAGAAGAGGAATGCTTCACGCCTTTCTGCATCACCACGAGTCACTACCGCATCTCCAATCTCTCAACCTATTACTCTGGTTTCTCCCTCTACGGATGACCGTATTGCTGCTCTTGAGGCACAACTTGCCCGTTTGAGTCCTTTTCTGCCTAGGTCTTCTCCCGATTCTGGTACTTCTACAACTCTCTCATCTGCTGGAAGTACCGCTGTAGCTACTCCACCTTCAGGTGATATTTCTACTACTTGGGTACTTGACTCAGGAGCTGCTAGACATATGACTACTTCCGCTGTTTTTCTCACTAAGCTCTCTGAGCTCAAGCAACCAGCACATTTCTTTACTGCCAATGGTTCTCCTTTACTAGCTACCCGACAGGGTACTCTTACCATCTCTAAAGATTTCAATGTCCCTGATGTGTTACATGTTCCCTCTTTGGCTCTCAATTTATTATCTGTTGGACAACTCACCGATGCTGGATGTACTGTAAGCTTTACAAATAGCTCTTGCTTTGTGCAGGATCGTTTGAGTGGCAAGATGATTGGCAGGGGCAGTAGACGGGATGGACTTTATATAATGCAACATCTCCATCTTCCAACTTCCTCTGTTCCTCATCCTGTGTTGGCTACCCTCGATCTTGATCGGTGGCATCAGCGTCTTGGACATATTCCGTCTTCTCGTCTCACCATCCTTCACCAACAAGGTGCTTTGGGTCCTATTTCTTCTGGTAGTCTTCCTCCATGTTCTATCTGCCCTTTGGCCAAGCAATCTGCTAAGCCTTTTCCTGTTAGTAACTCTAGAACTAGTGCGATCTTCGATCTTGTTCATTCTGATGTTTGGGGTCCTGCCCCGCTCTCTTCTAAGAGTGGTTTCAAATATTATGTATCTTTTATTGATGATTATTCTCGTTATACATGGGTCTATCTTATGCGTCAACGTAGTGATTTCTTTACCATCTATCAGTCTTTTACTTCCATGGTTTCCACACAATTTAATACAAAAATCAAAGTTTTCCGTTCAGATTCAGGGGGGGAATACCTCTCTGGTGTTTTTCGTTCCCTCTTAGCTAGTGATGGTACACTTCCTCAGTTATCTTGTCCTGGGGTTCCAGCTCAAAATGGAGTTGCTGAACGCAAGCACCGTCATATTCTAGAGACCACTCGAGCTCTCTTACTTGGCACATCTGTTCCCACTGAGTTCTGGGCTGAGGCTCTTCTCACGGCTGTTCATCTAATTAATCGCCTACCCTCATCTGTTCTCCACCAAGACACCCCGTTTCAGCGTCTCTACTCTCGACCTCCTAGCTATAATCATCTTCGAGTTTTTGGATGTACTTGTTTTGTCATTCTTCCACTCACTGAACGTACAAAGCTTACCGCCCGCTCTATCCCATGTGCATTCTTGGGTTACAGCACTGAGCACAAAGGTTATCGTTGTTATGACCCAAATGCACGACGTGTACGTATTTCTCGTGATGTTACATTTCATGAACACATTCCTTTCTTTTCAACAAATACTACACCTCATGTTTCGTCTCCTGTTCCATTTATGGATTTCCCTGTTGATCCTCTACCTGATCCTTCTAGTCCCTCTTCTACATCGGATCTAGATATATTGCCACCTTCTCCATCTTCACCTATCCCTTGTGCTGCACCTCCTGCTGTATCTGCCCTCGACGATTCTGCACAACTAGAGCCACGCCGTAATCCTCCTCGAGATCGGCGTCCACCTGCCCGGTATGTTGCTGCTACTTCTTATTCTACTGAGTTTGGATCCTTTTTAGCTGCTGTTCATGCTGTACAAGAACCTAATAGTTATCGCGAGGCAGTTCAGCATGTAGAATGGCGCCAGGCTATGTCTGAGGAACTCTCGGCTTTGGAGAGTACTGGTACTTGGGAGCTTGTGCCTCTTCCTCCAGGTCGCTCCCTCGTATCTTGCCGATGGATATATAAGATTAAGACTCGTTCTGATGGCAGTATTGAGCGTTACAAAGCTCGTCTGGTTGCTCGAGGTTTCTCGCAAGAGTATGGTATCGACTATGAGGAGACCTTTGCTCCCGTAGCAAAGATGACATCTGTCCGTGTTTTATTAGCTGTTGCTTCAATTCGCAGTTGGCCTCTCTTTCAGCTTGATGTGAAGAATGCTTTTCTTCACGGTGATCTTCAGGAAGATATCTTTATGCAACCTCCGCCTGGTCTTGCTCATACCTCTGGACAGGTTTGCCGCTTACGACGGGCTCTTTATGGTCTCAAACAGGCCCCTCGTGCTTGGTTTGAGAAGTTCAGTGATGCTATTCAGTCCGCTGGTTTCATTCAAAGTGAGGCTGACCATGCTATGTTTGTTCATACCTCTTCTTCAGGCTGCACTATTCTTCTTCTTTATGTTGATGATATGGTAATCACCGGAGATGATCGTGACCATATTGAGCATACCAAGCGACACCTTCAGCAACATTTTGCCATGAAGGATCTAGGACCACTGCGCTATTTTCTTGGACTTGAGATTGCTCGTAGTTCACGTGGTATTCTCATTTCTCAGCAAAAATATACTGCTGATATTCTGTCTAGGGCCGCTCTATCAGATTCACGTACTGCTGCCACTCCTATTGAGCTAAATCAAAAGTTTTGCCCAGACGATGGAGAACCTCTTTCTGATGTCACACGCTATCGGACCTTGGTTGGCAGTCTTGTTTATCTTACTATCTCCCGACCCGACATCGCCTATGCTGTTCATGTTGTCAGTCAGTTTGTTGCTGCTCCTCGAACAACTCATTATGCGGCTGTTCTAAGGATTCTGCGCTATCTTCGAGGCACTTTATCGCGTTCTTTATTTCTACCATCCTCTTCTGCTCTCAAGTTGCGTGCCTATTCTGATGCTGATTGGGCTTCCAATGTCGCTGATCGCAAATCTATCACTGGTTATTGCATTTTTCTTGGCGATTCACTTATTTCTTGGCGTTCCAAGAAACAACATATTGTCTCACGCTCCTCTACAGAATCCGAGTATCGTGCTATGGCCGACACTACTGTTGAGATTATTTGGCTTCGCCGCTTACTTGCTGATATGAGAGTTTCACTTCTGGATCCTACTCCTCTGCATTGTGACAATAAGAGTGCCATTCATATCAGTACAAATCCAGTCTTTCATGAGCGTACCAAACATATTGAGATCGATTGTCATCTGACTCGTCATCATCTCCAAGCTCGCACTATTTCACTTCCTTTTGTTGGAACTGAGAATCAACTTGCTGATTGTTTTACGAAGGCTCTTACATCACAACGATTCAAATTTCTTCTTTCCAAACTCTCGTTATTTGATCCACCTTGAGTTTGAGGGGGGTGTTAGAACATGTTGTATAGCTTTGTAGGTTTTCCTTTACATCTCTTCTCTCTCTTTGGTCCCACATAGGAAGAATGCTAGACTCCTTTATTCCTCTAAGCCTATATAAAGGCTTCTCATGTACATTGTTTCACACACCATTATAAGAGAATAAATATCATTCTCTTTTAATCTTTCTTTCTTATCAACATGGATGTATTAGATAGGTTATGGGTTCATTGCACTTGGTTTGTGCTTTTCTTGGCTTGTTGAACTTTATATTCTCGTGGGCGGCTTTTGTGTGCGTTGCTTTGCCTCCGACATATATTTCAGCTTAGAGCTTACAAGGTCGGCAAAGACTCCGGGCTTACTTCTGAACCAACTTAGCCGTGGTGGCGGTGTTGGTGGTGGCGATGGCAATGGAGAATGAGTCGGGATCTTTGGAATACACGCCCACGTGGATAGTTGCAGGTGTATGCTTCATCATTGTTTTCCTCTCTCTTTGCGCTGAACGAGCCCTTCACCGGCTTGGCAAGGTCAGTTATACAGAGTCCGTGTTCCTGATAATTTGGTGATTCTAGTGCAATTGCATTTGATCTACTAATATCGAACTCGATGATGCTGCAGCTCTTAAAGCGCAACAAGCAAGACGCCTTGTTTGAGGCCCTACAGAAATTAAAAGAAGGTCCATTCATTTTCAACCATTGATTCACATTGCCTACCGTGCTCTGCATCCCTACCACATTCTTCCTGGTCATCAAGGAAAAAGCCACACATTTGACATCCTTGTGAATATGAAAATGTCATATAGATAGTAAATCATCCAACATATACGTTAGATCTGACGTGCACTACTTTTCACTTTCTGTCCAGAATTGATGCTCTTAGGGTTCATTTCGTTTCTGTTGACTGTTTTTCAAAGCATACTAAGTCACATATGCATCCCTACACATCTGGCCTCGTACATGCACCCATGCAAGAAGCAAGCTTCAGAGATGGCCACTCATGGAGAACTTCTTCTACAATCAAGAAACAACAGGAGAAGACTTTTATCAACGGATGTTAGTGTGGAGAACTGTGCACATAAGGTATGCTGTCACGGAAAAGAGATGGCTTCCCTTAAATATGTAAACCATCTCCATTGATATTTCAAGTGAGCACCTCAGTCGGAAAATTTTTAATTGATGTGCGGCAAATAACGATATGGACTATGCCTCACGATGTGTACAGGGACAGGTTCCACTGTTGTCGATAGAGGCGTTACATCAACTTCACATGTTTGTCTTTGTATTGGCAGTTGTTCATGTCATCTTTTGTGTGAGTACTATGGTTCTTGGCGGAGCAAAGGTAATTCTCATTTCCACAACATGTATAATGTCAGCTCTCCGATGCTTTCGCAACAGTTTCCTTGCATCACAGCCATCCCTTCTTGCGTTATGCAGATACGTCGGTGGAAAAATTGGGAGAAGCCACTGTGGAGAGACCCTCCCAAGGAAGGAAAAAGTATTATATAGTAGAATTTGCAATTACATCCCATATGAATCTGTGTGATCACGGGCCCACGGCGAGTCAACCTGGCATGCACGGATAGTTGAAGTGACACGTTTTCATTCATTTTCGATGAAAAATGCTACATAATTACATTGAACTTTTTATAAATGGCACAAATAGTTGATATGAACACGATAGCAAACACGAATTGCCAGCACATTGGGCATGCAAGCAATTCATTTTTTCCTGGGTCTGGCATAACCACTTATATATGATGATGAGTTCTTTACAATAAGCTACAAACCAGATGTTGCTCACTCTTTGGCTAACTTTGAGTAATTTATGAGTGACGATAGAATCTGAATGCACTTGACTCCTACTAGAAGAGACTGTCAGTTACTGGTTTCTTAGCATGTATATACATGATGTACATCAGCAAGAATGCACACTAAACACGATGAAGCTAATTCTCTCAGCAAATGCATGCAGCACCCGCATCATCAATTCATGGTGACGATACTCGTCTCCATCAGCAGATCTTCAGACAACGTGCGAGTGGATACTGGAGGAAAGCAGCTATTGTGAGCTGGATGGTAAGTCTTTCTGTACTCACATGCTAATGCATATTATGTTTATGGCATATGGCATAATTTACAAACGGAAAGAGGTGATTGTAGGATCTAACACGGCATACAATTCATATTTCACTACTTGAGTACCTCATTGTTGTTGCCGTGATGACATTTTCGCATTGCAGATTTCGTTTATGAAGCAATTCTATGGCTCTGTCAACAAGTCAGACTATATCGCTCTGCGACACGGATTTATCATGGTGAGAATACATAGTGGTTGATATCTATTTATATCTGGATATTGGGTCGGTATGGTCAATGATCATGCTTAATTATTTTGGATGCACATTTGTACGTATACAGGCCCATTGCCCTCGGGCTCCTAATTTTGATTTTCACAAGTACATGATGCGAACCCTCGAAGGTGATTTTAGAAAGATAGTCAGCATAAGGTAATCCCCGTGACATTGTTTCACTCTGGCTCCAATTTAACTTTGAAATTTTAATATCGCTGGGCAACTCACAGTTTACCTGGTGCAGCTGGTTCTTTTGGCTATTCGTCGTCCTCTTTTTGCTACTAAATGTGGAAGGTAATCTCCCAGCAATCCACCGCACTCTCTCACATATATACTTTTATTTCAATTGCCCAAGGCTCTTGTTTTCCCAAATTCGTGCAGGATGGAACTCATACTTTTGGTTGTCGTTTCTACCATTAGTCGTAAGTGAATTGGCAATCTTTCCTAATCCCAGAGGTTTCAGTTTGAGGTTCGAAGTTGATGGCAATGATTATGCAAATATGAATGCTTGAATTGAACTGCAGCTTTTGCTCCTTGTTGGAGCTAAACTGGAGCATATAATAACTCGCTTAGCTCAGGAGGTGGACAGTAGAAGAGTGGATCATGAAGCCGGTCAAGTGAAGCCGTCTGATGAACACTTCTGGTTTCATCGCCCCGGCATTGTTCTTTGGCTGATTCACTTCATTTTGTTTCAAAATTCTTTTGAGATTGCCTTTTTCTTCTGGATATGGGTAAATAAACAAATCCTACTTACGTAAAAGTTGTTGATGATCATGAACAGTCTACTCAAAACAAACCTATGCTTTCTTACTAGAGCACTTACGGACTCCACTCATGCATTATGGAAAAGATTGGTTTCATCATCCCAAGACTCATAATGGGGTAAAATGCAGAAATTAATAGCTCCCCCTCCTTTCCCTCGGATAAATTCTTTTCCTAACTCCGAACATCGAAATTTACTGGCATTCTAACTGGGATTGGACTGCTTGCTTTTTCAGAGTTGTTGTTCAAGTCCTCTGCAGCTACAGTACCCTGCCTCTGTACGCCTTAGTCGCTCAGGTCAGCAATTTGCAGTCATTATCGCAGCATGTTGTTGGGTTACTAGAAATGCATTAGCTAGGTATCTCCAACATCTAAAGCCACATGAGGCTCTGTGTAAAGCTGACAAAGCTACTTCTCTGCCTGTATGAATTAGATGGGAAGCACGTTCAAGATTGGTGAGGACCTCCAGAAACAAATAAGGGTTTGGGCTGCTCATATAGGGAACAGAGGCCAACCTGATACAGAGAACGACTCATCTGGAGGAGCAACTGCTTCACATTCGCACAGGATGGCCGCGCAATCATTGGAAAGCTTTCACGTGGCCAAGCAAGCACAGGACATTGTTGATGAAGCTACTCCAACAATTTAAGTCAAGAAGGTTCTCTGATGTCTCTCGAGTACCAGACTCGAAACTAAATTTATTACTCTTGAAATCATGGACATGATGGCTTCGGGTGCAAATTTTGGGGTAATTGTACGCCTGTATCACATATTAATGTGAACTACAATGTTCTAGCGCCACCCCCACCACCCCCCCCCCCCCCCCCAAAAGAAAAAAAGAAGAAAGGTTCAGCAATAGCTCCCAATCAAGAACTCTGCAATAGGAATGGCTGTTTGGTGGGAGTGCTAATTTGGGATTTATTTGCTCTAGCAGTATATTGGAGGGAGCAAAGCGATTCAAGAATAAAATGAGTGAACATCAATGGTGTTTCCATAGGGACAAATGGTGCTTTATAATGGTGCTTTATAAGTTTCGTCACATCATACGTGATGCCAAATCCCGACGGTCACTACTTCCCCATTTCTCCGACTTGGCAGTAACATCGAAAGCCTAAAATTCATAAACGCAGTCTTATTACATCTCTAAGGAAAAACAGGGGAAGAAGCATCCTCGGTCGAGTAAAGACTAATCTTGCTTCAGTTGACAGGCAACGGTTGCGCTATCGTTGGCTTGAGCTCCGTTAAATTTATTCGTATAAACACGCCCATAGTGCCTGAACTTCTGCAATTTTTTTCAATCTGATCTTTTGATAATTTTTGTTCAATTGAGTTTCTGAAATATACATTTTCTCGAGTAGATCCTTCAGTTCTGTTAAGCATGTGGACATAAATGCCGGCGTGGCAGACTATGTCAGAGCCACGAACGCTCTCGTCAGAGCCACGTCTCCATGCTCTACACAGAATTATCGACTAAAAAAACAAGGAAAAAAGTCACCAAAAACCCCAAACTTTCCCACCTGTAACACATTTATCCCGAACTTTTTTTGTGACACTAAAAACCCCAAACTTTGCTATTTGTGACACATTTATCCCAATGTATTTAGTCCATGAGTATTTTCGTCTTTTTTGCTTTTTTTTTCATTTCCGGCGAGGGGGCCTCGCCGGCGTCGGGCGAGGGTCGCCCTCGCCTGGGGGAGCAAGGGCGGCCCTTGCCCGACTCAAGCGAGGTCAACCCTTATCGGCGTCGGGTGAGGGTCGACCTCGCCTGAGTCGGGCGAGGGCCACCCTCGCTCGCCCAGGCGAGGGCGACCCTCGCCCGACGCCGGCGAGGGGGGCCCTCACCGGCGTCGAGCAAGGGCGGCCCTTGCCGGCGTCGAGCGAGGGTCGCCCTCGCCTGGGCAAGCGAGGGCGGCCCTCGCTGACGCCGGGGAAGGACCCCCCTCGTCGGATCTGGCGAGGGCCCCCTCGCCGGAAAGGAAAAAAAAAGAAAATGCAAAAAAGACGAAAATACTCATGGACTAAATGCATTGGGGTAAATGTGTCACAAATAGCGAAGTTTGGGATTTTTGATGTCACAAAAAAAAGTTCGGGGTAAATGTGTCACGGTAGGAAAGTTTAGGGTTTTTGGTGGTTTTTTCCCAAAAAACAATTAGAGAAAAAGCTGGAATAGAGCTGCACATGACGACGAAGGCAAATGCCGCGATGGAAGTTCGGCGATCCTCGTCAATACGTGTGCCAATCGCAAAGGGCCACCCTCCCAGTGCCATATCTTGTATTGGAGTGGCTTACCAAAATTGGCTGGATTATATTAGCGACCCATCAAAAGGTTTATAATTAAATTGATCAAATTTTTATTTGTTTGATTTATTATTTTGCTATAATTTCTTAGATGGTAAACACGCCCTTTTTAACTTGTTTTTTTTTGTCAAACTTTTCAACTTGCTTTCGTTATTTGCTTTTTTTTTTATAAAAGATCACTCGAGAGTAATGCGTATTTAATCATCTTTTTTTCTCGACAACATAATTCGTTAATAAGATACTGGAGGGGGCAAAACACCTCATGCAGATCTTAACTGATCCCAAAGTGCATGATTTTGGTTGATTTGTCACTTTCACGTCACTAACATTTACTAGGGGTGTGTAAAAGAATCGAGACCCGCCCAGAACCGCCTGGAACCGAACCGGAACCGGTGGTTCCCAAGGGAATCGGTCCGGTTTTCGGTTCCAATTTTTTGGAATCGGTACTGTTTGGGCCGGTTCCCGGTTCCCGGTGTGGAACCGCCCACCCGCCCACCCAGACGGGACCGGTAATATAATAATAATATATTTTATTTTTTAAATTTTAATTAAAAAAATCTGATCAAAAAAATTTTAAAAAAAAGAAGAAAATTTGTTATCATGTCTGAAGCTCTTATGTAGTTGGGATACATTGATCATTTTTCCCAATAATTAATGGGTATTCACTTGATTTATGGATGATGTGATTAATATAATCGATCATAATGTAGGAATTGTACGAAAAGTTTTGTTCTGTTGATTCGATGTTGGTCCACAAATTCTTTTTTTATTTGTCTAGGAAAACTTGTTGAGACCAGTTCCATGGACCTACCCAAGAACCGGACCGGACCGGCGGTCCGGTTCTCGGGCGGGTTTATGGAACCGACGGGCGATTCTCGATTTCAATTTTTGGAACCGATTCTGTAGCGGGCTGTCTACGGTTCCGGGGTGGGAACCGCCCACCCGGACCATGCACACCCCTAACATTTACCTCCCACCTCATTGCAAAAAAAGAAGTCGTTACATGTAGCGGAAGACTTCCAATTAGATATTTCTCGGTAGTTAAGGTGAGAAAATTTGCAAATATTGCATATCGATATAGTCATATATGTTGTTTAAGCTGAAAAGCATTTATTAAAATTAAGAATAAAAAGGACATAAAAATATAATTTAGATTCCTTGTCAACCTTTTCTCTTACGCCAAATTTCATTCCATTCGAGTCACTTCCATCCCTCTTAGCCCACTCTACTCAAATTGTGGGATTGTGAAAATAAAAAATGTGCTTTGCTCATATAAATATATGTATCATCGGAGAGGCAGGGATAGAGAGAGCGAGAGAGAGAGAGAGAGACGCATTGGGGCTTTTGGCGGAGGAGGAGGAGCAGCAGCAGCAGAAGCAGAAGCAGCAGAGAGAGAGAGAGAGAGAGAGGGGAGCAGTAGTGATGGCGAAACCGCTGGGCCCGACGGGAGAGTTCTTCAGGAGGAGGGACGAGTGGCGGAAGCACCCGATGCTCTCCAACCAGCTCCGCCACGCCACTCCTGGCCTCGGCATCGCCCTCGTCGCTTTCGGCATCTACCTCGTCGGCGAGCAAGTCTACGACAAGCTCTACAAGCCCCATCCTCCCTCCTCCTCTCACTGACCCAAGCAATTACCCCCGCCCCCCACCGGTCAGGTTCGCCTCCCTTTCCTCCCCCTCTGCAGATCCCCTCTCTTTCTCCTCCTTCTAGGGTTTTCTTGATTTTGAGGAACATCTAATTCAACCTAATCGCCCGTCTCTAGTCCCCCGCGATGCCGGTAATTGAGATTACGGCCTGCCCTCAGATCAATTCCGATTGCGGGTTTCAATGGGAATTTGGGGTTTGGTCGCCGATGCCGAAGGATTTCCCTTTATACGTACGCTTCTCCTTTACAAGAGAACAAAATTACCCCGTTCGATATCTTTGAAAAAAGACCCAACTAGAAGACATTTGCATTAACCTTTCATTAGTTCGGATATCGATGTCATTGTTATCGAATGAAGCATTCTTTGTCCACCCCATCCGGTCCTCTGGTAGACCTTGTGCTGGCTTTTTGGGTGTAGAGCATGATGTTAATCTTGGGTAGTGAAGGTAGACAGGTTGGGCAAACCTGCTTTTATGACATTCTTGATGAACTAACTCACTGGTTCAGCATTAGTCTTCCCTCCTCTTTTTTTACTGAATTTCTGTCACTCGGGCCGCAAAAGAAGTCCCTTTCTTGTGGCAATGGTTTTCGCTTCTGTAATAGTCCCTGACTAGGATTCCAAGTAATGAACGTGCCTTTAGTTGTCGAATCTTAGTGATTGTGCGCTTGTGTTGTTGGATGTTTTTCATCACTAGTGGAGTCCAATATTGAGCCCAATTTATCCAGACGTCCTCTAGTCCACCAGCTAATTAACCTGGAACCCTTGCTTGAGTTATATTGGCTTTATATTTTCCATTCTATTTCTTTCTTTAACAAACATCCTAATTAGGTTCCTGGTTTATTTGATCATCTTTTGGGATGGCTGCCGAGTGAGTCAGCGCGCAGTCAATGACATCAGCTGCCACGGCCATCTAACGGTCATGTCTGCTGCCGTTCCCACTGCCTGCTTGTGTTCCCATCTGCCACCACCCCGCCCCCCTATTGCCATCAACATGGTGGTTGGGATCACCCCCTTAAGCAAAGGGCTGACATTACTCTGAATTCAACGATGTTTCTGTGGTGGTGCCGCCACCTGTGTCTACCAGCCACTTTATATCACAATTGTTTGATGACTACTTTTAAAATTTTAAATAGTTGTGAATTTCTCAAATGATATTTATTTTTTTCATCGTACATACAGTACGTCAGTTAAAACTTTTTTGGAATGACATTTTTTTTCTTCATAATGTGGAAAGTGGTTTACTTGGAAAGGGACATTAGTTAATGGTGAGACCAGTGTTTTTAGTGGCCACTGTTTGTTAGTTTTATTATCATGTCACCATGGGGATCGTGAAGGAGCACAACATGGTGCACTGTCCATGTGTAGTGTATCCCTTTCATCCTATTTGATATTCGACATCAGACCGTCTTTATTTGCTGTCTTGATTTTCGAGTTATGTATCGGAAGCTCATGAGGTAGTTTTCTGGAAATCGATGGGCACATAAGATTTTGAGATCTATCTGGCTGAATTGTTGTTTACCATGCTGTTTGTTCTTCTGAACGAAATTTAAAGCTCTAAGTAATTGGAGCCTAGGGACTTTTCTGACATTTCGGGATATTTCTTAGTTTGACTCTGCGGAAACCCAGTTAGCTTTGTCATTAGCTTTTGCATGTGATTCATCTGTGGTTGATGGATTTTTAATAAGTTCGCTTTCCATTCAACCAGGTTGATTTCACATTTTTAGGGGGGGTGTTATGTGAGTAATGACACAAGACTTATAGCAGGAGTAGAACTTATTACCTATATCTTGTCAAGGCTTGTGTATGCAGGCTGAATCAATGTAGAGTTAAATTTGTTCCTATTAAGTTTAGGAACCTGCATTAAATTGTTAAGGTGCCCCTGCTTTTTTGGGGTAAGAAAGGGGAGGAGAAAACCCCCTGAGCCAACTTCTAGTGAACAGGAGCAACTGTGTAATTATCCATATTATCAGATGTCATCTTGTTATTAGTTTATCTTTCAATGAACAAAGCAGAATTTTAATCTGATGAACAATTGATCTTATGCAGATGAGGGTTCATTTGGAGGATGAGAAGCTTCGTTTTCAGAATTCGTGGTGTCTGCTTCCTGGTGTTCTGTCAAATAAAAGCTCGGGTAAACGAGAAACTCAAGGACCTTTCTTTTTTCTCTGTGATATGTCGGTAGAATCCGTGACAATGAAGTTATTTTGTAGCTGTTGCCTATTTGTAAACGTTTCAAAGTTCTCGATCAATTACCATCTAAATGTTGCATCTGATGAAACAATTGTCGAGTTCATTTCTCCATGACAGTACTGCGTGGCAGCTTTTGAGGTGTGGGTGTATCAGGATGCGCATATAAATGCCAGTCTGAGAATGACTCTGAAAGTGAAGTCAGCATAATTTTTGTTGCACTGCTCTTCTAGAAATGGTGTGGCATATTTAGGTAATCCGCCAAAGTGGAATTTCCGCTATGAATGACTTTTAATTTACAATTCATTTTCTTGTTTGGCTGAAACACACTTAAATTTTTTGCTTCGACTATATGAAACTCCTACCTAATTACATCATTATTACTTTGTAATCAGATTTTTAGCACCGATGATTGACTTGGTTATATTTCCTCCATGATGTTTATGTTAGTACCTCCTCTTCTTTTTTTTTATAATATTAGTATCTCTTGGTTGAGTTACAATCGGGGTCATCATTCACTGGTAGTGTATCTTCGAAATATTATCGGGACTCCCGTTCATTGTCTGAGTTGATATATATCGGCGCATAATTCCGACTATGGATCTATAAGTGCATGAAGTATTGGGAGAGGGGACCAGCGCGAGGTCCCTGCCTCCAGATTACCGGGATATGGTCGTGGGGGATGATCACTGGAGGCGGCAGCCAGGCAGGGAGGCGGCAGCGCTCTTAGCTGAACTCTCTGGTCCCCTTTTCTTGTCTTGCGTTGCTGTTTTTTTCCCCCTCTTTTATCAAAAATGGTTTGAGAATCGGTCTGAACTCTGAATCAATATTAGTTAAGATCCATAATCTAGTTAAAATTTGTTTTTTTCAATTCAATTTTAGACTTGTTTTATAGAACTTCACGTTTGTTGTCCTCCACAATACAGACAATTCTGGTAGTCCTCGAGTAAGAAGCCTATGTTTGATGTAGTAGCCAACTTTGGAAAATCTGCCGCCGGTCCTCTTCTTTGGAAATAATAAAGGATGGAAAGGGGCGACTCCCTGCTCCACTCCTCTAGGCATTACGGCAGGAGTTTCATACCCACAATCAATCCTGACTATTGCACAGCCGACAGCGAGTTGAAGCGAAGTCAAATAGATCCCTACGCCTGACACTTAAGTCCAACGAAGCATTTTATTACACTTTTTTTCAAGAAGCTTTTCATTAGATTGAAGAGCAAACTAAAGGACAGTTGGAAAAAAAAAGGAAAAAAAAAGAAGAAAAGAAAAAATAATTAAAATGATTTTAAAAAATGCAAAAAAAATAGTCAGCGCTGATCGTAGCATATAGGATGGCCGGCATTGACTAGACTGACACGTCATCATTTTTCAACCAAAATTGATCGGAAAGATTACATTGAAAGGTTTAGGAATAAATTGACAATATTGAAAAATTTAGGACTCGATTGATAGATCGTTAAAAGGTTTAGGATTAAATTGACACAAGTTAAAGATTTGAGATTCAATTTATACAAATGTAATAGGTTTAGAGCTTTATTGATAATTTCTCCTGAAATGTTTCTAAATAATGGTGCCATTCATAATGACTTTCCATCTTCCCATGTAATTTACTTCTATTCATATGCCATTTAAATGTTAGTAAATGTCTATTCAAATTGTTAACTATTCGAAAACTCAAATTCATACTACTAAGAAAATGTTTGACATTTCGCAAATCCGCGTTGAATTCAACCTAAGGTGAATAATGACTTACTTCTTAGCTAATGATAATTTCTTTCATAGATTGTAAAGGATCGCATTTTTTCACTCCCACCGTGGCTAAAGCACTTTTTATTATAATGTTTTGACTATATTAATCCTTGTGGATCCAATCTTTTAAAATGATCATTGTTTGTTTGGTTGTGGTGTCTTGTTTGTTTTCTTCTTCATTTTTTCTCGTGGGTCCCATTTTCCTCTTTCGTTACTTCTCTCCATTTTCCTCCTTTGTTACTTCTCTACATAAGTTCTTAAATTTGGTCATGGTTCAAGCATTGGTGGTATACGTAAAAAAAAAAAACTCTCTTTTGTGGTCTGTCTCTATCACTTGTTGTCTAGACCACGTTGCACTTATCAGTTTTTCAATCGTTAACCGGATTTTGATACCTTGGCTCCCGTATTGAACTTTACACCTATCAGAACACGGGGATTCAAACAATTGATGGGCAATAGGGCCACCTCATTGCATAAGGGCTCGGACTTAAGAGTTGAGTTCACAATCACCTCTTCAGTCCTCTTAATCACCAGTGACGGCAGCTTGGTAATTAAGATCGGCGTAGAAGTAGGAGAAACCGCAAGGGCGAGGAGGGGCAAATCCTTGTCGATTGCATTTTTGGTTTGTGTAAACAACTTAGTGAGAAGGGGGGGGGGGAGATTCGAGCCATATATTTGGAGGCTGGTAGGGGATGGTGAATTGGCGATAGCGGTGACAATTAGGACCAAGCAGATATTACTTTATGAGCTTGATGAGTTTTTGGGCGAGGGTTTTAGCTCTTGGATTTGAATCTTAATGGGTTTTTTTCTTGTCTTCGTAATTGATCAATCGAAAATTTTGATGCAAAACGAGATAATTCAGATTTGACATGAGATGGAAAAGGACTGGTTGGGTGAAGAGGAGGTTTGTGGAAATCTAGGCTTCGACACAGATTATTAACCTGAGAGGGATGTCTTAGAAAGAGAGCATAGAGAGAAAAAATGAGAAGAAGGAAAGTGGCCCTACCAGAAAAGAGAAAGAAGAGAAGCAGTTAAAGAATGCTAAAAAAAAATAAGACCCACAAATGTTAATATTGTCAAAAAGATATAAGATGGAGTGTTTTAGCCATAGTAGGAATTAAAAAAGTGCAACCCTTTGTAAATTATGCCTTTAAAACATTGGGTCATTGAGTTTTCACTCTTCGTCGAATTGCCTTCGATTGTTTCCATTGTCGTCGCAATAGATTTGTAACGTTTTGCTTGTTTCAAATATTTATCTCATTTACTCATTCTTACTAATTTTTTTTTGAAAATATTTTTTTAATAAACCGAAGTTAAGAATCGTGGTCCGTAACATTTTGATGAAAAATGTCTGTCTTTATCTTTGTTTATGTTGTAAATTTGAAATTTACTGTTCAAATGATCGATATTCACTTATTCTCAGTATAGAAAGACAAAGAGAAAATTAGATATTATTAATGAAATTTTGATATTCTCAAGTAAATATTTAACAAACTCTCCTACTTTCATTCGGCATATATCCCTATCTTAGAAATTCATATACTCATTTTCCCAATAAAGTTATCCACGTCACGGTTGAAGGATTAGTCACGAGGGAAAATTTTCTCCATACACCCTTGCATTTCTTATTCGCGGTTTTAGAGAATGGAAAAATGACACAAAATAATAAGGTGGATAGGATGGTTTTGCATAGAAATAATTATTTAAATTATAAATTCAAATTTACGTTTAACATGGAATATTCGAATCTTAAAAAGATAAGCAAGCTTATATATCTCATATTTCAATAAATAAATTAAATTTGTAATTAATGTTGAACCATGCAAAATGTGCGTAAATGGACGTAAATTGATTACGTACGAATAGAAAAGAAACTTTTGGAAGATATTAGATTTATATTTTGACTAAGTAAATATAATCTTAAACATGCGTGAATGGGCCATTATTTGATAAAGAAAAAAAATAATGGCTAATTTTAACTTTTTTTTTTGGTCGAACCTAATTTTAACTTTTATTAATATACATTTAAACACGAAAAATAGCGAAATATCAAAAAGCGAGATAAACAAAACAGTAAATTTTACTTCGATTATATAGATTCCGATGCACCGTTTCTCAGATGGTCGCCAGCAGTAGTGAGGAGGTGGGGTTCTCTGATTCAAAAGCGAAGAAGAAGAAGAAGAAGAAGAAGAAGATGATGGTCGGAGAAGCAGAGGAGACAGAAATAGCCGACGAAGCCCAAGATTCAGCCACCATCATGCCTTCACCACCCAACGAACCAATGGATGTCCCCGCCGATTCTCCTCCTTCCGACTCCGATTCCGATTCCGACTCCGACTCCGACTCCGAGGCTCAGGACAAGCTCCAGATTGAAGCCCTAGAGTCGGAGCTCTACAACAATCCTTCCAACTACGACGCACACCTTCAAGTAACCCTCCTCTTCTCCCTTACTTTACTTCTCGTTCTTCCTTCTCCCCCACACGTACCTACATCTACACTAGTGTGGCTCACCGTGTGTTTTGACTGTTTGACGATCGCTCCGGTCATTCGCTTCTGATTTTGTCGACGCTGAAGCAATCGGTTTTGGCCTTTCTTTTCCTTCTCTTTTCAGTACATAAGGCTCGTGAGGAAGACGGGTGATCTTAACAAGCTGAGACAGGCTAGGGATTCTATGAGTGCTCTTTTTCCTCTGACCCCTGCCATGTGGCAGGAATGGGCTCGAGATGAAGCTTCTCTTATGGTCGGGTACGTCCATCTTCCCCTCTCTCTTTTGAATGTCAGCTTCTCTCATGGTCGTGTACCTGTATTGTCTTGTCTCAACGGTTGTTCATTGCCATGTTAAACTTGAATATTAACTTGCTTCGGTCTGCCTGTTCGTATGTCAGTAGCCGACCCGTTGCTTATGTGTGGTTCCTTGTCCCAAATGACATCCTGCCTTAATTATGGTTCCCGATGGTCATCACTCCTCAGTTTGGGCTTTTCACTCTCCCTTACTTCCCTTTTATTTTGCAGGGTTGATGGCTATGCTGTGATTGAGAAGCTTTATGATCGCGGGGTGTCTGACTATCTGGTAAGCTCTAATTCTTGCCACTGTTCTTGTTATCCTTTCCCTCCTGTTTCACAAAATCGTGGATGAGAAATTAATAGCTGGTTGAACCTAGGGTTACCTTCATTCTTATTGTATGCACTATTTATATCTATTGCATGCGAGATACTACACTTTTTCTTTATTAGGCGAAGCAGCAGGAAAAGTTCCTTAATGGAGTAATGAGAGATTCATTGAATTTTTCAATGCACTGTAGTTTTCTATGCGATATAGGAATTACTCGAATTTTAAGTGCCTGTTACAATGTCAGTAACTTAGTACACTGCTTTTAACTGTTGGAAAAAGTTGGAATGTTTACTTTCCATGTATAACTTACACGCACAGTATTGCCTTGTGACTGAGCAACTAACACTTGTTCTTTCATGTTTCAGTCTGTTCCTCTTTGGTATGACTACATAAACTTTGTGCAAGAAAATGATCCTTCAGTGCGTGAATGCTCGGTTGTTGGTGTCTCAAAAGCTAGAAATTTGTTTGAGCGTGCTCTTACTGCAGCTGGGCTTCATGTAATTGAAGGCAATAAAATCTGGGAGGCATACAGGGAATTCGAGCAAGCTATATATCAAACCATCGATGCATCTGATGCTGCGGTGAGAATACCGTGCCCTTTCTTGGCCCATGGCCTCGATGGTTTTACTTCTGGTCCTCTTGTTCACGAACTGAATCTTTAGGTCTATTTGAGAAAAGAAGAGTGTTAAGGCATCTCTTTACGGGGAGGGGATCCCTTCTCTTTTTTCAAATGTATATGAGCAGCATATTTACCTAGATCATGATACGGGAATGCTATGGATTGGGCTGTGCTACTTGTTATGACAGTGCTATATTACAGATAGAGCAGTTGGTTCCTGAGGTGGGCTCACTGTATGATCCAAAGTGTTACTTTAGGTCATTGACTATGTCATACAAGAAATTTCCTGCTTTGAGTCATGAGAAGTAATTTCTTGTGTCCAGGTCTCTTCATATTTCTGAAAAACTCCAAATTAGGTTGTAGAATGTACAAGAGCTTATTCACAATCTAGGTGTGTGAAATATTTAGGGTTCCTGCGGGTAGCTAATTTATTGAGTTACCTTGGTGTTGTGTCTCCAATTAGGCTCGGATGGATATGCATGAAAGGGTGTACTTCCAAGATGGCCACATTATTTATAGTTTTCGAAGCTGCAATTAGCAAGCAATTTGGTGTCTTAAAAGCTGTCCCAACAGTTTTCCAGGTTGCTTTGTAATTCCTGTGCAGAAAACTAAACCATTACGATATTCTTGAAATCTACTTTTATGTTACTTCTCATGGTACTGAATGAGGGAATTGCATCGATGTAGTGTTATCCAGTTCTCATAAACGTGTTCCAAGTATTTCAATTGGTTGATTGTTGGGCAAATAGCAAATAACAAACTGTAGAATGATATGCACAAGTTTGCACCTTGCATGCCTGACAAATGGAACTCTGAATTCTTCACGTTAAATGACTTAACCTGCCATGGCATCTTTAAGTTCTCATGATGTACTTGAGAGAAATTTGTGGAGTTGGTTGTTGCGCAAATCAACATGTTAGGGAATGGTGCTTACTATTTTATTCCCTGTACTGCAGGCAAAAGATAAGCAGGTTCAGCGAATTAGGAATATTTTCCACCGCCAATTGTCTATTCCTCTTGTCGATGTGGAGAGTACTCTTCGAGTTTACAAGGCTTGGGAGGCAGAACAAGGGACTTCACAAGATGTTGAATCCTATGATGTCAGCAAGAGCTTTCCTCATGTTGCCTCTGCATACGAGAGGGCTCTCGATATGTATAATGCTCGTGTAAATTTTGAACAGCAGATATCAAGGCAGGATTTGTCTGATACTGAAAGACTTCAACAATTTATGGTATACAGCTTATTCGCTAATTTTC
The DNA here is from genome assembly GCA_031216405.1 of Syzygium malaccense. Classification (NCBI taxonomy): domain Eukaryota; kingdom Viridiplantae; phylum Streptophyta; class Magnoliopsida; order Myrtales; family Myrtaceae; genus Syzygium; species Syzygium malaccense. Next base: position 52,632 of record JASUUE010000014.1, on the reverse strand, counting down.
TCCTGGACCCATCAGAAGCAGAAGTTGGAATCTTCCTTTTTTATTTTCCTGATATTTGACTGTCTAGTAGCTGGAAAGAAGCAGTTTGCATGGATTATGTCTTACAATGATATGTTTGATTTGTTCCAGATTTACTTGAAATTTGAGCACTCTGTGGGAGATCCAGCACGTATACAAGTTCTTTATGAACGTGCTATCACTGACTTTCCTATATCAAGTGATCTTTGGCTTGATTACACTCGCTACATGGACAAAACATTGAAGGTTCTGCTTCACGAACCTGTTGTTGATTGTTTTTGGGGCAGCTTTTGGAGGGTAAATTGTTACATTCATGGTTCATTTTTAGGCAGGTGATGTAGTGAAGGACGTCCACTCAAGGGCCACAAAGAATTGTCCTTGGCTTGGTGAGCTGTGGGTCAGATATTTACTTTGCTTGGAACGTGGTCGCTCTTCTGAGAGTGAGATTTGCTCGGTATGTTTTTGCTCTTACTATAGAATTGGTCTTTCTTCTTTTAATCTGGTGGCTGATTTGAATGAGGTGCTCTTAATTTGCTTGGACCCTTTTGTTTTGGCTCTTTTAAAGCAGAAACATACATATCGACTTGCCCTAATACTTAAATTATATAAAGTAGAATAATACGAAGAATAAATTTGATTATTATGTCGGTGTTTCTATATTTTGAAATGTTTTAGGTGTTTTTGTTAATTAAGAGTCATATTTGAGAGCCGCTTTGACAAAATAAAAAAGTTTAGAGTAAAAGTCACACCAAACAGACATATCCTTGTGTTGTTCTCTAAACTTTGCAGTTTTGATGACGGTTATGCTAATCAGCAAATTGAGAAACTGCCTTTAGCTCTAAACTAAAATGGCTTTGCCTATTAATCTGCTTAAATGATTGACAGTTTGGAAGAATCTTTTGCGTGTAATAACTTGATTCTAGAAGCCGCTAATATGATGAAATTGTTTTCTTTTTACACCACCATGTATGCCCTTATAGACACTATCAGTTAATGCATGGATAGGAAGGTGAACTTTTGCATATGCACTGCATTTGTTGTTGAGTGTGTGCAACCTTGAGTTTGCGTGCAGTCAGGCTTGTGCACAAGTTGTGCCTGTGTGTGGGTAAACTGGTCCATGGTGTGTGCTTATATTGTGTATAACTTGGAGGTGATTCTAACTTTGATTCCATGTATTAAAGTGGATAAATACGGTATGGTTTAGTCCGCCTTAGAGAAATATTTTGGAATTTCTTTTTTATCCTCGGTATTATTGAAATTTAATCCCATGGTTTTGTTCCTATTCCGTTTCCATAATATCCTCTTTATTGAGATTGGCTGAGTATCTCGTCTGTTATTCGACTTTTCTTACTAATGCTGTTGCCAGAATGATGTTATCTTGGTATGCCAGACTATGTAAGAAGTTCTCTAAGATTGTATTGTTTGATAGCTTTTGTTATGTGTATATTTCGAGAAATTCTTCACGAATAGAGTTTTTAACATTTGAAGAAGCACTTTTGAAATTTAAAAAAAAAAACACATGATTCAATTGAGTGGTTATGCTTACTTCCACTTATCACTAAAAGTATTTTTGTTTACTTTCAGGTTTTTGAGAAGTCATTGCATTGTACCTTTTCGACCTTTGAAGAGGTACTGATTCTGAACTACATTTGTACTTCTTGGTGTTTTATGTTTGCCATATATATATATAGAAGTTTCATATCAACATCATTTTTTTTTATTTCAGTACCTGGACTTATTCCTCACTCGTGTAGATGGCTTAAGGCGAAGAACTTCCTTTGCCGGGGAACTAGAGGTTTCCTCGGATTATCAACATATAAGGGAAACCTGTCAGGTGACTGCAAAATTATGAGTTTAGACTATATTGTTTGAGTCATATGCCTTAAGCATGATATATTGCGTTGATAGTAGAAGCTCCTCTCTGCCTAATTGTTTTCCTCAAGAGATCCCGTTAACACTCTTCAACTGAGAAAGCGATATAAATGTCCCCCAAGTATCCAAAATTTTGACTGATTATGGATTAAATAGCATTGTTTGAGATAAATTTGATTTACATGCTAAGCTAGCTTGAAATTGGATCAGTTAGATTCTCTGCACTCTTGATTTATCAGGCCTTGCTCACTAGAAGTACTCTCTAACTTAGCTAATTTTATAAAGATAGCATCGTGGCTGTAAACTTCGTTTCATTTTTAAAATCTTACCTCTCTCTACCTAAGGACTTAATTTGGGCATAGTGGCACTTCGGCAGTTGCATCTTAGGGAATATTTGAAGGAGAATAAATGGTCTAGTACTCCTAGAGGGTTTAATGGTTAGAGAGGTGTTTCTTTTTAGCAGCCTTTAATTCTTGAATATAACACAGAGAGGCAATGAGTAAGCAATCCTTGATAATGCAACCTCTATGGACTGTAACTATTCTTTCCTTTAATTTCAAGTATCCTTGTTTGGTTTACCCCTGTTTCCATGTTCCTATTTTGACCGGTCTTTACTTGGTACACGTGTAGCTTATTAACACAAGCACGTATTATTTATCTTCTCCTAGCGTGCTTCCGATTATTTAGCACCTCACCTGAAGAATACAGATGGTTTACTACGTCTGTATGCTTATTGGGCTCGACTGGAATCAAAGTTGGCTAAAGACATAGTCTCTGCCCGAGGAGTTTGGGAGAGCTTGTTGAAGATCAGGTTCCACCTCATCACTTCTGCCATGCATGAAGCATCCAGTACATGGTACTTTTGCTTGTTTTTTTGTCTAACATGGCTATTAATGCAGTGGTTCAATGTTGGAAGCTTGGCAAAGTTATATAGCAATGGAGATTGAGCTGGGACATATGCGTGAGGCGAGATCAATCTATAAGAGATGCTACAGCAAAAGATTTCCCGGATCCGGATCCGAGGTAATCTCATCTTTATCATTTGATTAAGCCATCTTTTGTTCTGTAAGTAATTTTGTCCATGCAGATATTTGTTGTTAATCTTCTTTCTGTTGATATCACTCCGTACATTTACTCCATTTACTTTTCAGGATTTTTGGAGTTAGGAATTTACGGAGTTTATCATGGTTGAATTCTTTTTTGTGAATCATACAACCACGTATGAAGTTAATAATTGAAAATTAAAATGTTTGGTTTGATATGATATATGGGAAAAATGGCACCACTGAATAAGGATTTTAGAAGTATCCATAATTTGACTAGATTGTTAGAAGATATTGCTTGTACAAGGTTTTGTCATGGTGTTACATCTAGAAAGAAGATCCGTTACACCGTTTCAAAGCAATTCAAATCATAGGTACTCTTGCTGCTAGTCACTTTTACATGAATTGGTGGTTGCTGACGCATTAGATTTTGGAATGCCATTGATGGATAAACAGAGTCAACCATGTTCTGCATTATATATCCTCTTTATAATTATCTGACATTCAATATAAAATTTTGTGAAATGTCAAGACCATTAAGAGGAGAGATTTCTGCAAAGGGTCATATGACAAAGAATTAGATTCATTCTTATATTAGCTCCTGATCACTTCTAACAATTCATAATATCTCTTAAAACTGCATGTTGAATTATCGCTTTGCCACTAAAGGTTTATTTCAAGTGAGGCATCCTTCAGCTTTCTCACTGGTGCTCACATGGGCCTGTCTGATTGTTATTCTTTATCGCACTGCCTCTGTATGTTTGTTTTTCTTTTTCTTTACTTTTTCTTATGTCACATACCTTTATTATATGGACTCTGATGGCAATCAAAGTGAATTTTCCGGACTTGGAAGTTACTGCCCTGCATTCCCATTTTACATGGTCTTTTGCTTCTAACCTACCCAATTGATTGTTGCTGATAATCTAGTGGCTGGATTTTGAGCATTTACTTAAAAAACAGGCAAATGGGCAACACTAGCATTTAGTCTACGAAATGTTATTTTTATCTTGGAAAGAAATTGATGTCTGGTGATGCCTTGGAGAAGCACTTGGAGATTTGATGATGTCATTTTCTTTCCACCAGCATTTGCTCACTTCCTCTAGTGTGTAATAGTGCTGGTTGTGGGGACTGCTTCTTTGGGAAAGAAATGAGGAATTTGTGCCTATTCTACTCACTTCATCACTTCTTCAGCTGCTCAGTAGTCAGTATAGTAGTTTCAAAATTCAGATGCATAATCGGAAGCTTAAAATGCTAAATATGCTAAATAATCGGAAGCATAATCAGGGGGAAGCCGATGTTCTTGGCCTTGGCATGTTTCAAGTGGAGTTCTGTTGTTGTCAATTTGACCAGGGATAAACCCTATCCTTGTTCTGGAAAATTACAGTTTTAACGGGAAATGAAGGAATTTCCTGATGTTTTCGAGGTTGATAAATATATTGGGAGAGTGAGAAACTAGAAGGAAAACATAGTTTGATTAGTTCAATAGTATAATTATTTGCATTGCCTTTTACTTATTCTTGTTTCTTTATTAGAATTCATTAAGCATTGTACATGTAAGTATTTCATCATCTCTCCAGAGTTTCTGTTTGCTTGCCATGTACTGCAACTTGAATTAGATGATATCTCCACTTTCTAAAACACAGAACTGTTTAGGAGGTGTGCCATTCGTGGTTACGCTTTGAGAGGGAATATGGTACTCTAGAAGACTTGGACCATGCCTTACAAAAGGTATGTCTGTCTTCCAACTTTTATCCTTGTCAGGAGATAAAATGAAGACAAGTTTGGCTTCGTTTCTATGTGTGTTTGATGCAGATCTTGACTGTCAACTATCATTTTTTTCTGAGAATCCATTGTAGTCCTTATAGAATGTTGACTAGGATTGGAAACTGCATGATGTGACCTTTAATTGCATTGCAGGCTAATGTGCTTGAGAACACTTTGATAACTGAACTGATAGGCTTAAATAGAATAAGGTTGATGATGGTATTCTACCCAATGGCAGTAGGCATCATCCTAAGACTTTTCTTTCTGTGTTTATTCTCCCTGATAAGTGTTTTGCTTCTTCACAAGAAACTATTGATGATGTCTATTACGAACCAACTTATGCAGACTGTGTACTTTCTTTTATATATGTTCTAATTATGGGCTAATTTTAGAGCTTAATGCATTGAGTTAGCTGATCTATGAAACAATTCTAATCTTTGGATGATTGGCTTGGTTTTCTTTAAGGTAATGCCTCGTTTGGAGGAGCTTAAGTTATTTACGTCGCAGCAAGAGTCAAAAACAGCAGACCAGAAGGATAACAATATCAGGAAAAATGATCGTGAGAAGAGAAAGTCTGGAGCAGACATAACTGACGAAGAGTCTCCAGCAAAACGGCGAAAAGACGCTTCACAGATAACAAAAAAATCATATCTGAAGGATAAAGGTCAAGCGCAGAATGCATTTGAGTCAAGAAAAATTGGGGACGAAAAGACAGAGAATGGAGATGGCATGGACCAACAAGAGATGAAGGGCTCCGTTCCTGATACTAAATCTAAAGCATATACTGACCTATGCACTGCATTTATATCGAATCTTGACCTTAAGGCAAGTATATGTCATGTCTACTCCTTTCCAAGGGACTTAGTATAAAAGACAAACTATGATGTATATAATTGCCTTTTCTCACCTTTTCTCATAAACTTTACCTGACATGAACTTTTCATTTTTTTATCGTTACAGGCAAATAATCACCACATTCGCGAATTCTTCAGTGATGTTGGTGGTGTGGGCGAAATTCGAATTCTACATGATAAATTCACTGGGAAATCCAGGGTCCTCTCCTCCTCTCTCCCTCTCTCTCACACACACGCGCGTGCGCCACCCACCCACATGCATATACTCATTGCACACTCCCCCCTTCCCCAAACACACACAGACAACATGAAAGATAAAATGGGAGAAAACGGGAAAATTTCCATCCATGGTCACTGATATATGGTAGTATTTGTATCTAGGCCATTGAGTATTAATTCAATCTCCTAATGTACTAAACTTCCAATCCTTTGCTATTGATACACTTTGACACTTTTATCAGAATTGGCAAATTTTCTGGCAAAATGCTGACATGGGGCCCACATTGCAATTACGTAGCATCCAGAAAAGTGGCCACATGTTGGTCATGCCAACAATTCGCCAGAAAATTGGTTGGGTTTTGGTCAAAGTGCATCAATTTAAAAAATGTAAAAGTCTAGTGCAATGAGTGATTAAAATCAAAATTCAGTTTCCTGATTGCAAAATCCATAAAATGTTTAGTAACCGCAAATGGAGTATATTTGAAAAAACACATCTATTGATGCAATAGAATTGGAGGTGGTTGGTTAAGCTACCAAAATTATCTTTTAGTTGAATTACTTGCGACATGCGAGTCAAGGCTTCAGTAATTGCAAATAATTCTCAGCAGCTGCTGCCGCGTATGTCTCTTCTCTATCTGAATTGTTCATAGTGATCTCATATAATTTATGACCCAAATTCAGTTTTAATGATGGTTTATCAATTAGCTGTCAGTTTTTCATATTTAACTATGAACTGATGCTTTTCCTTCGTATAGTTCAGAGGGAAATAGCCTTTCTATTTCTTTTTTTTGGGAAAAAAAAATAGCCTTTCTATTATATGGTAGGATTGATGGTGGAATTTGCTGAGATGCATTCCACATGGTGGTATAGGGGAAACCCTGGTTGACTAAATTTTTTTTTAACAGAATCATTTTGTTGTATGGCATTTCTTCATGTGAATATTACATCCTGCAATAGAATAAGTTTGATATCTCCAACTGCCACAAAACAGGATATGTCCCACATAACAGAAGGAAACTTCGTCCTACAACTTTCCGGTTTATTTGCATGGAAAGAAAATCAAAAGCATTTGAGAGTCTAGACTTTAACTTCTCTTATGAAAATAATATACGATATGGTTACAACATTTTGAGTTAATGGGTTGCTGAAAGACCTCTTTTCAACTTAAGTAGTTTGTTAGGCTTTGTAGTTTCTCTTTCTCTATAAGTTTGTTTGGGGATGGTACCCTCTGTACTTTTCTTATAACATTCTATATTTTAATTTCATGAAAACAAAAAATGCAGAAGGAAACTTCCACGTTGGTTTTGACAAGGATATTGTGAGTTAATTCTTCAATTTTATACAGTCCTATTCGATGATTGTTGTCATTGTTGTATCTACATTTTCAGTCTCTTATGGTAAATTATTTTGCATTGGCCTAGGGGAAACCCTAATTAGTTTTAGTTAAAGATCACTGTAGATCTTGTTATAGTAGAAAAGAAAAATATTTTCCTGGTCTTTTCCTATCATCTGTATTATCCTGCAACTTTGCATGCTGATGTTCAATATTTTGATCAATTTGCTAGGGACTGGCATATGTTGATTTCATCGATGATGCTCACCTTGCTGCAGCTGTGGCAAAGAATAAGCTTATGCTCTTAGGAAAGAAACTGAGCATTGCACGTTCAGAGCCAAGGAAAAGCAGAAAAGAATCTATGGGTCACAGTGATCATGCGGAAAGTGGTAAGCATTTTCTGGATAATATGTTCTCCATCTTCTGGCATTTGTTACAACCAAAAAGAATATGTTCTCCATCTTCTGGCATTTGTTCCACCATCCTTCAATCTTTGTAGTTATTGGTTATTTGATCTTATTTCTCCAGACATGATTGTTCAGTTCTCTAATTTCTTTGCAGACTTGTTCTTTTGTCAGTTTAAATAACGAACATCACCAAGGTGTTTTGAACTCACAATTTCTGGTCCCTAGCGATCGTTTCCACTGATATAGGGCACTGTTTCTCCTTCCTTGCACTATTTTCAGGATAAGGGAACAGAGGAATTTCAGTTAATTTCTTTGAAAATGAGTTCCCTGAAAACCTTTCTCACATATGAGAAGTTTTCAGCAAAACAAATAGAGCTTTAGAATGCAAATATCTAATGAACAGCGAATTTTTCCTAATATCTTTTCCTTGTCCTTTTCCTAACAATTATTTTACCCTTTGCAATCCAATTATCTAAGGATTGTTTCAGTTGGTGCGAAGAATAGTTTCTTGGATTCATCATTGCTTATTCTGCTTCTTTATGTTTTCACATCTTGGTTGGTCCTACTTGCAAGAATTCTCTGGTGAGCTCTTGATGAGTATTTTGCAAGAGGGCTCAATGTAATTATTTTGAAAATTCGTGCACAGAGAAGCCAAAATCTTTGTTTCTGACCAAATTTACTATCATCGATTGAGTTTGACAAAGATTGTGTGCCATCTCTTTAAACCGTCTTTTCAGCAGTTCAGTCCTTTATATCTTTTTCCTTCACATATTGTGACGGGTAAAGAGGAAATGTACCTATTTTACAATTGGCTCGAGAATGCACTTTCCTGCAATCGGAGTGGCTCTCAGGTTAATCGTGCTCTATTTTGATCAATGTGCCAAATTCATGATTCTGTTTTTCAAATGGTTGCAAAATTCACTCTTGTTTTTAGGGTTCCAACATAAGGTTGTTGTTTCTTAGCTTATACACTGTCGATTCTTTTTGTCTAATACCAAGAACCATTATTACATTTGGTCATTGTTGGAAGGAACTTTGTTAGTTTGGTTGATCTGCAGATTTCCTGATGTCACGCTATGATAAACAACACGTGTGTTGACATACAAATATCCTTCCTTTAGTTTTTCATTAGTGGTAAACCACCGTAGACAATTTGGTTCTCATTTCAAATTTGTCCTTAAGTGGCTTTCCTTATTGATGTTTCCTTGTCAAGCTGCTGTGACTTCGGAAGATGGTGCATTGGCTGCTTTGTATTTTTTTGTTTTCGTTGGACCGGTTACTTCATTTTCTTTTTGATTTTTTGTGCAATTCATTCAAAGTCCAACTGCATAGAGATTGTTTTGGTACAGTAGGTCGATCGACATCTAGGGGGTCCACGGCACCTCAAAAATCAAACTATTCAACTAGTAAGGGGAGAGGTGAGCAGGTCCAGCTGACAGGGAAGAACACATTTGCAAGACCAAGAAGTCTTAAACCCCTAGGTTGGGATGCAAATAAGCCAAGAACCAATGAAGCAGAGGACGAGAAGCCCAAATCCAATGACGAGTTCAGACAAATGTTTCTTCAAAGATGATTCAGTGAGTGCCTTGGTTCAGACAGGTTCAGGACAAGTGTTTCAGCTAATTACCGTGACTGTGATTTTCTTGTTCATATACAATGGATTAAACTACTATTGGAGGATAGCTTTGCTTCAATGCAAAGGATACATGAGCCTCAGAAGAGTGATGAATCTGTTGAGGTTGAGTAGTATATGAGGCTTCAATTTCAAACTGTGATGTAGCTTTACTACTAGGTGGTCACAGGTCTAGAGTTTTTGGGTGACCGAAAAATCACTTATGAACAGTTTGCTGAACTCTGTAGAGTTTCTCTTTTTGTGAGTTGGTATGGGGAAGCACCTCCTCGCTTTGTAACATATCTTATATGAATTTTTTGTTTTTGCTTGTGAAAACAAATCACTCATGAAAAGTTAAATGTCGTCCTCACCCAAACGCAATGAAAAAGCTCTTGCAGAAAACCTTGGTTAATGGTGATTTTTGGTTGGTATATCTAAAAGCTAAATTTTGATGACAAATATCATCTGCAAATTTCCTGTTCATTATACTTGCGGTCATAGTTTGTTAAAATGAGATGAGTCGTAAATCGAAATCTTAAATTTATGGATTGAGAATCGAGTCAAATCGTAAGATTTGATAAAGCACCTAAGCTTAATATTTTGTATCATTGTCATTACGGTACTATAAATTACAAAATGTTGAGTAAGATTTAGGGATAACGATATAAAGGGTCACTAAATTATGACCCAACTTTTGTTATATATCCAACTTAATTCTTAAACAATATGAAAATGTTTAATTTGTCCTTCCATTAATTCAAGTCCAGGAATAAAATTGAAATTTATATATAATCCGGGAATTAAATTGAATATGTACTAAAAGTTCAAAAATCACATTAAAAAAATTGAAAAGTTTAGGGACAACATTACACGTTGGGCTAAAGTTCATAAAGCACATTAAACAAATTAAAAGTTCAAGTACATTGGATCAAAATTTAGAGACTATTTGTGTCAGTATCTCTAAGATTTTTTATCTATGAAAATGGTATTTTAGTTGTGAGTATGTGTGATGATTTCTACGCATAATTACCAATTGTTTCATTAAAATGCGAATTAATTTCAAATATCACAAATCTTTATATGTCATTTCATTTGATATTGCACCGGAAAGCGCAAAATTTACTTTCAGTTATTCTGTAACTATCAAAATATAGCATGCATCATATAACATGACACATCTAACACCATTTGATAGGTACATGTGTAAGAAATTGAATGGTCGGAATTTATAGAATAAATAGTTAATCGTAATTTCACTGGTGAATTGAAATATATTTACTCGTGATTCGGAATATGACGATTTAAGTAATAGAAACATATTGCTCAAACCTTGAATTAAATCGTGTCATATAACACCAATCGAGCTATCTGCAAAATTTACATTTTTGGAAATCCTCATAAATCAAAGCGCGGGATTTGAAAATAAGAGATACAAACGGAGTGCCGGCCATCGACAACTGGGCCTTGTATTGGGCCGGCCACCCAGGCCCAGTTAGCAATCCAAGCTATCAGAATGGGCCTCCTCCTCCTTCCTCTATGATGGGCTTATGCATTCCTTCTTCTTCTTCTTCTTCTTCTTCTTCGTCTCCTTGTTTTAACATCTCGTTCTCCGATGGGTTTTCCTCTGCGTGTTCTCCATAGTTCGTCTCATACTCTCATTTGGTAGTAAGCTATATATATATTCTTCCATATCGATCAATCGATCGATCTGACGATCTCGAGTTCGCTGAGAACGCAACGATGCAAGGGGAAGAAGAAGTGAGCATCGAGGAGCTCTCCTCCAATCTCTCCACTTACAAAGACCAACTGCGTCAGGTAACTCTCTCTTCCGTTCCGCCATTCCGATCTTTCTCTTCTTTCTTGGGTTTTGATTGAGTGATGGCGCGATTCCTTTTTTGCTTCAGTCGGCCGCCAATAGTTGTCCCCGACTGGACAGCAACCTCTCCTATGGTTTCCATCGCCATCCCTCTTCTCTACATAGTGAATTCGCCTTTAGACGGTCCCATTCCTTCTCTCGCCTAGAGACAATTGCCGCTATTCCCCCTCGCCCGCCCCCTCGTGCGAATTAGGGTTTCTTTCTTGAATTCCTGCTTTGCCGCCTCTGTCTTTGCTTGCTCTTTTGCCCCCCACCCCATCAGAATCTAGGGCTTTTCCTTTACTTTCCTTCTGATGGCCTTAGGCTATGGCTCGAGAGAATCGGATGTTTTGAGGTTGTTTTTGGTTGGAAAGAATGAGGGGTTTATATGGACAATGGCGACCGTGGGGTTTGACACCCCCATTGACAGGGACTAAACAGTATCGACACTTACGTTTATTCTTCCGAATTGAAATATGCGTTGGATTAGAAGCTCATCTGTGAGCAAAAGATAAAAAGTATATATATCAGTAACGCCTGTGAGCAGTATCATAGCGTGTTTGTTCTTAAAATTCGGTTTCCTATATGACTCCTCTCTGATCTGTTTTACAGGTCAGACAGCTATTGGTTGATGATCCTGGAAATTCAGAATATGCCGATATGCAGAAGGAACTTGAAGAGGTTTAATTTCACGTGGATCTCTTTGTTTTGTCTTTTGTGTTATATTCTAGTTTTCTCTGGTCATATTTGTTTAATCGATGCGGACTGTGTTCAAATGTAGCATTGTCTCTATTATCTACATGTGTTCTGATGAAGCTTACATTAGAGGTTATTATTGCTTTCTCATGACTTAATCTTTCTTAGTGCTTCGGCAACTTATGTCTATTAACTGATGATGGCTGAGGTGGAGTGTTGCTCGAATCTATTTAATGTGGAGGATGGATTCATGTTAAGAAGCTCACGATCTTTTAGAGCGGGAGCTACACAGTTGGAGAAAACTAGTGAAGCTTCTTCGGAAGTTCTAGAAATTTGGAGTAATAATAATGGCCATTACTTCTATAATCTTTCCTTTGCAGGACTGTTTCGGCTTTGATGGACCCCGTGCTACTATTTCTCTCTCTTCCCCCTGATTTCAGATATCCACACTGAGAATCTAAGTTCGAGTTTTACTTGAATTTGGACTTTGTGATCTTAGCAATTGAGTGATTAGGTTTTTGTTTGAGCTGAATCTTTTTTTTTTGCAGGTTATTGCTTTAACTGAAGAGCTGCTTGCAACTGCTAGGCAAAATGAGATTTCTGTATCAGACATTGGGAGAAGTGCCAGTGAATCCCTTAGTTTTTCCCAGGCAAAGGGTTCCTCAGAAAAGAAAATGGTTCCTTTTCACTTTTGTTTTTATATTTTTTTATTTCATTTGATAATATCTATTACATCTTTTTATGGAGAAATTGTGTGCCAAAAGAACATATGAGTCCAATCTAACAGGTGATTGACTAGTAGACGGGAATCTATGGAAAGCAAACAGAATGAAAACTAAGAGACTTCCCATATTCTTATGGAGACCATGCCCATCACATGGTTTCCTCCTCCTTGAATGACATGTTGGCAACCTTATGCTGTAGTTTAAACTTTTATTGAGACCTTTTGCAAATCTTATCTGTATATAGGTGCATTATGTGTTATGATGACATGAATTTAGTAATCTTGAGCTGAAAAGGTGGCATGGGATTCCATGCCAGAGGTGAGGGGATAAGAGTTTCAGCAAGACATAGGGGATTAATGAACAATGGTGATTAGCATTTGATAGTCGAAACTTCCATGAAAGCATGGCAAAATTTTACATCTTGGTAAAGATTTTGATGCTCTTGGACTAGAGTTTTTGTGAAACTAGGTTGCGAGTCTTATTGGCTTGCATTTGTCTTCTGAGATTACTTAACAAAGGTATTTTTACATGGACGAAATTAGCAATAATATGAGAAAAAAGAAAATGCAAATGTTATATTGGCCATCCTCTTGTTGGGTTATTTGGTGGAAAAGAACATAAATTTGGGAAATCAAGAGAGATATATCTTGTAGAAACAGTTTCTTTGGTCACAAATTAAAGTCCAGGACATCCTGAGGGGAAGACACTTCATTGCTACTGGGTATTAGGGAGGGATGGAGCCCAATAAGTCCTGATTATTTTGCAAATCCAGCAGGCTTTTAAACTAAATACCCAAACTTGGTTCATGTAGGTAGTTGAGAAACCCGGACCCGCCTGTCTCTACCTATTATTGGTTTCTTCAACATAATATTTTTGCTAGATATGCTATCCAACACCAAGTGGATGATTCAACCTCAAATATATTAAGTGATGGTCACAATGTATAATAGTCAAACAGAGTCTAAGTGACAGTCATAACATATAATAATTGGGCATAGAATCGCCCCCTAAGGCATTAGAGCTGACTAAGTCCATCTGAAGGTTACTTAAACCACAGGAAGGAGGAACGACTAAAGTGTAGATCTAGCAATTCTTTGCCCATGTTGGCCAGGATGTCCAGATTATCTGAGAAAAAACACTGCTTGTTAAATTTTAAATTATAAAATCTGCTACCCCGAAACTCTACCCTAAATAGAACAGAAATTTGAAAGTTCTACCACCAAGATCAGTAGCGAAGAGCTTTAAGCACAAAACTTTCCTTAAACACCTGCTACCCACCGACATCTGCATAGATAATAAACAAATAAAAACTTCGACAAGATCAGTTGCTATGTTATAGACTCTTGAACCCGTGGTTGTGTTTTTTCAGTCACTTGCTTTCCTGTTGTCACCCACCAGAGCTACCGTCCTTGTGGCATTGCTGCTGCATGAGGGGTGTGCAAGTGCCTCTCTCTGTGCGTGCGTGCGTGCGTGCGAGAGAGAGAGAGAGAGAGAGAGAGAGAGAGAGAGAGAGAGAGACCAGAGCTACCGTCCTTGTGGCATTGCTGCTGCATGAGGGGTGTGCAAGTGCCTCTCTCTGTGCGTGCGTGCGGGCGGGCGGGAGAGAGAGAGAGAGAGAGAGAGAGAGAGAGAGAGAGAGAGAGAGAGAGAGAGAGAGAGAGAGAGAGAGAGAGATGGCTGCTGTGCACGGGCTTGCATTTTTGGGTGAATTTCTCAGTTATTGGGAGGCCTGAAGACTTGCCCTAGGCATGCCTGGGGATACTATAGATAGAAATCTTGTTTATTTGCTTGATATTAATGGATATGGAGATTCTTTGGGCATTATGGGATGCATCCCCTCGTATTCTGAGGGATGGGTCGTCTCCTGTCTCAAAGCGGTTTGGTGTGAGATTCTAGCAAAAGTACTGAAATGTAGAAATTGGTGAAGCAGTGGCTAGTCTTATGTCATCTTTTTATCTTTTGGTGCAGCAACCTGTTTCTGACAATCATGAACTCCTTTCTATTGGGTCTAAAGTTCAAGCAGTTTGGAGTGAGGACGGTGAATGGTATGTGGAAATTGAAAGGCACTGCTAGTTTTCTTTTCCCCTTTTGGTGCCCTTGATGATATTATCTTTGACCTTTCTGTACTTTTCTTTCTGGGCCTGATTGTTGAATGTCCAGGTATGATGCAACAATTGAGGCTCACACCCCTAATGGATATTATGTCAGCTATGACGGGTGGGGAAATAAGGAAGAGGTAGTATTTTGTTTTGAGACTCTCATCTATTGGCCTAACATTAATTAGGCTTTAATCTTTTACATCTATGAAAGGCACCATCAGTCTCTTGATGGGTTGTTCATCTAGGGTCTTACCCACTCCATTACGAATTGATCGGTTTAGGATGTATCTCAATTTGACAACAAGAACTTGAGGAAGTGTTCTTGTGGTTCGACCTCTGTTTTTTTCCAACTGTCTCTATATGCTAGTTGTGATGTACTTGCGTCTGATGCATTTTGCAACTTCACACTATTATTCATGCATACAGGTCTGCATCCCTGTGGTGGTGACCTATAATGAATTTTTATTTACTTATTAAACAAATTCTTGTTTGTCTTTGTATGTATTGGGAAATTCTATAGACGGGACTCAAATACATGCTTTAGCTACAAAAGGAATCTTTGAGTAGATCTTCTGCTCTTATGTTTTCCATGGGGATGCCTCTAGATTTGGATGACTGATCTGACCATAGCTATGAAGACTTATGTCGCTCTTTTATTATTGTCATTATATGGGTCTGGAGGTGTTCATTACCTAGAGGATGGAATTAATGTTATGATGTCATACGGATTTTGTTAGTGACTTTTAGATGGAGAGAAGTACTTCGAGTTTGTTTTTTAGAGGCAACTCATTTGTACTGCCTAGAGGTCAGTTCTCCTGAAATCATTAGTCAAGCATTTATATGGTACCATATTGGAGTTCAACATTATGTCAGTAACTAATTGCCAATATGTCCTGTTCTAAGGTGGACCCTGACAATGTGAGGCCAATTAAAGAAGGTGAGGTCAATGCTATATTGGAAGCTGAGCGGGTTGCTGAAGCAACGAAGCAAGCTATCAAAAGGAAGATTGCACAGGCTGCTACTGTCGATTTCCAGTCAAGAACATTGCCGACAAAGCTCCGAATAGAACCAGATGACCCTGAAGATGTGGTAATTGTCACTTTCATATTTTTTTGAATAAAATTAAGGTGAATGGGTGCAGTCGAATTTGATTATTTTCAGTATTTTTACGACTTGCGTATCTTCATTAGGTATGGGCCTTCATATGATTGATCTTTGGACAAGTCTAGGCATATTTTTGCAAAAACAGGTTGGATGAAAGACTGTTAGTTAAAATCATGAGGCTCTTGGTTTCATCTCTGTGTTTTGCAGTGTTATTTCTGGGGTATAATTTATCAGAGGAATAAATATGGCTGTATTTAGATTTTTTAATGTAGCTTGGTCCCATGAAATTTATATTGATTGGGTATCCCCTTTAGCTAGCAACAAGAAACACCATTTTGTCATAGTCATGATATTCCTGCAATCTATGAGAATCTGTTGTTCAACATGTCTTTAGCGTTAGATTTCACTGACTAGTATTCAGACAAGGTCTCTGGGAAGCATCACCCGGCCATCATTGTCATATACTTTGGTCTGACATGTAATGATCTAGGAGTACTGATATCTCCAATGTGAAGCCTCAAAAAGTAAGGATCTCTTGCTGAGGCCAATAGAATGTTGGCTAGAGGTGGCCACTACGTTCACCAAACGATATCTTTGTGGTTTTATAGAACTTGAACAGAAAAAAGGTAACTTCTCAAGTAAGTTTTTTGTGTCCCTTTTTGCTCATTATGAAGTTAGATCATCATTATTTTCCATTGCATTTTTTTTTTGGTGTTTAAGAGTAAGAAAAAGAAATTTGTTTTGCTTCTATGCAAATCCAAATGGTACTTGGCTTTTGTTCCTCTGTCAATTGCTTCAGAAAGTAAACTTTTTCATCACGGCTTGTCAATGAGAACTCAATGTTTCACGACCCTGAAAATAAGTAAAGTACAATTGTCCTACCCATGACAAGTTATTGAAACTTGTAAAATTTTAATGCACATTGAATATAGCTTAAGGTGTGTCTGAGGGATCCTGTTTGCATTTTTTTAATATTTAGAGAAGATGTGTCTTGGAGATCTATTTATTAGTCATATACCTTTTACTCTCAAACAGAATCTTCACTTGTAAACGTGAAGGCATTTTATAATGTGCTTTTTGTCTCTTACATCCAGAAAGCAGCGAAGCGCAAAAAGATACATTCTTTCAAGTCAAAAATGAGAATGGAACAACTTGAAGTTGCACAGAATAAGCGGCAAAATGATTGGCAGCAGTTCCAATCAACCAAAGGCAGGGCTAAAAAGGTAAACTTGCTATAATCGCACTTGAATATGCTCTTTTATAAAGATGTTGAACTCGGGATTTTTTTGAGGAGCACAATTGAGAAAAAGAAACACTTTGGTATATTGGCACATGATTGTTGATCATTAATATATAACTAGGAAATCTGGCAATCGATAGGCCTTTATCTTTAAGGTTTGCCATTTATAACATCATTCAATGTCTCAATTAATGTCCTCTCTGAGATTTAAGTACTGAAGGCCTTTCATTGGGGTTGGACAGATGTTATAACGAGATTAATAACCATGTATTAGTAGTGCTTCTACACAAGTTTCAATTAAAATGACATGGATTTTGTTAAAAAGTGTATCAGGACACTTGTTAAGTAAGCAAATGGGGAAATATTGCAATTTTTAGTGCACTGACTACCCTCGTGATATGTACAATCAATGTTCTAAAAATGAAATAATTCCTCAATAAGTATGTATGGGGGACTCATTAACGAGATCCACGTTACATATGAACTTGAAGGATTAAAAAAGAAGATTACTGAAAAGAAAAAAGGCACACTAAGAGAAAGAAGAGGCTAGGTAATGATGAGGAGATTTTGTGGAGACTTGGCATTACTTCTGTACTTCTGAATCACCGTTAGAAAACAGCAGAGACGAACATGCCAGGATATTTGCCTTCTTAGGTGGTCAATGACTGGTCAATTTACTAGTTTTGAGGATATTATTGGTAAAATCAATGCTCCGGTCTACATGTTGCCTTGCCCTCAGGCCCTTGAACAAGTTCTTTAATTTGACAGCTAAAGAACGTTTGAAAAAGATGTTTCATGTATGTAATGCCTCACTAGAAGGTAGTTTACTCTAGCCCTAGCAAGGTGAGATTTTCTTAGATTGGGGATTGTTCTGCTCCATTATATCCAAACCATTTTCCTGCTATGGAATGACAAGTAACAATCTACAGTAGTCGAAGACATTCCTATTGTAGTAACGAGACATGGTTTTCACGCAAGCAAATAAATACCTTGTGTCTGTTCTTTTTGTATAATAATATTCATGCCTCTCTGTGCTATGAGTAACGAGTGCGGCCTGGGCATATAAGGATCTACCCTTCTGATGTTTTGGATATGTACTTGTTGAAGTATTTTTTTATTATGGATTTTGCAAAATTCTTTTGTAATTCCCTTTTGCCCTTGCAGATTGGGTTCCTCACTGGGAGGAAACGTGAGAGCATCTTCAAGTCTCCGGATGATCCACATGGTAAGGTTGGTGTCACCGGAAGTGGGAAAGGATTGACAGAGTTTCAGAAGAGGGAAAAGCACTTGCATCTCAAGGGAGCTAATGTTGAGGCCAGCGATGAGTAAATTTGTTCGTAGTCTTATTGCCTTTTGTTAACCAGTAGTCAATGGCAATGCTCCTTGATCGCACACAAGCTTCGTGTATGCATCGGGTAGCTTTTGCATTTTTAGAATGAGTTCCCCCCTCATTTCTTCGGTTAGCAGCGCATTCCACCAGCTGTAAAGAAACCACCAACTTATGGGATGCTGTGGTACAAGTTGTAGGACTCCATTTGAACAACGAGCAATCTCCATGCAGGCTCAGCTGATCAATATCGCCTACCTTTTTAGACGAGTTGGGTTTGCTGCTAAAATCATACTGGAGTAGGATTTATGTTGGGGGTTATAGGATATAAAGGCCTCTGATTCTTTCCGTTATTTGTTCTTTTCTTAGTTATGAATCTTTTGTTTCTATTTCAGATATGTTGTAATCACCCTCCCTAAATTTAGAAGAATATTTGGACGAAGCAATACCTTAAATAATCTTAGAAGAGCTTTACCTGTCACGGTTTAGTCATCATTAATCTAACGCTGCAAGTATATTGCAGTGGACTAGCATAAACGTTTTCTACCAGCCCAGGTCAGCATTATATAAAATACCAAACAGGGGCTCACGTCCAATTCATACGACTTGGGGCTTTAAAACAGAGCGACATTGGCGGAAAGCTCCCGACGGAGCGCAATGAAGACCCAATTTGTGACGCGGTAATTGTCACACCGGCCTAAATCAAGAAGTAATGGCCCCAATATGGACCCAAAACTTGGCCCGACGATAGCTCATACATGGCCCAATTTATACAGTACGGGTGGGAAAATAACCAAAACAGTCCTAAACTTATAGTAGATGTGTCAATTCAGTTCTAAACTTTTTTTTTTGACCTATTCAGTTTTAAACTTGACATTTGTGTCAATTCAGTTTATTTGATTAGTTTTTAGCTGGCCAACACTGATGTGGCAATATAGGATGGCAAGGGCTGTGCAAGGCTTGACCTCGCCCGTGACAACCTCACCCTCACCAGCGGCAATGAGGGTGAGCCTCACCAGTGGTCGGCGAGGGACCCTGCCGACCCTAGCCACTGGCTGAATTGGGCCCGTTCTGTCAAAAGGACTGACCGGGGCCAACATATGACCCAATAAGCGCCCAAGGCGAGGCTTGTAATAATTACCATGGGCCCAAGTTGGGCCCATAAGGTCTTGCAAGGCCCAACCCCAGGTCCAACATTGGACCCAGACCTAGGCCCGATAGGACATCTAGGGCCCTTCTTCGGGCCCAACAAGGCCCATACCTAAGTCAACAACGACCGGACTTGCGCCCAATCGTGCCCAGGGCCGATAAAACCCAAAGCAAGAACAGAAACGACAACCATGGGTCAACCTCGGGCCCAATAAGGCATAACAGCCCCCACTTCGTGAACAATTTTAAAAAAATCTGCCCCTCAGCAATTTTTCGCTGTTTTTCCCTTTCTTTAATTTTCACATATTTGCAATTTCGGCAGTGACATGTACAAGCCCATGGCTGCGTTGAGTTTCCACACGGATCAAATCTATTTCAAAGCCTAAATTGGTTTTGAAAGAGTACTAGGAACAAGTTTAGCCTAAACTCAAGTTCAAGATTAAATTGAATATTTAAGTGGCGTGATTTTGATGTTGATCCATCTTTAAAATTCCATGTGCAGTCACCACTAGAAATTTACTATACTTGGCCAGGTACTCACTCTGCAAAAAGACCAAGCAGTGCCGTAGCCGTCATTAAAAATATATAGAGCACCTTTCATTTTGTCCAATACCAAAAAACGAAAAACGTGACTATGGATACTGCACCAACTATTTGAGCCAAACTCTCAATATGAAGTCTTGTTTTGGGCACCAAGTCAAAAACTTGACAAGGTTATTTTCAGGTTTAGGTGAAACTAGCATAAATCAATGTAGTCAAGCCTAAATATCACCGACCAAGGTTGTCCTTCAATCAGTATACATTCCTTTTAGGACAAGGTTCGCCTGTTGAAAGACTCCACTGTTATGTTGGCAGTGAAAGCTGGGATGGAATTCAACTTGCGGATGAAGATCCCAACCTACACAGAATTTCATGTCATGTAACTCCATCGAGAAATCATGAAACGAAAGAATAAAGGGGAGCATTCAGCATACACACAGAAACTCGAACACACAGAGAGAGAGAGAGAGAGAGAGAGAGAGAGAGAGGGTGCTGCACCTGACGTGATATCTCTGGATGTGAGGAGTAATCATTTACCTGTCAAAGAAGACACGAGATACCTTACATCTACATATTCCCACAACATCTAAATGGTAGCACATAGGATTTTCTTAAGAACTTAAAACAAATCAGTATGTAACCAGCACAGTACACGCATGCATGCCAGCAAGTGTTTGAAAAAATGTGTATCCAACATTCGTACAACTTGATGGGTTCATGCTACTGAGTGGCTAGAAATATAGTCTTCTCAGTGTAAAATACAGTCGCACACATCATATGATTGCTCACATTCAATGGGACATATATCTGAGGGCAACCCACAGATTCAGGTTAATACGCTTTGGGAGAGTGGTGAAGCCAAGACTGGTGAAAACAAAAAATTAAGATGAACAAGAGTCCAAATGGTACCAAAGATGCAGATGAAGGAATATGCTTAAAAAAGGAAGAGCAAAAAAAGTGAAAGTCTCGTCCTTTAAATTTTTCTGTTAGTCTATTACAGAGGGAAAGCATCCTATGGCTTACAGGTTAGTTGGTGATTAAACTCAAATAATGAAAACTATGCAGCCCAAAGTCAAGCAGGATCATTATGAAGTTATGGATCAATGCATGAATAGAACTACAGAAAGCTCCCCATTATGCTCCAAAAGGTGAATACAAGAATACAACCAACATCCCATCATGAGTTACCTTGAACAAGGGTAGTCAACTATATCCAATTGCCATTGCTAATAGTTATCTAAGACAGTAAATGTTCAAAAGCTTACCAGGATTGTTACATTGCCAGATTCATATTCAAACTCAAGTTTCTCTTCATCGTTCTGGGCGTAGATAGATAGAAGAGAAAAACGCGTTACTGGAATGCCATTAGGACGCTGGTGTTCATCCATTACAATCTGCCAACAAATTGACATAAAGAAATGATTTTCCATTGTCTGTCAAAATTTTACATATTTCAAGATTTTGAAGGAGTCCCAGAAGGAGATAGCATCTGACTAATTGGGACCCTAGAATGTGAAGTCAATACTTCCGTTAATAAGAATCTCATCCAAGTGCTCGTTCAAAGAAAACAATACTATAGCTACATCCATAATTCAAACAAAACTGTCCACTCTACTGGAAATCATGGAAAGACGGACAACAAGTACTCAGAAACTTCTTCATGTACAGTAATCGCCCTCCCCTCCTTCTAAACTAAGTCGACTTCATACAGGTCAACCCAGTGCAGAATATGATTAAAACTTTTCGTGGGAAGAAAATAATTCCATATGCCTCCCCTCCCCTCCAAATCCCCATAAATCCTCTCCCCGTCCATGTCAAAACGAAAAAAATATAAATATGTTTACAGGGACTAATTAATCATAGTACGACTTGTTTATGGCTGGCCATCCCTAATCGGCTTCCTAGACTGTGAAAGCTTCTACAGCTATCGGCAATCTACCAAGAAGTCAACAGCCATATGTCACTGGAAAAACTGGGGTACAAGTACAGAAAAGGTACCTTGTAACCAAAAAGCTCACAACATGCCCGTCGAAACACTGAAATTCGATCTGCAAAGACAGTCTTGTACCTATGCCATATTGTATGATCCAATGAGACAGCAAATATGGAATATTCAGAACAATGTATCATGTAGCACAAACCTTTCTTCTCGCTTCTCAAGTGTTGCAATTTGTTCTTTCAGCTGAGTTATCTTTTCAGATATTTGGCAATCAACAGATTTTGCAGCATTGCCTATAGCTTACATGTGCAGCAACACAACAAAAGAGCATTTAGTTGTGTAATAACAAGCTATAGTTTTTCAAATAATGTAAAATCATTTAAAACCCCAAATCAAAACTTGATCATACGGAATGCGATAGGCACATGAATTTCATTACATTCTGTTGCATCAGCATTTAGTGTTCGGACGTGTGTGTGTGTGTGTGAAAAACGCGCACAAGCGCACATATATGATCCCATAAGAATTTTCAAGTAAAGTCAGCAATTCCATTTTCTGAGACGCAGATTAGTGCCACAATGACCGAAGTGATGAAAGGAATAACTCAACCATTAGCAAGAGAGACAAACCTATAGTTCCAGGTTACTTATAAAATGAGATGAGTATTGGTCACTATACACAAAAGCTCACACATAAACTTTCCCAGAGAGCTGAAATGCATGCCGATTGCAGTAGCTACATGTATGCAATGGTTGATGTCGCCACAACAGCAGGAGTGAGAGTTGAAAATTAATCGAGGTCGTGACACCAACCAGTCATCGGTTTGCTAGTCATAGAGGAACAAAAAGTCTCTTAATGAAGAGCTTTCTGTTTTAGGGGGAAAAGAACAAGATAACTTTCCTTCATTAACAAAAAGCAATTGTGGAGTTCTTTTCCAATTTCCGATATTAAGCTCTTAACAAAACCTACACTTCTGCAGGGAAGGAAAGTTGTTGAAGAAAAACTAATTATTAAAGTTCACTCCATTATACATATAATTTAACAAAATGATTCCAAAAGCATAAACCAAAGCAGCAAATCTGCCCTCAGTCTCTATATGATTTGATAAACTTTAAAGCACCAGGGGTCACTTTTGCCAATATCTATGCCTTTGAACAAATTATCAACTTTCAGATATAGTACATGTATAATAACCTATTTTTCTTTTAAAATATCAATCATCCTCATCTCAATCATATATAAGTCCTTTCAAAAACACAGGTCTGTGTGCTTCAATCAACATAAAAAATCAACGAGGAAGTTGGTTCCCATTATTTATGTTAGAGTATAAGGGTAAAATAGTCTTTCATATGGTTTGAGAGACTAGGGTTATAAGGGACGTATAAATACTCTTGTAACTTTTACTTTTAAGTATGAATTAGTTTCTCATAACTTTACATGGTATCAGAGCCTAATCACCTAGATTTAAACTAACCACCACCACCCACCAGCAGCCACCGTCGCTCCGACCACCAGCGACCGGCAACCGACCCAAGCACCGATCAGCGCGCCTCCAGGCGCAGTCGCGCGCGACTCAGGCGCGCCTCCCAGGCGCGGTCGCGCGTCTCCCAGGCGCGACCCAGGCGCGGTCGCGCGCCTCCCAGGCGCGGTCGCACGCCTCCCAGGCGCGACCCAAGCGCGCCTCCCAGGCGCGACCCAGGCGCGCCTCCCAGGCGCGGTCGCGCGTCTCCCAGGCGCGACCCAGGCGCGCCTCCCAGGTGCGACCGAGGCAGTCAGTGCATCTTCTAGGCGCTTCTCCGCAAGGCGTGTCTCTCGTGTGCTCACACCCAGGTTGAAATTTTGATGTGAGACTCCTAGATTTTGTTGTAAGGCTCCTGTTGGTTAAGGTCGAAGGATGATTGGCAGATCTGGAACGTTGTTGGCTGGTCTCGTTTACTGAAAGCTGAGTGATTTGTGGTGATGCGTGGTAGTTTGCTGGTTTAGTGTCTGTTGAAGTGTTGAAAATTTGCTGGTTTAGTGTCTGTTGAAGTGTTGAAATCGCTGAATTATATATTGTGCTATGGCTGACGAAGAAAAGAATGTGGTTACTGAGGTGGTATCATCGTCTTCTAGTCGTTTGACTGAGAAGAAATTGGAGGGAGTTAGCAATTTTCAGCAATGGAAACATATCGTGACATTAGTATTGACAGGGAGAGACCAACAGGAGCACTTGACGGGTGATGGGGTATCGAGAGAAAAGAATTGGAAGACTGTGGATGCTAGAATCCTTGGTCAAATGTTAAATTCTATGGAATCTAATGTTGCAGATTTGGTTACACACATTGGTACTGTGAAGGAGTTGTGGGATTATCTGAATATTCTTTACTCGGGACAAAATAATTTTGCTAGAATTTATGAGGTGTTCCAGGAGTTTTGCAAAACTGACCAGAAGAATCAGTCAGTTACTCAGTATTTTGCTGACTTTAAACGGATGTATGAAGAATTGAATGCTTTACTACCGATTACTTCGAATGTTCGTGAGATGCAGGAGCAACGAGAGCAGTTAGCTATCATGAGCTTCTTGGCAGGACTTAAACCGGAGTATGATGCAGTTCGTTCCCAGATACTTGGAGGAGAAAGGCTGTCTTCACTCACGGAGGTATTTGCGCGTACCTTACGAACTTCACGTGAGTCTTCTAAGGATATGGCATCTCCAGGTGATAGCTCAGCCCTGGCAGCCCAGGGGTATCGTGGTGGGGGTCGTGGTCGTGGTGGAGGCCGTTCTGGTAGTAGTGCTGGTCGTGGTTTCAACAGAGGTCAGCCATCTTCATTTAGCAATGCTTTCAATAACATGGGAAGCAATACTGGTCCTATTCGGACTTGTCATTATTGTGGGTTACCTGGACATATTCAGAGGTTTTGCTATAAGTTGCATGGGAGACCTAGTCAACAGGCTACAGCCAATGTAGCCAATACAGGAGAGTCCTTTGAAGGTGGGAAACTAGTTCGAATGACGGAGGA
Source organism: Syzygium malaccense (assembly GCA_031216405.1). Lineage (NCBI taxonomy): Eukaryota > Viridiplantae > Streptophyta > Magnoliopsida > Myrtales > Myrtaceae > Syzygium > Syzygium malaccense. The sequence continues at coordinate 27,836 of JASUUE010000014.1, read as the reverse complement.
AGAGCTTGCAAGGTACAACCAGTTTCAGATTTCACAGCAAGTCTCACAGGATTCTTCTACAGCTACTTTTGCCCAGACAGGTAATGCTACAGTGTGTCTATCCTCTGCCTCTCGGCCCTGGGTCATTGACTCAGGTGCTACCGACCACATGACTGGAATCTCAGGTATATTTTCAGAATTTCATGAGTCTAGTTCAAATGTTACATTAGCTGATGGTTCCGTGTCTATAGTTAAGGGTGTAGGAACTGTTCCTCTTACACCCTCCTTATCCTTGTCATCAGTTATGTACCTTCCCAGTTTTCCATTCAATCTTATGTCTGTCAGTCATCTCACTAAAGCCTATAATTGCTCGGTAACCTTCTATCCTGATTCGTGTGTTTTTCAGGACTTGAAGACGAAGAAGACGATTGGTAGAGGGCATGTGTCGGAGGGATTGTACGTGTTTGATGATTCTACCCGTATGGCTTGTTCAGCAGTTACTCCACTCCAAGTTCATTGTCGTTTGGGTCATCCCTCCTTGGCAAGTTTAAAGAAGTTAGATCCACAATTTCATTCTTTGAGTAGTCTTGAGTGTCAGTCATGTCAGTTTGGGAAGTTACATCGTACTTCTTTTTTTCCAAGAGTCAATAAACAGGCTTCTCAGCCATTTGCTTTAGTTCATTCAGATGTTTGGGGTCCGTGTCCTGTTACTTCAAAGTTGGGTTTCAAGTACTTTGTTACATTTGTTGATGATTATTCAAGAGCCACTTGGTTATATCTGATGAGAAATCGCTCTGAGTTGTTTTCCAATTTTTGTGCATTTGTTAATGAAGTACAAACACAATTTTCTCTTCCTGTTCGCGTTCTGCGAAGTGATAATGCCAAAGAATACTTCTCTAAACCATTCTCTGACTTCATGACACATCGTGGGATTCTTCATCAATCCTCCTGTTCAGATACACCACAGCAAAATGGTGTAGCTGAAAGAAAAAACCGCCATCTTTTAGAAGTTGCACGATCATTGTTGTTTGAGATGAAGGTTGGTAAATCACTCTGGGCTGATGCAGTTATGACAGCATGTTACCTTATTAATCGCATGCCATCTTCTGTCCTGAAAGATGCTACTCCTCACTCTTTCCTCTTTCCTTCTGAGCCTTTGTTTCATTTACCTCCACGTATCTTTGGCTGTGTGTGTTATATCCGTGATCATCGTCCAGGTCTTTCTAAGCTTGATGCCCGGTCGCTTAAATGTATTTTTGTGGGGTATTCTCGTACACAAAAGGGGTACCGCTGTTATTGTCCCTCTTTGTGTAAATATTTTACCACTGCTGATGTCACCTTTTTTGAGTCTACTGTTTACTCCGAAGTACAAATGAATTCTCCTACTTTGGATGATGAGTTGCTTACTTATGTCATTGTGCATTCCCCCACAAAGTCTACTCCTACTCCACCAATCCATCAGGTATACAGTAGACGTACACGACATGTACAGCCCTCTGCAGATGCTCCCGTGCCTACTGCTTCTTCGTCCTCCAAGTCTGAGGTAAGTCCTTCATCTACAGATCTTGATGTCCCTATTGCACATCGTAAAGGAACCCGGAGTTGTACCCAGCATCCCATTACCAATTTTGTCTCATATTCTGGTCTTTCTGCTTCTCTTCGAGCTAGTTTACTTACCATTGATACACATTCTACACCTAAGTCTGTTGCTGAAGCATTATCGAGTCCGGGTTGGAAGACAGCTATGGAGGATGAGTTGTGGGCACTTGAAAAAAATCAGACCTGGGATCTTGTTCCGTTACCTGCAGGGAAGAATGCCATTGGTTGTAAGTGGGTCTTCTCTGTCAAAGTTAATCCCGATGGCTCTCTTGCTCGACTCAAAGCTAGATTGGTTGCTAAGGGCTACGCCCAAATTTATGGAGTGGATTATGGTGATACTTTCTCTCCTGTGGCTAAAATGACTTCGGTTCGCCTTTTACTTTCCTTGGCTGCTTCGTCTCGATGGCCTCTCTTTCAACTTGATGTTAAAAATGCTTTTCTCCATGGTGATTTGCATGAAGAAGTCTATATGGAGCAACCACCTGGGTTTGTTGCTCAGGGGGAGTCTGGCCATGTATGTCGTTTAAAGAAATCATTGTATGGCTTAAAGCAATCCCCTCGGGCTTGGTTTGGGAGATTCACTGAGGTGGTGCTTCAATTTGGACTAACTCGATGCCATGGCGACCATTCTATGTTTTACCGGGTTTCTAATGCTGGTCGGATATTCCTTGTTGTTTATGTGGATGACATTGTCATAACTGGTGATGACTCTGCAGGGATCGATGAATTGAAGTTATATTTGAAACAGCAGTTTGAAACGAAGGATCTTGGACGGTTAAGATACTTTTTGGGCATCGAGGTGGCAACAGCAAAGAGAGGTATTCATATTTCGCAACGCAAGTATGTATTGGACTTACTTGCAGAGACAGGTATGCTAGGAGCTAAACCTCTGGATACACCTATGGAAGCTGGCATTAAGCTAATGGCGGAAGAAGGTGAGCTACTAAGTGATCCAGAGCGGTATCGAAGGCTTGTTGGCAAATTAAATTATCTCACTATTACTCGACCAGATATTTCCTTTCCGGTGAGTGTAGTGAGTCAGTTTATGTCTTCTCCTTGTACCCCCCATTGGGATGCCGTGGTGAGAATCTTGCGATACTTAAAGAAAGCTCCTGGTCGTGGACTTCTTTATAGAGATCATGGTCATAAAAGGGTGGAAGCGTTCTCTGATGCAGATTGGGCCGGGTCTCCTATTGATCGGAAATCTACATCAGGTTTTTGCACATTTATGGGAGGAAACTTGGTTTCTTGGAAGAGTAAGAAACAGAATGTGATAGCCAGATCCAGTGCAGAGTCCGAATATAGAGCTATGGCTCAAACTACATGTGAGCTAGTTTGGATGCGGCAACTGTTAGTTGAACTCGGTTTCAAGGACCCAGCGCCAATGGAGTTGTGGTGTGATAACCAAGCGGCCCTACATATTGCTTCAAATCCAGTCTTCCATGAGCGTACTAAACACGTTGAAGTTGACTGTCACTTTGTTCGGGAAAAGCTAGAAGCTGGGGTCATTTTGACTAATCATATTAAGACTGGTGAACAGTTGGCAGATATTTTCACTAAGTCTTTAGGAAGTGGTAGAGTTGAATATATTTGTAACAAGCTGGGCATGTTTGATATTCATGCTCCAGCTTGAGGGGGAGTGTTAGAGTATAAGGGTAAAATAGTCTTTCATATGGTTTGAGAGACTAGGGTTATAAGGGACGTATAAATACTCTTGTAACTTTTACTTTTAAGTATGAATTAGTTTCTCATAACTTTACAATTTACAATCTACACGAGATGTTTTGCTCTTCAATCCAGCCTCATCGGTTGTAGACCCTACATGATATTTATGAACAAATGAGTTTTAGGATGAAATCTACTCTGTCCCTGTACTTTCACGCTTTTTCTAATACAATCCTAGTACTTTTAGTTTGTCTAATCAAGTCCTACTTTTACAAACTTTTTAATCAAGTCCATCCCACATCAAATTTGACCAAATCCAGCTAATGTGTGTGACATGGATGAATTTTTTCCAACATGGACATCCACATGGACGTCCACATTGCATGGGCTAAAGTTTTCCACGATGGCATCTCCATCGGCTAAATTTTATCCACATCATACTCCAGCATCATCCAATGACCACATCAACTGGATTTGGCCGGATTTGGTGTCGAAAGCACTTGATTAGAAAATTTGTGAAAGCATGACTTAATTAGACAAATTAAAGGTAAAGGGACTATATTGAAAACAGTGTGAAAATAAAGGGATGGAAAGTAGAATTTTACCTAAGTTTTGCAAGGATAAATTTCACTTGTAGTAACTAATTCTTGATGCATTTTGCAATCATGTCATTGACATTTGATTTCAATCACTAAGAACACTACACTTTCATTTCACTGGGTATGATATACCTTTTGACTAGAAAGTATATTGGGAGTCCATAAAAAAGCTTCCAGATCACAACCCATAACTTTTTACTAGAAAGTATATTGGGAGTCCATAAAAAACCTTCCAGATCACACAATGGGTTGTTTTGACATCCACATTAAACAAATGAATTGATACACCTCATCCCAGATAGACAACAAGCAGAAAACATACATTCAGAAAAACTATATGATCTGGATTAAAGGGAACTAGTGGATCCTCTAGTCAGATTACTCCAGATGATATTGACTAGTTGTCTTATACTCTCTGTTTTTTTTTTTGCTACATAGTCTAAAACGGTTAAAATAATAGCTTCGGTGAAGAAATGAAGTGATTACTGCTCATAAATATGCCTAAACCATCAAATCGGTCTCTCTAATTTCAAGAGTAAATTTCTTTGCCAAAATCAGATAAACCCAGTCCCAGGTCTTGACTCGTAATTTGAATCCACCGAAATCAACATATGCTTTCAGCAAGAAGGTTTTCTCAACAAAGAATTAGTACCTGACTGATTATTGAGCTCTTCAACAGCTTGCAACCTATCCTTCGTCTTCTGCAACTCAGTTTGCAAAGCTTGTATGGTTTGCTTTGCCTCATTATCAACTGCAAGAGTATTCACCATGCGCAGTACTTTTGTACTTGTGGCAGAGAAATCTCCATGACCCAGCTGCAGAAAAGGCAGACATGTTATGAGTCAAGCGAAGCAAAAGACAAATATAAAAAAGAAAGAAGCAAATATGAGTCCCAAAGAGAGCATCACTGTGTAGTAGTTATGTGAAGGCTTTCATCGAGTCAAACCAAATCTTTGATCATAAAAGATGAAGCAACACATCTTTAGATTCCTCCAGGGATACAACATTTGTATTGACAGAAGCATAACCAATTCCTAAAGGTAAAGCAATTCCCTGATGGGATGAAAACAATTGCAGGATATATTTCCTCATTTTAGACCTCAAAATCTACATAGGTCACGGAATTGTCCACAACAATTGCAGGATGTTAAATTCACGTCTATTATTATTTTATGCAGGCTCAAGACTATAATGGATGAGGCCAGTATGATCCTAGGCAAAAGCTACTTCAGCACACAAATCTCTCATTGTTTGTAATAAATACATCAAATTGAGATGCACATGCAACCTGTATAAGAATATGGACACCAATCTTATGCACACAAAACCACAGAGCAAAAAGCAGCAGTACGTTAAACATAAAAAACAAATGGTGTGGCGGTTGCCCAGATCACAGATCCTTTGGGAGCCTATATACCTTTTAGCATAACCAGATACTTTACTCCGAAAAAGAAAAGAGTTGAGCCAACAGAAAATGATGCAAATTTGCAAACTCTTAAAAAACCTTACCTTTGACTCCAAAAGAGAAATTTCTGATCTAAGCCGATCACTCTCCCTTTCCAGTGATTTTATCCTTCTTGCTTCATTATTTAGCCTCTCATTTAGTAACTTAATCTCCTCCCGTTGCCGATTATTAGCTTCCTTTTGCTCATTTAAATTGCTCTCCATTTCTTTGATACAGCATTCCTTCTTGGCAAGAGACAACTGCAACTCCTGCTCCACATGAACATAGAGGATCATTGGGATACATGGCAATAGCATTAAAATGAGAGACAAAAATGACAGTCAACCACAGATTGCAGAAGTTTACATTCGCCACTTTACTCTCTGTTTCATCTTTCTCCGGCTTCTTCAGCTCATTGACAAGAGTTTGATATTTATCCCGCTCCTCAATGATCGCTGAAAGCTGTGATAGAAAAGCAATATCTTCTGAAAGGGCCCAGAACATATGCATGCATAGTGGTGTGTCTAAGTGGGGAGAAGAGAATGACCAGAAAGTGTTGGAAAATAGGAAATGACATGTAAAATGATCTAAATATCGCAATAAGATCATGAAACCGCGAGATAACTTGCAAACCACCTCCAATAATCTGTATTATGAAGTCTTCTCAGATACAGAAAAACAAATTGAAAGTAGATATACCATTCTCATAGACCTTCATCACAGCCAATTTATAAATATCCGACGGAGCAGGAAAAGGTAAAGCAACAATACAAGCCAAAACTTCAAACGTCAACTTAAGAACACCAAAAAGAGAATATAAGAAAGAGTCTACTTTGCAAGACTTCTGTTTCCAGCACCTGTTACATCAAATCTCATCTTGACATTCTGTTTCCTTATTTCCCTTCACAGTGCTCAGATGAGTATCATAATCAGTCAACGCAGGCGCATCTCCATTACTTTATAATGCCTAACATTTGGCTATCATGTGCATTTACAAGTCTCAGGCCATGTATGATTTCATTTTGTTTATGCAGAAACATTCTGCCAAATACTGGCTCTATTAAGTTAAAGAATGATGTGGAAGTGGCTAGGATTCAAGTCAACCAATGTTCGCTTCTTTGGAAGAATGGCAATGTGGTGGAAGCTTTTGAATATTGCAAACTTACTAAAAAGAGGGATACTCTTGGTAAACAACTTCCAAAGTCCCAAGAACCACTAAAAATCTAGTAGGAGTAGCCTAGGTTTTTCAGGTTTGTTACAGAGTTGTAAGCCTGAAAAAGAACTGGTACAGATAGAAACGAAAAGAAATATACTAGACAATCTACCACTCTTCCGTTTTTTCAGTTGACTGGGACAGAAGAATAAAAGAGGCTTTGAAAGAATAGAGACAGGCAAGCTTTTGAATATTGCAAACTTACTTCGAAGAGGGATACTCTTCGTTAAAAACTTCCTACGTCCCAAGAACCACTAGGAATCTAGCAGGAGTAGCCTAGGCCTTTTCAGGTTTGTTACAGAGTTGTATGCCTGAAAAAGAACTGGTACACATAGAAAAGAAAAGATAAATAATAGAAAATCTACCTCTTTCCCTTTTTTCAGTTGACTTGGACAAAAAAACAAGAGGTTTTGAAGATATAGAGACAGGCATTCACCTGAAAAAGATTAAATCTACAATTATGGATATTGCGCAGCATTTAAGTGCCTTTGCAGCTGCTGAGTTAATATATTCACCAGGATATGAATGAAATGCAAGTTAATCACCATGGATTGGTAACCCTCCAAGCTTTTACGGAGTTTTACTGAGTCTAAAATTGCTACTGGCATTTGTATGTACATAAACCTACCCACATTCATAGATAGTGATTATGCATGTGTTCATTTGCCTAAAGTCATCCTCTGCACTTATTTGGCTCCTGTTTTCTAATGCATTATACAGGGCCACAAAAAGGAGAGAACTCAAGCTCTAGGGAAAGGAATACCCAAATTGGAAAACAGCAACCATCGATTAGAATCTTGTCATTCCGGATCCCTCCCTTTTCGTAACCTCAAATCAGATGTAAAGGAACAAAAAATTTAAGTCAGTTTCCCAAACCAAGATTCCTTTGTTTCAATGTCCTCCTTATTTTACCAGCCTCTGACTCCATGTTTTGTTCAGATCATAATAATATAGTCATTGTCTCCATAGGTTTCTTGTTAAAATTCTCTTATTCAGAAGTGGCACTTATTTTTGTGCTTTGCGGTTTCAAACTCAATAATTATAACGTACATGAAGGGAAATACACTTGAGATGGCTAAGGCCAGCAATGATATCCATTATTCATGCCAGTATCATAATAGTATAAATTCGGTTCCATATGATGATAAATTGATCTTTACTTTGAATAGGTCAGGATGTGTCAAGTCGTGTTAGTTTCAAGTTAATCGTGTTCGTGTTGTCATGAAAACAATTGCCAACCGTAAAAATGTAATAACTTCAATACTTACCGTTGACCGAATCCTCTTAATCTCTGCTATAGATTCTTCTGCTTGCTGCTTCGCTAGTGCAGCCTCTGTTTCAACACGTTGCTTACTAAGTGTTGCCTCGTCCAAAGCCACCTCCATTTGTTTCAAGCGTGCATTTGCCTCACCGACCTTCATTGTACTCTCAATCACCTCTCTGCATTTACAAGGACATTGCGAATGTGAGAGAGGGAGATGCTTGATTCAACCAAAGAATAATAGTCAAACTACCATAAGCAAGAAATAAAATGACCTCACCCATATTTTGCCAACAATAGCCAAATATTAAAGCCTCGGCGGTAGCCTAGCATGGTTATTAAAGAAGATCAACTCACGAATATTTGCTACTGGTAGAAGCATTTTATGAATGTGGCACTAGGAGGATGCCTACCATGTTAAGGATGATTCACCAAAGGAATGCACAGAGTTAGGTTATGGGTGGACATACATTGCTTCCTAATCAAAGTTCTCTTTTTTTAAAGTTTTAGGGAATAATTATTTTTCACTTCTTCTCAATGTCCAACTTCTCTCTTTTAATTTCATTCATCCAAAAGAAATAGGAATTTCTCTTAATATCTAGTGCGACATCCGTTTTGCATGGAACTCTTTTAGATATACAAAGAAACAATTAAAATCATATCTAATTATAGGGCCAGTAATTTTTTACGCAGAAAGGGAACATGACCTCACAAGACAAAAAGCACAAGAAGTTGATAGAATAATTATACTATAAGAAGTTGGATTCTAAGTAAAAGTTTTGCACTTCAATCTGAAATTGTCTTGCTTAACTTTTTCTTTAAAATGAAATCATAACTTCCCCTTTCAATACATAACTACTCTCGTTATTGGTCTTTGCAATTTTTGTGGGACAAAGTCGTCTGTGTGGTGAAAGTACGAGCACACAGAAAAAAAAATGAAAACGACATAATATACAAACATAGTGACTATAATTACTTACTAAATATTTTATACGCTATATAGAATGATATAACATGACAATCGCACAAAAGAAACAATTATTTGCAGACACAAATATGACATTACTAAAGCGTGACTAATTCATACACAACACAATTTGATACTTGTTGACCCACTTTCTGGCCCAAAAGATCATTTTCGATCATTGCGGGTACTTTAATGATGACACCATCACAACAATTATTAAGACAAACAAGATGATAAAAACATATAATACCACTCTTGTGGACAGTGTTAACTCTATTGCAATTTTAATTCCCAATGTTTTTCCTTTACCCGCACAACTCACTGGTGCTGACAAGTATTACTTTACAAGAATGGTCAAGAGTCCACAATGTTGACAAATAGAACCACCACCTTTGTTTAATTGAATATAACAAGACATGCCATCGTTTGTTAGATATTTTTAAACATCAATTGCTTCTTAATTCATCAAATATTATTCAAAATATCAAACCATTACAGAGGTGATGTACTCAACCAATTGACAGCACTATAATCATGTGAAGTCCATGACACAAAGACCCCGAAATCCCCATTAGAACTTCTATTATGATTTGCGAGTTCCGCAGTCACATGGTTCCGAAGATCGATTGCCACATCACAATAGAATGATCCAAGTAAAGGTTGCAACTAGCCATAAAAGTGCACTTCCCCTGAGTAGCTGTCACCAGTTAACAGACTAGCTACAGAAAGAGTCCATATTTGACACAAAGTAGCAGCTAATAGCAATCAGTCTGCATCTATGCTCCGCTTCCAGATACATACAAACAAGCAATAGAGGAACAGTAGTTAATGACACGGTGTCATTATGCAAAATAAAGATAATTCGGGGTATGCTAAGAGATTCATTTTTATGGACGCACCAAAAAGTGAATGTAGTTCATCTGGATACTTCTATCAGGCTATGATGAAATTGAATTATGCTGAGAATTCAGAAATATCAAACAAACATCACATACTTCTGTAAAGCTGCAAACTTAAGAGGGATATCATCAGGACACGACACACCCGGAATGTCCTTGATTGTTAACTGCCAGGAACATAATTCTTCCTCCACCTTCTTCATATCATGCAGAAGCTCCTGCAATTGAGATGTCTCTAACTCTGCCCTTTCACGGCGGCCCCTTTCTTCCAACAACTTTTCCTTTACTAACTCAACTTGGTCATGAGATGATTTCAGTTTTCTTGCTTCCCGCACTTCAGACTCCTGGTGAAGACAGAAGCATCTAAATCAGTTAACCTAAGACAAGAAGAGTTTCAGGGAAATGGAAGAATATTTCACTTGAATGGCAATAAGCAGGAAAAGATGTTGAAATCCCTCATCTAAGGAAGAATGGTTTTGGTGGGCCGACAGGATTCTTTTTGGACTGAAATTCTTCTCCCATTAGTTCTTTCTTTCTCAAAACAATGGAAAAATGCATTTTCCTGCCCAACTCTCTTGCACTACACTTTCTTTCTCTCATTATCATGCCCCTCCAAACATAAAATTAAATTCTTTGCATCACCGTTTCAGGTTTAATGTAATTGACGACAGGACAACATAGTAAATTCTAAAAAAATTTTCCATTTACTAAATTTTTCAACGGTTAGATTTCTTTCAATTTTCATTTCTTTGTGGTTTCTTCTTACTCGAACATGAGAAGACAATATCGCTTTCTTCCACTCCCTTTTATTCCAATTTCAATTCCTCTAGCATCTTTCATTTCACTTTATCCCCAGACACGGCATGTGCGATCACTATGCAGCTTTCTTCACCAATCCTCAGAGGTTGCAAGTATACATTTTCAACTGCCATCAAATGGTCTAGGAATATGTAACAAAGTTGCCACAGCAACAATATCAACAGATTCACATCGCCAATAGTCAAATAAGCATTAGCCTTAAGTAAAATGTTAGTCCTCTAAGTTTAGTGTTAGCATAGTTTTTTTTTTGGTAAAGGTAAGATTTTTATAACTTTTCAACACAAATGCACAAGTGGGAGCCGAACACAAACTTTCTCGTCTAACTCTCTTGATTGCACGATTTTGTTCCTCTACACCTTAATATTATCAATCAATTCCACTAACTTTCTCGATTCGTGCAATCAAGTGCTTTGTCTTCTTGTTGTAACTAATATTGGCAAATTAGCATTTCCAAGTTAGATTTTTGCTAATTATAGCATTGTGTGCCTCTTTTTGCCACATCAGTAATGCCATGTCATTAGTTAATTTGCACATTCAGTGAGAGCAGTTAACTAAAGGTTGATTGCACAAATCGAGACAGTTAGGGGACTTGACTGGACAAAATAAAACTTAGAGGACCAAATCGCACAAACATTGGCATTTAGAGGACTAAAGCTGTACTTGGCCCTAAGCATTATTATCAGGAATCTTGTCATGTTTACCAGGCCAAAACTTATTCTGAACCGACATTACATGTCTCAACATTGGAGTCTAGCTGATATATGTAGTTCCATCTTACCACTACAAAATACTCATTCTTCTCCTCTTCTGGATTGTCTCTAGGATGTTTGCAGCTCATAAAGTCCACATGGCACAGTTTGACAGGTTCACATTAAGGATGGATCTTAAAATCGTGCCACAACTTGGCCAACATGTTAACACCAAAAGGTTCGCTTTGCAATAGAGTTCCGAGGCTTCGCACCATGATAAAGCTCATTCACCATGACAGCTATTCTAATCAAGCTTCCCCTAGATAAACACTGAGATTCACCAACAGCAAGGAAACTTTATCTCTAAAACTAAAGGACAATAGCCTTCAAAATACACAGCAACGTGTCTGAATGCATAATGATAAGGCAAGAATTATGAAGTTATCGCTTAAATCGATAGCGAAGTTTTACACAACAAACACACAGCAACCATTTCTAGCACGAGATGAACTGTTGTGAGAAGCATCATCCTTAGCACCTACGAATAGGTCAAACAACATAAAAGTCCAGAAGCAAATACCAGCAGTATAACTTACGTAATTTCTGAGCTCTTCTTGTAGATGTTTTACCAAAATTGTGGTGTCATTCGAACTTGATTCCTGAAAGGTGCGAGTGGACAACTTTTTCTCCGCCTCACTTTTCTGGTGCAAGCACTGGTGAGAACATAAGCCTTCAGCAGGGTAAAATTTCACAGTTCCACTTTAGAGAATAATGATCCTCAATCACATAGTCACAAAGGTTCTTGTGCAAAGATTAGATTTAAAAACTATGACAAGCCAATTGCAGATATTCTTACAAGAAAAAGAAGAAAGAAACAATGAATGAACGAATGAATGAAAAACTAGATAATAGAAATGCAAAAATAGAGGACGTATCTTGACATTGGTTGACCTGATCCATATGTGAATAGAATATGACAGAGAGAGAGAGAGAGAGAGAGAGAGAGAGAGAGAGAGAGAGATGTCTCTACCTCATTAAGTTGCATCCTAAGCTCTTCTAGCTGTTCTTTCAACAAGTTTGATTGTTTCTCTGCATTAACAGCTCTGCACTCCATTTTTTCAAGCTAAAGGCACAAGTTCTCCACAAAATTACAAAGATGTTTCTATACAATAGACCAAATCTAAATAAATAATTCAGATTCTCACGTCTGCACTTATTCTGGAAATAGAAAGCTTTGATTCCCTTTGCAGTTGCACAAGCTCATTGCATAGACTCTTATTCCCCCTTTCGGTGCCTTCAGCAAGAGAACTTAACTTTCCCTCTAAAAGACTTGCTTTTTCTTCAGCAGAAGCGGCTAAAGATTCGGTGTTCTTGCGAAGGTTTGTTTCTTTTTGCAGCTTCAACTGTATGACAAATACATCAAAACAAATTGAGATGATCATGAAGTAATATTTGTCAGCACCAGAAGTGTACTCTCCGGAGATAAGATGCCAACCAACTTGTACTCCAGTGAAATCAAAATACCTGACCATTTCAAGTACTCAGACAGAGCACGGGCACCAATCCCTGCCACTTAACTAATGTGAATCTGTGCAGTTGTAGCTCTTTTCTTCTTCCAAAAATCAACAAGAACACAAAAAGAAAGCACAGTATTTTGGGCTGGGTCCCAAATCATAGCACTTAATCTTATATATCAAGTTCTTAGGGACTAGGAGTAAAACTATCAAGGAGAATTACCTGAACATAGATCTACAGCATCTTTTAGGTGTAACAGGTGAATGGTCATTCCATTCCCCGACATACTCTTATTTGACAAGAGGAGAATCTTAAACATGGGGCAAAACTCAGGCATCCAACACGTGTAAGAATGTGAAGCACCGTATATTCATTTCCACTCAAGGAGTCTTGGACTTAGGTTCCTTCACACTGACCTCTACTCAAATCAGCCAGACATACAGATTCACTGATGATGGCAAAATACCCACACATTCCTTCCAAGAAAAATTTTCACCAGGCTGCTCTTATTCCAATAAAAAGCAGCTTGAAGGAATAAGTATTAGTAAGGACAAATTTGGCCTCGACCAAACCAAATACCAGGCACTCGTGAACACTAAATGCTATAGCAGCAGTGGATAATCTGTTGCTTTGCTAAAACGTTCATGAAAGCGGCATCACGAAGAAACCATCACAAATCCCCATTGGTGAGTGTTGCATCCCAAACAGCAGTTTACAAATACATATACAAAGAAAGACACTAGAGCAGGAGATTCGGCCAAACAGCTGCCAGAATCAGTTTAATAAGATTTAGCACCAAACTAACAGTGAATGTTAGGACATGCGCATATTTAAGCCGTTCAAGTACAACATAAGACAAGCCTTGAAGCAAATTGCGTAGTCAATTAATAAGAAGACATATCAAGCACATGACAAAGGTAAAGAGATTCACCTCCATTTCACTGTGCAATTGAATCTGCTTTTTCAATCGTTCCTGGGAATCGCGGATTTCCTTAAAAAGTTGATCCTGCAATGCCTGCTCGCGTCCTCTGGCAGCTGCGAGCTCTTGTTCAGCATACAACAGCTGTTCCCTGAATTTCTTTCTCTCGGCATCTGTCGGCATTCAGGATAGATGATAACACAGCATAAGACATATCATCCTCATAAAGCATGCGTAATAATCACAATTTCAAGCAGCTGTAGAATTGGCGGATAGTCACAGCAATAACTCGAGTTAACTACACGTGAGAATCCCAAAACATCGAAACGCTAGAACACAGGCGATCGCTAGAGAAAAGGCCGGCATCAGTAGATTCAAAGTGCGCACTGATTGTATCATCTAACCGGGTGTCAAAGACCGTAGGGAAGTCTCCAAAATCAAAACTAAGTTTAAAAAGAGAATCTGGGGAAATTTGCTTACGGGCGGGGGGGGGGGGGGGGGGGGGGGGATAAGTGGCGCACGGTGATGAAATCATGGTATGGAAAAAGACACAGGGATGAGGAAGAACGAACCAGCTTTAAGGAAGTCGTCTTTCAAAACCTGGAATTGGGAATGATAATCGCGGGCTTGCTTCTCCGCACTGCTCAAGGCGTCGAAGAACTCCGATTTAACCTGAGGAACAAAAGGAGAAGGGAGAACGAAGAGAGTGAGAGTCGCGAGAGTCGATGAGAGAGGAGGCGAGAGAAGAGAGGGGAAAGAGGGGAAGGAGGGGAAACCATTTGGCGACATTGATAGGTGCAGAGCAACTGGTGGGAGGAGGAAGAGGGGCGATCGGGATCGCCGTCGCCATCGCCATCGGGGGGGTCCTCATAGATGACGAGCTGGCGGTCGGAGCCGACGGGAGGGCTGGCGTCGGCGGCTCTGCTTTCGAGCCTCTGCTTCTTCGACGGTGGAGGAGTCCGCAGGATCATCGTCTCTCTCTCTCTCTCTCTCTCTCTCGCTCTTCCGCTGCTAATTCACTGATGGATTGAGTTGAGACCCATTTTGAAACCTCAAACCTAAGGCGCCATTGTCACTCCCCCGCCCCTGCCTGAGTCCTCTCTTCTTTTCTTCCCAACGCAATCAAAAAAAATATGTTACAAAATGGTCCCTAAATTCTCTTCTTAATTTGCCCCCGTAAAGATTTCTTTTCTGGCCATTTGACCCTTCACGATTCAATCAAAACCAATCTGACGTTTTGGAGAAAATATTCAGTGGTTTATTATCATCACGTCACATGTCCACGTGGTGTATATTTACTCGCGTGGATTCATTAAAAAATCGGCACGTGGCATCTGACGTGGAGAGACACGGAGAAAGAGAAAGCCCTAATGGGAAGCTCTCTCTCCTCTGCACCCCTACTCCGGCTCAAAGAAGACCTGGAGAAGGCACGAGCATTAATTGTCATCCTCTCTCCTCGTTCTTTTTCAAGTTTGAATGAAATGTCTCTTCTTCACTTTCTGAAACTCTTCTTCTTTCCAGATTGTTTCTCTCCCTCCTCCTTCATCTTCGCTTGTGTTCTTTGCTTCCTCCTTCCGGCGAAAAGCGGACGGCCTGTCCCCTCGTGGCCGTCGGCTCTGCTACGTTGCTGTCGGCTCCGCCTCGTGGCCGTCGCTTCCGTCTTGTGGTTGTTGGCTCCACCTTGTGGCCGTGGGCTCCACTCATCGTCGTCGGCTTTGCCTCGTCACCTCCGCCACATGACTGTCGGCTCCGCCATCGCGGATATGTTGTTCAGCAAATCTCAGTTGTTTCAGCGTTGAAAAGGCTGTCGAGTAGTCGGGGACTTTGACATCATGGATGTCACGCCATGGCCATTGGTGCTGCCAGCGAACGAGGGTGAGGACAGCGAAGACAAAGGTGGTGGCGAAGGAGAGGACGAAGTTGGTGTTGCCGTTGAGCATGCGAAATGGAGCCTTGTAGCAGGCGTTTGCTCTTGTTTTTTTCTTTTTGGTCAAACATTCCTTTTGTTGAGTTGTTGAGTTTTGTTGAAGAGGTTTTGCTTCTGTTCACGGGTTTGTACAAGATATGATTAGAATTGATGAGTTGTTGAGTTTTCTCTTTACCAAATGATGCCTGTTTTCACTCCATTCCAAGCTCTATAGGATTGGCTAAATGAACCTATTATGTAACAGTCCGAATTTTCGATCCTTTTCCCGGGATTTAAGAAATGAATTTGACCAATGCACTATAGTAAAATCTCACCTGGAACAACGCATTCACGGGATGCTAACCTCAGGAGTATGGTTATTACGGGATTGAGTTCGCACGATCAAAGAACTCGACCTGGGTTCGATCTTCGACCATATAAATTGACGAGAGAATGTTTTGAACCAATCGAGACCGGTCTATTTGATTGATCGTGTCCGGAGGGAGCTAACGACAGACCCTCGCAATTATATGACAATCGAGGTCGTTCTGGGTAGAGTAAACTTAAACGTGATTTGACTTAGTGTCGATTACGGGTCGAGGGCTCGTAATCCCAACGAGCCATCCGTTAGCCAGAGATAAGCTAAAATTGCGATTGTTCAATTTTAGTCATTTCTTGAAATTCGGATCCAGGAATCGAGAATTTTGAAAGTGACAATTTTGAGCGGCCAATGACGTTTTTGGTTTGACCAACCTTGGAGCCACCCATTTCTGCAAAAAAATGGATTTCGGTTCGGGACCGAAAAAATTACGATTTTGCCCCTCTGGTCACCAATGTCGATTTTGAGGCCGTATGAGATTATTTTTCGAGGCCGATGTCATTTTAGGGTGGCCACGCACATTTAAAGTTGTTACGGTCAAAAATTGGAATTTTGGCTCGGAAGTGAAAATAATATTATTTTATTCCCCATGACTTTGCAGTCGATTTTCGAGGGCTTAAGAAGCTATTTTCACAATTCCGACGCCATATTATGTTGGCCACACACATTTGGGGTTGGTAGGGGCGAAAAATGGAATTTTGATCCGAGATCGGAAAATTAATTATTTTGCCCCTGGGCTATTTTTGGGTTTCGAATTTTGGAAAATTTTTGGGATTATTAATAATGGATTTTCAGCTCAATTATTGGACCTTGGACGCTTTTGCCCATCAATTATTTGGCTGGAATTATTATGGACTGTTAGATTAGGGGCATTTTGGTCATAACCGTTGGATCGGCGACACGTGGTGCCCTTTAGCCATCATCTTTGACCAGATGGACTCTCTCTCTCTCTCTCCTCCTCCTCCTCATTCGGCCAAGTCCCCCACCGATCAACCCCTCCTCCACGTTTCCTCCTTCTTCGTCGGCTTCTCCCCCTCGGCCGCTTGGGGTTCGCCGTTGCCGGAGCACCGCCGGCCACCATCGCTGCTGCTGCCGCATCTAGCCACCACCCACCAGCATCATCGCCCCACCCCGTCTCTCTCTTTCTTTCCCGCTCGGCGCAAGGAACCGCCGCATGGAGGCCGACTGCCGCTGCGCCGGAGCTCGAACAGCCGAGCCGCTGCCACCATGATGCTTCAGTCGTCCATACGTTGCCGTCCGTACGGCATCCATACTGCATCCGTACATCGCCGACGACGCCGCCGCCGCCGCTATTCCGGCCATCCCAGCCCCCTGTCCAGCCGAGTGTCCTATTTTTATAGGATAAGTGACTTTCCCAATCGACACCTAGGATCTCGGGTATTGCTAGACACGGTTAGGACTCGATTTAGGGGGTTTATGTGGCTGTTTTGGGGATTAGATTAAGGCTGGTTGTTCGGAGAATATGGACTAATTTGGGCAATGAATTTCGAGGTTTGGGAGGCTCGATGATGACTGTGATGTTGTGGATTGATCGGGGATTAATTGTGTGGTTGATTGGAATTGTTATGGTTTGATTGAGTTTGTTGGGTTAAGCGTACTGTTTGTGGTTGTGGACTGATTGGGCGATGAAATTCGAGATTTAGGAATGCTGAGTTAGGGCTGTGATGTTGAGGATTGATTGGGAATTAAATGGGTGATTGATTGGAATTGTGTTGGCTTAATTGGGTTTATTGGATTAATTGCATTGTTTGCTGTGGTTGGCTGGTTCTGGTTTGTGCATCGGTTTAGGGTGAATTATGTGGCTATTTTGGGTTTTAGATAGAGGCTGGATAATTGGTGGTTGTGGACTGATTTAGTGGCTGGAAATTTGTGGTTTGATAGGCTCGGATAGGGCTGAGATGGTGTGGAATGATTGTGGCTGAATTGTGTAATTGATTGGTGAGATATTGCTTTGAATCGAATTGTATATGTGGTTGTGCGAATTGTGGTAGTTGGCTGATTTGAAATGTGTTTCGGGTTGTGTACGTGTGGTCGTATATGTCACGTGCGTGACCGTGTGTGCCCGTGTGTGCGGCCGTGAATGTGGTGGTGTGGTAGTGCATTCGCATATTGAATTCGCGTGTCAAGAATGTGTGATTGGGTGGCGTATTCGTGTGACAAGAATGTGAAATTGTGAAATGTGTGTGTGAGGTGTGTATGTTCGGCTGTGCGTTTGTTGGCCGTGTGTAAGTGTGGTTTGAGTGGAACGAGGGTACAGAAATGTAGGATTGGTTGGAAAGGATCCGTCCTGAGGCGTGTACGTTTACGCGGGACGATGCCGTCCCTAACGAGGTGACGATGCCCGGCCCGACGGAGTGTCGATGCCTGACGAGGTCAGAAGACTGTTGACCTGATGCGTTTTACGCGGGCATGGTAATTAAGGAAAGGGAGAGGTAGGATTTCGTCTTGAGGCGTGTTCGTTTACGCGGGACGATGCCGTCCCTGACAAGGTGACAATGCCCGGCCCAACGGGGTGACGATGCCTGACGAGGTCAGAAGACCGTTGGCCTGATGCATTCTACGCGGGCGCGATAGTGGTGGAAGAGTTAAAATAAGCGGAAATTGGCTTGAGGTGCGAGGTTCGAGAAAGTGACGCATGGTGTGAGTTAGTGTGCGAGTATGTTTGTATCGCGTGATGTGATACTTAATTATGGGGTAGAAACTGCTAGGCACGGTATGAGACGTGCTCAAGTGGTTTCTGTCTTATAATTAAGGCACGCGCGCGTCTGTGATGTATTACTGTGAGGTGCTGGCTGTATTATGGTCTAACGTGCAGGAATATGCATGATGGGTTCTAGGTAGGTTCGTGTGTGATTGTTAGATTGACTGATCGTTGTGTGAGATGCGTGTTCTGTCTAGCGGTACGTGAGTGCGTATGTGGGGTTTGAGGTTGTACACTTATTGAGATTCGTCTCATAGCTGTATAATCCACAATTTCAGACCTCCAACCGTAAACCCAGGGAACCGCCTCCTCTTTTTGAAGTGTGAAGAGTCACTCTTGGTGCCCAGTGGAACTGCAGGTGAGTTTCTGGAGACTCAAGCCCGAAGAATCAGGAGCAGAAAGGAAGGCGACCAGTAGGCATTTCCTAAGCTATTTTAGGGGTTGTTTATCTTGGGTTATCCGATAGTGAAGCTAAGATAACTAAACCCCTGATATTTTGTTATGACGGTGATTTCGGATGCTAGTTTACTGCATATGTTTGTAATATAATGTTAGATTTTGTCGTGTAGTAATATTGTATGAAATGCTGTTATTGTTGATTGTCTGTTCTGGTGGTCTACCCCTCGTCGTCATTTTAGTCCGAGGGTTTTTATATCCGCTTCCGCTTGTGACTCTGATGTTTGGGTTGGGTCGGCGACGTTCCGGGGACTTCGCAACAAATTCAATCTGTAGCAAGATGTCGCGAGTTTGATGGGGTTCGGGGCATGACATATTAATCTTTACCTGACAAAAAATTTACTTCTCCAAAAACCTTCAGAGGTATAATCCACGATAAAGCTCCCCTAAAATCTCCTCGAAAGCAATCAATGTTGGCTGAAGAAGACCAAGCGATGAACTCGGAATTTAATCAACAAAATGGCAGGGAAAAATCCCACATATACACTTCACCATCTTCTATCACATGACTGCGGTCTTCCATCATTGTCATTTCAAGTTTCCAAGGGAGAAGCCAAACAACCCACCCACCATATCTTTAAAGCATCTCCGTCATTTCCCTCATGAAACATCCCCATTGCAGTTATGGATTTCAAAAAGCTCCCATTGGCTTCCACCGAAAGGTAAGAGCCTTTCGTTTAGGAATACTAACACCGACCGAGCATGCACACCATCATGTGTTAGGAACACGCAAAACGCGAAACTTTTCACTCGAGACGGCAATAGAGGAAGGAAAACGAAGTGCCCAACTTCTTGAGAACAACTTCTGGTCCGAAAGTTTGAAAATTTGAGCTCGATGCGCTTGGCTTGGGCAAGCTAGAGACAGAGAAGAGGGCATTGTGATCGGCCCTCTTCAACAAAATATGAAAGGAAGAACAATTTAGCGCTAGAAATATAGTTGCAAAACTGAAATCTTATTCAAATTG
This sequence comes from Syzygium malaccense, assembly GCA_031216405.1. Taxonomy (NCBI): domain Eukaryota; kingdom Viridiplantae; phylum Streptophyta; class Magnoliopsida; order Myrtales; family Myrtaceae; genus Syzygium; species Syzygium malaccense. Next base: position 7,840 of record JASUUE010000014.1, on the reverse strand, counting down.
TACAAGGTATAGATTAAGGAAAAAATAAGGAAAACTAGTGATAAATTCTAGTGCTCCAAACCAGAAATAGAAGCAAAACCTCTTCAACAAAACTCAACAACTCAACAAAATGAATGCCTGACCAAAAAAAAAAAACAAAAGCAAATGCCTGCTACAAGGTTCCATTTCGCATGCTCAACGGCAACACCAATTTCGTCCTCTCCTTCGCCACCACCTTTGTCCTCATTGTCCTCACCCTCGTTCGCTGGTAGCAACAATGGCCATGGTGTGACATTCATGATGTCAAAGTCCCTGACTACTCGACAGCCTCTTCAACGCTGAAACAACTGAGATTCATTGAACAACGTGTCCGTCGTTGCGGCGAGCATTGGAGTAGCAATGGACACCGGAGCAGAGGGCCAAACTTGATCGAACACCTTGCGTGCACATTCAAGGCAACCCAAACCATGATAAACCCGAGCAAGTTCCGCAGCCAAACTTGCTCATTGTAAGGGTCATTGACAGGATCTGAGCATGGACGAACTTGACTTAGATAATGACCTTAGAGAACTCTCGCAGAAGAGACGAAAAACGACTGGCAGGAGCATCTCCGAGTGAAAGAGAACAGGATGAGAACATAGAAGAAAAGGAAATCCTAGATGGTATCTTCCGAATGAGACGAAGGATTTGGAACGCCAGAGCAACAATGGATGCCAGAGCAGTGGGTCGGAGGAGCAAATTTTTAGATCGAAGGGGGAGATCCAAAATTTGAATTAAGGAGAGGGAGAGAGAGAAGGGCGTCCATTCTCAGAAAAGGAGAGAACGAGAGGAGGGAGAAAATAGCAATCAATGAAGAGAGTCTCACATTTAATACGAGGTGACTTGCTCAGTTTTCTTTGAGGGAATAGGTGCGCAGAAGAGAGAGTCTTCATGATAAGGATTTCTCTTTCTCCACGTCATACGCCACGTGACGATTTCTTAATGGATCATGCGAGAATATTTACACCACGAAGGCATATGACGTGGTGATTGTAAACCATGGAATATTTTCTAGACGTTTTGCTTACTTGCCCAGAAATCAAAAGGCTTGTCATTTGCGGTTGAGCCTTATTTAAAAGAGGTTTCAAGAATGATTAAAAACATTAATTTATTAAGTGATGCAGTAAATTTTGTGTTCGATGTACATATATTCCTCATTGAAGTTTTTCACATCGCCACCAAATTAGTCCTGTATACCGAATATCATAATAGAAAAAAACGAGATTTGTCTCCCTCTTATTATATCCCGTGATTATCTTTGCATAAAAAAATATAAAACGTAAAATTTACGCTCGCTCTACGAAGCAAATACACTATTCATGCATATCTCAAAGCATCAAATTGGTCTAAAACCCATTTTCTTCTTTCTCCATACACAATCACATAGCACTTGACTCTGTAGGTTGAGCTCGACCTTGCCAATTCTTAGCTCGCCAAGCTTGCAAGCCTGAATGAGCCTAATCAACTTTCACTCCTTATCTAATAAAAAGATATACATTTATTAGTTATAAAAAGATAGAGATACTTCAAAATAACATAATATATCCGTTATTATATTGAAGTCGAGTTTTTTCGTAAATTGATTGGGATCGAGTCAAGCTCTGAGTTGGCGTTTCAATGCTAGGTGGGAGTTGCAGATGTCGATTACCCGAGTCGGGTAGTCGACTAGTGGTGGTGTTGTTGAGCATAGGTGGGCGGCGAGGGCCTTCAAATGAAGCTTTTTGGACTTATCGTGCAGGGGAGAGGCGGAGGAGGGGCAACGGTCTCTAACTTTGAAACAAAAAGGGGGGAGAAGCGCCGGGCTCCTCTTTTGCCCAAATTAAAGAATACACAGAGCAGAGAGAGAGAGAGAGCAGAGAGAGAGAGAGAGAAGAGGGAGGGGGGAGGACGATGAAGATGATGAAGATGATGAAGGCGGTGAAGAAACTCAAGGTGTGGACCAAGAAGAAAAGGAACCAGTTGCAGCGCAGGACCAGCATGAGCACGAGCAAGACCAAGACCACTCTCATTATCAGCAGCAGCAGCCGCGATTGCTGCCCTCTCCTCCCCATGCATTCGGCTGGAATAGAAATAGAAACCGAAACCGAAATCGCAATCTCATCGTCGTCTTCATACTGGAGTCCAAGCACTGTGCCCTCTGCTCCCCCTCTGCCCCCATGGCTCGTCCTTGAGCACGAAGACCCCGAGCAACGCTGCAATTTCGCTTATCCATGCCCACCGCAGCCGTGCCACGAAGCCATTCCGGATCTTACGACGTGCCACCCGAGCGGCGGAATGATGGGGTGTATGGTTCAGTTTGGGATTCACGTGTTTCACTGCTTCTGCCCATGTTTCCACGTTCGCGATCCTCCTCATCATCACCCCAAGCTTCACCCCAACTGAGTTTCGTCGATGGACGAGGGAAGGGGGAAGGAGGGGGTCACCGTTGTTCATCTTTATCTTTTTTAATATTTTATTTTATTTTTAGTTCGTCTGGCTTTATTTTTCCCGCTTATTTGTCATTGCGAACACATATATATTGGCATATCAGACCGTTTCTTCCCTATTTATAAAATATTCCGGAATAATTTCACTCAAAGAGAGGGCCAAAAAAGCTTAAATTTTGATTCGACCGCGAAAATAGGAGAAAATTGTAAGTAAAAGTGAGAATGGATATGTGACAGCGAAAAAGCAGGGCAATTAGCTTTTTAGCTTCTATCGGCCCTGGGCTCATCGGAAGACGCGGTGGCTGTGCCTTCCTGCGCTGCACTAAGATTGGAAAGATCGGTGGGCACTTCACAGGAACGACGGCGACGGCGACGGCCATGGCGGCGAACACGTCGTGGAACCTGATGACGAGCCGGGGCGGCGGCGGCGGCGGAGGAGGAGGAAGGACCGTGCTGATTACGGGAGTGAGCAAAGGCCTCGGCCGGGCCCTCGCCCTCGAGCTCGCCAAGCGCGGCCACTCCATCATCGGCTGCTCCCGCTCCCGAGACAAGCTCGACTCCCTCCGCTCCCTCCTCTCTCCCTCCGACGCCGCCGATTCCCCTCACCTCCTCCTCAACGTCGACGTCGTCCGTATTCGCTTCTCCTTTCCCCTAATTTTTCCCCGCTTTTTCCCCGTTCCCTGACTGACTAGGGTTTGGGCGTTCGGGATGCCATTTTCGACTCACCCTTCTTCCTTTTAGCAGAGATCGAACAGCAGCGTCGAGGAGCTCGCGCGCGCGGTCATGGACAAGAAGGGCGTTCCTGACATCATAGTCAACAACGCCGGGACCATCAACAAGAACAACAAGATTTGGGATGTCCCGGCGGATGAGTTCGACGCCGTCATCGACACCAATGTCAAAGGCGTCGCCAACATGCTGCGTCACTTTCTCCCTCCCATGATTCAGCGCAAGCGTGGCATCGTCGTCAACATGTCTTCCGGCTGGGGCAGGTCCGGCGCTGCTCTGGTACGTTTCTAGGACATGCTCCTTCTTTATTGCCATCCAATCGCATCCTCTTCTGACCACCTCCTCCCTATGCATTCATTCATCTACCAGAACCCTGTCTATTTTTTCTACATATCGCCCTACAAAGAGAGTGCAAATTGCGATCGTGACTTGACCCTTGACATTGGTTTGATCTTTGCCTTGCAAGGTTGCCCCTTATTGTGCATCGAAATGGGCAGTTGAGGGCTTGACCAAATCTGTTGCAAAGGAATTGCCTGATGGGATGGCAGTTGTCGCGCTTAATCCCGGCGTGATAAACACTGATTTGCTGGCTTCCTGCTTTGGCGATTCAGCTTCCTTGTATCAGGCACCTGATGCATGGTATGTGCTTACAAAATTTTTTTTGGATTTGATTTTTTCATCTGTTGTCATATAAGAACTAGCTGTGGGTTCATTTCATCTCTACCAAAAAACAAAAAAACATATAAGCTGATTATATGAGATACGAATATAGCAAATGCGGAAATGACTTTCCTCACGCTCATTTTTTCTTTCTTGTTTCATGGGCTACTGCTGCTTGATAGAAACTCCATCAAGCAATTAATTTTCTTACCTTAGAGGCGACTCTTTTGATGAAATTGATTGTCTATTTGAGCATAGGGTTCTGGTTGTCGTCTTCTAATTGCCCATCTGTTTAATGAGATAACATCACTATTCCTTTTTTGCGACAATAGTTTTTGTTATTGAATTATGTAATTGTCAGTCAAGAATCTTGTCATATCGCTCTAGCCTCTAGGTCCTCCTCTTCTGAGGATCAACATGGCTATCAAAGGTCCTTCAATTTTTTTAAATTTTTTTGGCCGAAGGTTCTTCAATTTCACTTGACTGGAAGTAGCAGTGAGAGTTGCTTTCAGAAAGCTCAAGATTATTGAAATGTCCTGTTTTAGCCTTTCTTGAGAACTGATGGTTTATTGGCTTAATATATTAAGTTACTTTGATCGCGTTGGGGGAAGTCATAACCTGGAGGAAGCAAGTGAATGTAGTGGAAGGTAGCAAAACTTATGATTCCATGTCAATGCTGCCTGCTTAGACTGTGACTTTTCTCTAGTTAATCATGAGCAAGCGGATCACAGTGATTTAAAGGTTGGCATGTGGTTGTTTGTTCATATTTTCTGCATACTTTACTTGTCAAGGCAATAAGGCATTGGGTGTTTATGAATTTTAGGGCTGTGAAGGCTGCTGCTATGATAATGAATCTTACAGGGGCAGACAATGGTGCATCCCTTACTGTGTGAGGGAATTATTTACAATCGACAATTTTGCATGGACCTCGGAAGATGACAACATCAGTAGAATCCGCTGGTGCAGCAAAATAGACCTGCCAATCTTGAAACTAGTCACCGGTTTATCCTCACTCGTCAAACAATTTGCCAGTCGGTAGTGGGGCCAGAATCCTCATTAGCTTGTAATTGTAAAAACAATAGTTATGTCACTTCTCTTAATCTTATTTGGTTTGAGGGGGTACCGATGCGAGCATATGAGAAATTTACTTGCCATTTTATTCAGTGCTTTCGATACTACATCGTGTGAGATGCTGAGGTTGAAGGTATTGGATCATCCTGACGGAAGCTTTCCTGTGATAAAGGTGATAAAGGTCAAATAAAATGATTTTCCTTGTGACTACTGATGTTCTATTGATATGTGTAGACGGTAGGTACGGAAATTGAATTCCCACGATTAGATCAAGGGGGATTTATGGTTGTAATTAGGGTTTCCGTGAGCACTTTAGAATGTTCCATTAATGGAGTAGATGAAAGGTGCAAGGAGATTGGATCTTCATCGTTAAATTAAGAGAAGATTTACTATTGTAATCCAAGCTTTTATGAGCACTCTAGAATGTTCTATTAAGGGGATAAATGGAAGGTAAAGAGATTAGATCTTCACCATTGGATAAAGGGGCAATGTACTAGAAGATCTACGGTGTAATTCAATGGGCTCATGTATAAGTAAGTGCCCTCCCATTATCCTCAAATCCAACAAAGAAAAAGCAATAGCAATAGAAGCACTACGATTGAGTCAAAGGAAGCGAAGGTGATGACGAGGAGGTCTCGGAACATGACGAAGAGCTGGGGCGGCAGCGGCAGTGGACGGAGGACCGTGCTGATTACGGGAGTGAGCAAAGGCCTCGGCCAGGCCCTCGCCATCGAGCTAGCTAAGCGTGGCCACTCCGTCATCGGCTGCTCCCGCTCTCAAGACATGCTTGACTCCCTCTGCTCCCTCCTCTCTCCTTCCGATGCTGCCAACTCCCCTCACCTCTTCCTGAATGTCGACGTCGTTAGTATTTGTTTCTCCTTTACCGTAATTTTCCCTTTTCCTAGTCACAGACTGACTACATTTGGGTATTCAGGATGCCATTTCGACTCACCCTTCGTCCTTTGGCAGAGATCAGACAGCAGTGTTGAGGAGCTTGCGCGTGTGGTCATGGACAAAATGGGCGTTCCTGACATCATAGTCAACAATGCCGGGATCATCAACAAGAACAACAAGATTTGGGAGGTCCCGGCGGATGAATTTGATGCGGTCATTGACACCAATCTCAAAGGCGTCGCCAACATGCTACGTCACTTTCTCCCTCCCATGATTCAGCGCAAGCATGGCATCGTCGTCAACATGTCTTCCGGCTGGGGCAGGTCCGGCGCTGCTCTGGTACGTTTCTAGGGGATGCTCCTTCTGTATTGCCGTCCAATCTCATCCTCTTCTGACCACCTTCTCCATGTGCATTCATTCATCTACGAGAACACTATTTTTCGTGCTCTTAATGCATATCGCCCTACAAAGAGAGAGGTTGGCAATTGGGTCGTAATTCTGTCATTTACAAACCTGACTTACCCTTGATATTGCTTGATCTTTGCATTGCAAGGTTGCCCCTTATTGTACATCGAAATGGGCAGTCGAGGGTTTGACCAAATCGGTTGCAGAGGAGTTGCCCGAGGGGATGGCGGTCGTGGCGCTTAATCCGGGCGTGATAAACACTGATATGCTGGCTTCCTGCTTTGGTGATTCTGCTTCCCTGTATCAGGCACCTGATGCATGGTATGTGCTTACTCGTGTTGTTTATTTTGGATTTAACTATTCATATATTTTCAAAAGAATTATCTGTGGGTTCATTTCATCTCTGCGAAAAACCGACACCTTTCCTCACTCTTTTTTTTTTCCTTCTCTTTTCGAAATCATCTACTGCTGATTTTTCGAAACTGCATCGGCGGATCATTGTTAATTTTTTACCTTAGTGTCAACTCTTTTGATGAAATCGCATGTCTTCTTGAGCATAGGGCCCTTATTGTCATGAAATCACATTGTCTTTCTGAGCATAGGGCTCTGATTGTCATTTTCTAATTGCCTGTCTGTTCAATGAGATGACATCACTATTCCTTTTCTGCGACAATAGTTTTTGATCATGAATTATGCGAGTGTTGGTCAAGAATCTTCTCACATGGCTCTAGCCTCAGAGTGGTTTAAAGGTTGGCATGTGAGCGTTTTGTTCGCATTTGCTGCATCTCTGAAGACAATAAGGGCAATGGGTATTTTATGGATTTCAGGGCAGTGAATGCCGCTACTATGATACTGAATCTCACCGGGGCAGACAATGGCGCATCGCTTACCGTGTGAGGGAATGATTTGCAATCGACAAATTTGGAGACCGAGCTCAGGATTCACCCCTTTCAAGCATTAAATCGGAGTCGATTCTGAGTGTCATGTAAGAACATGCTCCTAGCGACAGTTGTCAAGAATGCTAATATGAAATTCAATCTTCAGAGTATATGATTATACATAATAAGATATGGAGAATTGCAAAATTTCCTCATTTAATTGCTTTAATATGTCTTCACGGCCCAGATCTGCTCTTGTAGTGCCAATGCCATCAAGGTTCGTATTGGAAGAGGCAATTCTTTGATCCTTTTCAACCCAACACAAATTGAAAGATAAGCTAGACTTTTACCATGGAGTTAGCGACTTTTAGGTGGTTCATAATTCATTTTTTCATAACCAAATTCATATAATACTTACAGCAACCCGAGAGGCAAGACTACCTCTACTTACATAAGGTAATGTGATGTGAAAATCCCATTTCAGAGTGCATCAGTCAAGAAACAACCCACGCTTGGTCCCTCTCCGCAGAGAGAGAGAGAGAGAGAGAGAGAGAGAATGTGACAGCGAAAAAGCAGGGCAATTAGCTTTTTAACTTCTATCGGGCCTGGGCTCATCGGAAGACGCGGTGGCCGTGCCTTCCTGCACTGCACTAAGATTGGAAAGATCGGTGGGCACTTCACAGGAACGACGGCGACGGCGACGGCGACGGCCATGGCGGCGAACACGTCGTGGAACCTGATGACGAGCCGGGGCGGCGG